>CM046866.1:21158776-21513512 GCA_025617745.1 Heliocidaris erythrogramma
GTTTTCGTTTTTTTTACGTCCTGTAATTACGTCAATAAGACGACAACTTGCACCAACGCAAGACGTCAAGAGGACGTTTTATTTTGACGTCATCTCTACGTCTTGTACACTGTAAAAACTAAAGTGCTACTTTTAGGGGCATGTATAGTGACTGGACCTGAAATGCTGTTTACAGCACTTGTAGTGTGCTAATTTGCCAGCAAAAAAAAATATGACCGTGGCGGGCCTCGAACCAGGTTCCGCTGATTGAGAGGCGCTGGCGTTACTGATGGACTAAGGAATGCTTTTCACAATTCAATTTAGTCATGGGAGTCAAGTAGATAACATGAACTATGTGTTGTCGTAAATTCACTATGTAACAATATGATCTGCTCTAAATCGTACAATGTGAGTTAGTCTAGCGGTAATGCCAGCAATTCTCGATCAGCGGACCCTGGTTCGAAGCTCGCCCAAATCATTTTTTTTAATGAATGTTTAGCAGTTTAAGGAGCCGGTCCAGCTCCCGTGAAGTGCTGAAATAGCACGCTGTGTGCGTTTTTACAGTGTACAGATGACGTCAAAATAAGACGTCCTCTTGACGTCTTGCGTTGGTGCAAGTTGTCGTCTTATTGACGTAATTACAGGACGTAAAAAAGACGAAAACCACGACGTAAATATCACGTAATTTTTAACACTTTCTGCTATCAGGGTTAATGTGTATGTAACTCTATGTTTCACGACGTTCGCTACCGGTACGGTATAGTCTGCAAGCACAGACCCTAATTTGACACTTTATCAGAAAATTTGATAAGAAGAAAATTCCTTCGAAAATATTTCCACCATGATATGAATACGTATAATGATATTAATCCCTTCTCCTTCTCCCCTCGCGCTGGGGGTGATGGGATGACAATAGAATGGGAGGGGGAGCGGGGGGGGGGGGTAGTAGGGGAAGTCAATCCGTCGGTCCTCCCAAGACCCATCATAGGGGCCATAATCCCCCTTAATGACAAATAATTTTTTTTCTCATTTATGCATCCTTTACAGGGGACGTACCGCTAACCATGGATGTTATGTTTTCATGGCCTTAATTTCTCTGAGTATTAAACCACAGAAAATGGCAAGATCAAATCGCCCCCTCCAGGTCTATGCATGGATATTGTACTGGAACATTATTATATCCATATCATTAATTTTCATCAAGATGAAATGCATTTTCTTCAGAACTCATGCAAGCTTTGGATAAATAAGACATACTCACATGATCAGGGGGGGGGGGGGGGGTGGGGGTGGGGAGGCACGTGCCGGATTTACCCCCCCCCCCGATCCGCCAATGCGGTAAATATATCTTTCCCGACTCTTTATTTATTCACTTGATTACATTGCGAGAATATGAATGAAAAGTGAATATGCAGCATTTTCTTTTATATTCTTTGTTTTTAAAAGATAAAGACAAAAAAAATTAATTCTCTATTTTGATACAACAGGTGCCATTCAACATCATCAATCGCCGACACTTCATTCATGGTGCAAAGGAAGCAGTATTCACTATGAAGAATCACACTCCCGCATCTACACGTCAATCGTAGTTTCATGCACGCAAATTGAAAATAGTGAGTGATGTCACGGGGCGTATCCGGACACCTACCCCCTGGACAACCCCCGGATAAGCACCCCTAGAATAACCACCCTCTAGGACAAACTAACCCCTAGGACAACTACCCCTAGGGCAACCACCCTCTAGGACAACTACCCCCCTAGGACAAGTACCCGGATAACTACCCCCAGAAAACTACCCCTAGGACAACCACCCTCTAGGACAAGTACCCCGGATAACTACCCCCAGACAACTACCCCCTAGGACAACCACCTCTAGGACAACTACCCCTAGGACAACTACCCCAGGGCAACTACCCGGACAAACCAACCAGGACAACTACCCCCGGACAACTACCCCGGGACAACCACCCCCTAGGACAACTACCCCAGGACACTCCCTGATAGCAGAAAGTGTTAAAAATTACGTGATATTTACGTCGTGGTTTTTCGTTTTTTTTAAGTCCTGTATTACGTCAATAAGACGACAACTTGCACCAACGCAAGACGTCAAGAGGACGTCTTATTTTGACGTCATCTCTACGTCTTGTACAGTGTAAAAACTAAAGTGCTACTTTTAGGGGCATGTATAGTGACTGGACCTGAATGCGGTTTTAAGCACTTGTAGTGTTGCTAATTTTCAGCAAAAAAAAATGTGACCGTGGCGAGCCTCGAACCAGGTTCCGCTGATTGAGAGGCGCTGGCGTTACCGATGGACTAAGGAATGCTTTTTACAATTCAATTTAGTCATGGGAGTCAAGTAGATAACATGAACTATGTGTTGTCGTAAATTCACTATGTAACAATATGATCTGCTCTGAATCGTACAATGTGAGTTAGTCTAGCGGTAATGCCAGCAATTCTCGATCAGCGGACCCTGGTTCGAAGCTCGCCCAAATCATTTTTTTTTTATGAATGTTTCGCAGTTTAAGGAGCCGGTCCAGCTCCCGTGAAGTCCTGAAATAGCACGCTGTGTGCGTTTTTACAGTCTACAGATGACGTCAAAATAAGACGTCCTCTTGACGTCTTGCGTTGGTGCAAGTTGTCGTCTTATTGACGTAATTACAGGACGTAAAAAAGACGAAAACCACGACGTAAATATCACGTAATTTTTAACACTTTCTGCTATCAGGGTTAATGTGTATGTAACTCTATGGTTTCACGACGTTCGCTACCGGTACGGTATAGTCTGCAAGCACAGACCCTAATTTAAAAAATTTTATCAGAAAATTTGATAAGAAGAAAATTCCTTCGAAAATATTTCCACTATGATATGAATACGTATAATGATATTAATCCCTTCTCCCCTCGCGCTGGGGGTGATGGGATGACAATGGAATGGGGATTGGGGGGGGGGACGGGGGAGGGGGGGGGGGGTGTAGTAGGGAAGTCAATCCGTCGTTCCTCCCAAGACCCATCATAGGGGGCCATAATCCCCCTTAATGACAAATAATTTTTTTTCTCATTTATGCATCCTTTACAGGGGACGTACCGCTAACCATGGATGTTTGTTTTCATGGCCTTTATTTCTCTGAGTATAAACCACAGAAACATGGCAGATCAAATCGCCCCCTCTAGGTCTATGCATGGATATTGTACTGGAACATTATTATATCCATATCATTAATTTTCATCAAGATGAAAATGCATTTTCTTCAGAACTCATGCAAGCTTTGGATAAATAAGACATACTCACATGATCAGGGGCGGATCCAGAATTTAGTATAAGGCGGGGAGCACAAGTGCAGTTTTGTCAACTTTTGGAAAAGGTAGAACCTGGGGGGGGGGGGGGTAGACGAGAATTTTTTTTTCGTCAGACCTACAAAATTCGCTCAGGAGGGGGTGGTTATGGGGTCCCTCCATAATTATCTGACAAGCAAAAAAAAAAGAGGTTTCATTCTAAAAGGGGGCGGGGTCAAAATGACTACTTTCCTTCCACAAGGGGGGGGGGGGTGGGGAGGGCACGGGCCGGAATTACCCCCCCCCCCCGATCCGCCAATGCGGTAAATATATCTTTCCCAAACAACCTCTAGGACAACTACCCCTTAGACAACTACCCCAGGGCAACTACCCCGGACAACCAACCCAGGACAATACCCCCGGACAACACTACCCCGGACAACCACCCCTAGGACAACTACCCCAGGACAACTACCCTGACAGCAGAAAGTGTTAAAAATTACGTGATATTTACGTCGTGGTTTTCGTTTTTTTTACGTCCTGTAATTACGTCAATAAGAGACAACTTGCACCAACGCAAGACGTCAAGAGGACGTCTTATTTTGACGTCATCTGTACACTATAAAAACTGAAGTGCTGTATATAGCACTTTTTGAGGCATGCATAGGGACTGCACTCAGAGTGCTATTGAATGCACACAGCGTGCTATTTCAGCACTTTCACGGGAGCTGGACCGGTTCCTTAAACTGCTAAACATTTATTTTAAAAAATGATTTGGGCGAGCTTCGAACCAGGGTCCGCTGATCGAGAATTGCTGGCATTACCGCTAAACTAACTCACATTGTACGATTTAGAGCAGATCATATTGTTACATAGTGAATTTACGACACCACATAGTTCATGTTATCTACTTGACTCCCATGACTAAACTGGATTGCAGAAGCATTCGTTAGTCCATCGGTAACGGTCAGCGCCTCTCAATCGCGGAACCTGGTTCGAGGCTCGCACGGTCATTTTTTTTTTTGCTGGTAAATTAGCACACTACAAGTGCTATAAACAGCATTTCAGGTGCAGTCACTATACATGCCCCTAAAAGTAGCACTTTAGTTTTTACAGTGTACAAGACGTAGAGATGACGTCAAAATAAGACGTCCTCTTGACGTCTTGCGTTGGTGCAAGTTGTCGTCTTATTGACGTAATTACAGGACGTAAAAAAGAAGTTTTTACAGTGTACAAGACGTAGAGATGACGTCAAAATAAGACGTCCTCTTGACGTCTTGCGTTGGTGCAAGTTGTCGTCTTATTGACGTAATTACAGGACGTAAAAAAGACGAAAACCGCGACGTAAATATCACGTCATTTTTAACACTTTCTGCTATTAGGGAAGAGGAATGAAGACGTAGAGATGACATCAAAATAACTATACATGCCCCTAAAAGTAGCACTTTAGTTTTTACAGTGTACAAGACGTAGAGATGATGTCAAAATAAGACGTCCTCTTGACGTCTTGCGTTGGTGCAAGTTGTCGTCTTCTTGACGTAATTACAGGACGTAAAAAAGACGTTTTTACAGTGTACAAGACGTAGAGATGACGTCAAAATAAGACGTAGAGATGACGTCAAAATAACTATACGTAGAGATGACGTCAAAAAAAGACGTCCTCTTGACGTCTTGCGTTGGTGCAAGTTGTCGTCTTCTTGACGTAATTACAGGACGTAAAAAAGACGTTTTTACAGTGTACAAGACGTAGAGATGACGTCAAAATAACTATACATGCCCCTAAAAGTAGCACTTTAGTTTTTACAGTGTACAAGACGTAGAGATGACGTCAAAATAAGACGTCCTCTTGACGTCTTGCGTTGGTGCAAGTTGTCGTCTTCTTGACGTAATTACAGGACGTAAAAAAGAAGTTTTTACAGTGTACAAGACGTAGAGATGACGTCAAAATAAGACGTCCTCTTGACGTCTTGCGTTGGTGCAAGTTGTCGTCTTATTGACGTAATTACAGGACGTAAAAAAGACGAAAACCGCGACGTAAATATCACGTCATTTTTAACACTTTCTGCTATTAGGGAAGAGGAATGAAGACGAAGAGATGACGTCAAAATAACTATACATGCCCCTAAAAGTAGCACTTTAGTTTTTACAGTGTACAAGACGTAAAGATAACGTCAAAATAAGACGTCCTCTTGACGTCTTGCGTTGGTGCAAGTTGTCGTCTTCTTGACGTAATTACAGGACGTAAAAAAGACGAAAACCACGACGTGAATATCACGTCATTTTTTGCTATCAGGGTACCCCCCGGACAACCACCCCTGGACAACTACCCCTAGGACAACTACCCCCAGACAACCACCCTGGATAATTACCCCCAGACAACTACCCCTAGTACAACCACCCTCTAGGACAATTACCCCAGACGCGTATCTGTCAGGATATGCGCCACTGACAAGAGAGGGCAGTATTTGAGCGTAAAAAAGCTCCGTTTAGGAGACTTTGAGAGAGAGTCTACAACTTTAAGACTTGTATATTCTCTCAGTTTCACCAAAAGAAAATTTTGTCAATGATACTTTCCTAAATTCTAACACCCCTTAGCCTGCCGAGACTCGAACTCGTGATTCCTTCGTGACGAGCACAACGTGAATCCGAATGCGCCACACAAGGAACTGCGTGACTGGTTCGCTCATTTCATTATATCCCTACAATTTGTTTTTCATGAATATTCATGCCGACTAGTCTTGACGGAATAAACCGTATTGTCACCCGTCTTGACACTCAAATACTGCCCTCTCTCGTCGGGTGGCTCAAGTCCCGACAGAAAAAAATATAGCCCCCCCCCCCCCCGGAAAACTACCCCAGGACAACCACCCTCTAGGAAAAGTACCCCAAATTGGACTTAACATCACATTGAACAAGATTGTGCTCGTTCGCTACGCTCGTTCGCCAAAATAGAATTAATATGGCCTTTAGAAAAAATTTCTGCCCCGACCTGCAAACAATAAAGCCCAGATAATATAACAAATTTTATTAAAAGAGAAGTGTTTGTTTTCGCTCATGCTTGCTCGCTTAAATTGTTCCTCCTCCAACTTCCAACAATAAACCTTAGTTTATCACATAAAAAAAAAAAAAAAAATTTATATATATACTATCATTTAAAAAGAATTGTTTTTGTTTTTTTTGTTTGTTGTTGTTTTTTGGTGTTTTTTTTTCTTCAATGCATGAAGGCAGGTATTCCCAAGCATGTGCAATATCAACTCTCTATTAGATGTTTTGCATGATCAACAATTAAGGGGGGGCGGGAAGGAAAACAAATATTCCAGCCGTTTGTCACAACCCCCCCCCCCCCCACCCCACCCCTCTCCTCACGCACTCTAAAATTATGCAACTCGGTACAAAGCTACCAGCCAATCGAGTATTAAATGAAACTAGCATTGTGGTTGGTCGATTTAAAAAAATAGTATGGGGTATACAATCATGTTAAGATGGATTACGAATTCAACAATGCACCCCCCCCCCCCCCCCCCCCCCCCCCCCCCCCCCCCCCCCCCCCCGTGATCATGGGTATAGACACATTTAACTCACGTGTTGAGGTGAATTTTATCATTATAACGCACCAAAATCCTATTTATAACCAGATTTCCAAAACGTTCTTACCGTGGGAGGTGGATACTCCCTCCTCCGGATACTCGTTATATCCTTACTGATTGTTGGTCACCCCCCCCCCCCCCTCCACGTCCTCCCCTGGCCGAAATCAGAATCAGTTTAAATGCCATCGAGTACCTGGGAGTTGAAATTGTTTGGGGGGATAGTTGACCTACATGCCATGGGTGAGAGTATGTTGGTTGTTGTCCGATTACGAGTAATAATTACCCTAAGTCGTTAATGTCCCGGTGGTAGTGGGGTCATCCCTATAGCTAGAAGGTCCGATAGTTAGCGGGTCCGATAGACCGACACCCAATAGATATAAGGTTCGATAGACCGAATGTACGAGAGGGTCCAGTAGACAGAAGGTTCTATAGACCGAATCGGCAGGAGGGTCCAATAGTCCGAAGGTTCTATAGATCGAATGACGGACGGGTCCGATAGTCAGAAGGTCCGATAGATAGAAGGTTCTATAGACCGAATCGGCAAAAGGGTCCGATAGTCCGAAGGTTCAGTAGGGGTCCGATAGTTAGAAGGTCCGATAGACCGACAATAAATACATAAAAAGTGTAAAATAGTGGATAAAATGGTAAGTGGGTTAAAAAAAGTGGTTAAAATAAGTGGGGGCGTTCCAACCAAAGAAAAAGCAAAAAAGGAAGAGGTTGAAAAGGAAAGAAGAAAAGAAAAGAAAGGAAAAGAAGAGAAAAGGAAAAGAAGAAATCAGAAAGGAAAGAGTAGAAAAATTCAAAAACTTCGCTCACTAGCTGTCACATGTGAATGGGATTGTATTTACTATCCTCTTTTCTCTTTCCTCTTTCCTCCTCCTTTCTCCTGTTTTATCTATACATATATATAGATGGATAGATTGAGACTGGAATGAAGAGTCTTTTGTGCCATTGGTGGAGCATGTAGTGCAAATGGAAGGGCTATTGTTTGTGATAAGGTGCATTTTGTACATTCCTCATTTTATTCAGCCCAGGGTAGGCTTTATGTGAGTGTATTGTTTATTTCTTTCGGTCAGGAGGGTTCTTGTGTATATACTCAGATTTAGAATTGCAGGTGTAAAAATATGCAAATTAAGCTTGCCTACGCTCTTTGGTTGTAGCAAGCAAGTGGTAGAGAGTATTGGGGCAGACACACCCAACCAGGTAGAGAAGGAAGACCTGCCTTTGCAGGGCTTCTCCAGCAGTTTTGTATGTACTTTGAATTGAACACTGGCAGTAAAGTAATTGCCGTTTGTCGGAAGTATTGTAACCTTGACTGGTTATTTTCTGAAGGGGTGTTGACCGGCATTTTGCATGAGCAGAAAATGTTGGTTCATTAAATCAAGCACCACCGATGGCACATAGCCTGGGGTAGGATTCCCGTCCAACCCGTCTTGATGAGGTGCAGAAAGACATGCATCTAGCAACATCGGCGAAGCCGTTTGGATACGACGAAGTCAACGGATCATCAGCTCAGTGAGGCAGGAGATGAACAATACGCGGTGATATTATTTGCGCGATTACATCACACTTTTGATAATGTTGAACAATGAACAATTTGTGGAGCTTATGTATGACCAGTGTTGAACATTGAATTATTCACTAAACTTTACATGCATTGCATTATGTCCGGCCTGGTTTGCAGTTTGTGCGTGTGGTCTCCAAATGATATTTGGTTTAGTGAAAATAAGATATGTCAGATTGTCTATGAATGTAAGGTATGCTAGGGAAGTCATTATTAAATGTGATAGTTTGGATGAGATATGAATTAAGATCGATACAGGATCTTAATGTAGAGCAAGCAAGAGTCGAGTATTAATAGGGTACTGAGTTAAGATCAGCACAGGTCTTATATTCAGAGTGAGTGTGAAGGAGTAGGATTCGAAGTTGGTTCACGATTCAGTGCAAAAGTTCCCTTGTGGGTAGGTTACTCCAGGGCCTTCACAAGAGTAGATTAGTTAATAGAAACACTATTGATTCCCATTTGTTAGTCATCTGGATTTAATTTACCCTTACAAAAATTTTCTGTGGTATACCACACAACGTTACCACAGGATATACCATAGGATATACCATAGGAAAATTCCTGTGGTATACCACAGAAAATTCCTGTGTTTTTGGGGGACATTTACCACATAGAAGTACCACACATAAATACCACACGGGATTACCACATAGAAAATACCACAAGAAAAATACCCATGGAATTCACCTGTGGATCTTGTGGTATTTTGGGACGTATACCACAGAACCCCGGGCTCATTACCACATGTTAATACCACAAAACAATACCACAAAGCAATACCGCATGCCAGTACCACACAGCAATACATGTGGTATTTTGGGACATATACCACACAAATCACGTCAATACCACACACCTGTACCACACAGCAGTACCACATGGCTGTACCACACAGCAATACATGTGGTATTTTGGGACATATACCACACAAATCACGTAAATACCACATGGCTGTACCACATAGCAGTACCACATAGCTGTACCACACAACAATACCACATAGCAGTATCACATGGCTGTACAACATGGCTGTACCACACAGCAATACATGTGGTATTTTGGGACATATACCACACAAATCACGTCAATACCACATGGCTGTACCACATAGCAGTACCACATGGCTGTACCACATAGCAGTACCACATAGCTGTACCACACAGCAATACCACATAGCAGTACCACATGGCTGTACCACATGGCTGTACCACACAGCAGTACCACATGGCTGTACCACACAGCAGTACCACATAGCTGTACCACATAGCAATTCCTGTGGTATACCATAGGGCAATACCACAGATGTTAACCACATACCGCATAGCAGTACCGCAAACCAGTACCACACAAATGTACCACACAGCAATACCTGAGTTCATCTTTGGACATAGGCCAATACCACAGAGAAGTACCACACAAAAATACCATACTGAATATGAGAGTATCACACAGCTACTCTCATATGGTATTACTATGTGGTACTCCCTTGTGGTATTGCTTTGCGGTACTCCTCTGTAGTATTGCTGTGTGGTACTTCTCTGTGGTATTTCTGTAGTATTACCCTGTGGTATTGCTCTGTAGTTTCCCCTGTGGTATTACTGTGTGGTACTCATCTGTGGTATTACTGTGTGGTACTCATCTGTGGTATTGCTGTGTGGTACTCGTCTGTGGTATTGCTGTGAGGTACTCATGTGGTACTGCTATTTGGTATTCCCCTGTGATATAGCTGTATGGTACTCCACTGTGGTATAGCTGTGTGGTACTCCTCTGTGGTAAAGCTCTGTGGTACTCCTATGTGGTATTGCTGTGTGGAAGTCTTGTGCCGGTGTCAATATGTGATACTCTGTGGTATCGCTCTGTCATACTACTGTGTGGGTTTTCTGTTTGGTACGGATGCATGCTACTGGTGTGCGGTTTTGCCAAGTACAGTGCCTGTCACAATTCTTCTTCTACCTGTTAACCTGCAAAAGCTTATCACAATAGGATCACAGTGGGATCACCGGACCATATCTATTGAATTCAGCGCTTGCAGGTTAACAGGTAGAAGAATTGTGACTTGCACTGTATTACCACATTCACAAAATAATTCACCATCAAGCATGATCCCATCAGAATACTACAGACCAACACGTTTTCCTACATATAATGAAAGTGGAAATTGCAAGTTAAGGGAACAAATTCCTTCACTTTTAATAAAAGGAAATATACATATATAAACTGCTACGTGTATACTGATATTTAAACTCTGCACAACTTGTAAGTCCCTCAAGCATTTGCAGATATTCTCTCTCTTTAAAAAAAGAAATAGGAAAAGTATATAAACTTTGCTGGTAATCTGATATACACTTACAAATTCTTGAGGAACTTATAAGTTTCATTTAAGATAGATATATAATAAAAACATGTCGCCATGCAATAAATACAGAGTGTACCTGAATAAATATTTGTGTGGTACACACTCTCAAGGTAAAAGGCAGGTAAAGTATTGAAGTAAAATTGACCCGTAACTGTAAAGAAATTGACTTTGAAACACTAGTAACATATGATTCTAATCCCTGAACAGATACTACATGGAAAAAAGGGAGGCAGTATTGAGTTAATTCAGGAATGAGAAAAAAAAGCTCCAAGAATGAATGTAGCACTAAAACCTGAATTCAGAAGACATTGAAGTTCAACATTTGTTGAGGAGCTCCCCTTTTGGCATCTTACACCTACATGAAATTATGCTCGATGAGTAGTTGAGAACTACCAAAGTCCTCTGCAAATTTTCCAATTTGGAGGCCAGTTCCAGGCTCCCATGTTACAGTTTGATTTAATGATTATATTGAGAGTTGAATAGTACAGTTCATGAATACCGCCATAATACTTTTGAAACATTCTTTTTTTTCTGTCCGAAAAGATGCACAAGACTTGAATGAAATAAGTCGTGAGTACAAAACTCTCTAGCTAGCAAAAATAAAGAACATTCTTCAAAAGCTCATTGTGAATTTTGAAGAGCGACAGTTTCCTTTGATGTGTGCTCCCTCATAAACTTGGTCAAATAAAATGTTCTTCATACACGCTCACTAGAGAGTTGAGGGACATTGCAAAATTTTGTTACTGGTCATTTCTCAGTTAAAAATGCTACTTTCATGAGGACAGCAGTTACATTCCTATGAATGGACATGACTATAATCTAAAAAATACACAACTAACACATATCTGAAATATTGTCTCTTGTTTAGAAGAACACAGTTTTCCTCTTGATTACGATTTTGAAAGAATGCACAAGTGGCTAATTGTTAAGTATAACAAGTACAAGTATAACATGTACATTATCAGTCTCCTCTTCTCATGATCAAGGATACTGCAGGGCTCTGAGTAAGAGTAAAGTCTTCAATAGTATTTCTGTTTTTTAAATGTCACCTACATTATTGTTTCAGTTTCATGTTCAAAAGTGAGGATTTCCCAAAGATATTCCCCTATACTTATAATACATGTATTTTCATAACTATGCAAATTTCATACATTGCCCCAACAGAAGAATACATTTTTAAAATCATTTTTGTAATCTGACTTCCAAGTCCACTTTTTTGAGGAGACAAGTAAAAAGTAAATTAAAAAAGGCTTGTCAAATAGATAAGACATTTACATTATGACTTGACATTATCTCAGAAATTTAAAGTGTCATTATAAAGACTAGCAAATGATAAGTTAATCTTATATGAATGATTCTAAACATGTACGTACGAGTCACACATGCTGCTACATATAAGTACTCCTCTGAGCCCAAGAACGGTACCACGTGCCCACAGATCCACTCTTACTAACGCAGCTAAGACATGCTCGCCGAATTCCTCACGTACCTACATGTACATGTAGGCAGAACGCTTCGCTCAGGTCCAATCCCTTAGACATAAGCTTGATCCTGCCGAGCCTCAGACTGAACAAAATGCCATCTTTCCTGCCATGCAGATAAAAGAAAATGAGCAATTAAAAAATAAAGTGTCAATTTAATTTACACAATGGCAGAAGAAAAAAGAATGCATCATCTTCCCATTTCCAAATATCATTATCAAAGTTGTAATAAAATGTTTTTGTTCATATCTACATATTTAAATAATTTTTTATTTAATTTCACAACATTCTTGCAAGAAAACATCAAAATATTTTCAGAAAATGTCTTCCTGAGCAACTATTGCAAAGTAAATTTTATTAGATCCTCCGGATTCGTCATTAAATTTGATACATCTAACAAAATTTATGCACCGAATGATCAGATGCAACTCCCCCCACCCCCCCCCCCCCCCCCCTGCCGGCCATGCAGCCTCTAGATAATGTTTGAATAATTTTGGCTCTTTTCAGGGACACTATAGGTCTATCTACTCATAAAATAACGTAGCATCGCTTATTTGATTTATGAAACATGCATGCAGAAAGTTGATACCCACCATAGGACAAAAACCACGAATACATGCATATGAATAGGTGGAACTACAAGCTTAACTGTCTTAAGTACTTAAACCTTCATTCATTACTCTCACTCATCAACTGTCGAATGATGCTCAGTACAAAAATACCCATCAAGAAAGTGAATAATATTAAATGAATTGCTATTACTTCATAAAATACATTGCAATTGCTCACCTTTGAAATGAAGTTTATAATCCAGAAATCTTGTAGGCACATGTTCTGCCTTTCACTTGCAATCACTGGCTGTTGTAGATCATTTGAATCTCTAGCTAGCTGCGCATGCCCGAACTGCATGCATGCAAAGACCGCGTTAATGTAACGGCTGGCATATTGCCAAATATGTCTGCCATAGTGTCTGCCATAGAGTTATACACAGAACTCAACTCTATGGTGTGTACCGGTGTACCAATACATGTGTGTGTCTGTGTGTGTGTGTGTGTGTGCAGTTGCTTGTGCATAGTCTATTAGATTCAGACCATTTTGCAATGAAATGTAATATGTTGGTTATCAATAGGCCTACGCGTCGCGATGGTATTGATGCTTAATAGCACTTTAATTTGGGGCCCGTAACATAAAGAGATAACTCAATCTTACGATTGATCAATCGTAAGTCTATGGCAAACCATGTACTAAAGAGTTACAATTGATTGTAAGAGTTATTGCATCTTTATAAATGTTACAGGCCCCTGATATTAAACATACTAAAGTGTTCAGAATTCACTAACTGATTGAAATAATTCAATGTGTTTCGAGCTATTCATTCTGAGGCATCTTCTGAGGGTATGAAAAATTTCATAGGAAATACCACAAAGAAAAACTATACCACAAATTACCATACAGCGGTGCTGTGTTATTTATATAGTACAATGGTATGAAAAATACCATAGGAAATACCACAAAGAAAAACTATAGCACAAAAATACCATACAGCAGTGCTGTGGTATATATATAGTACAGTGTAATACCACAGGGATGAAAAGGCCCACACAGATTCCTGTGGTACTGTAGATGTGATCGCCTGTGGTAGTCATGTGGTAAAAGAAATACCACAGGAAATACAAAGAAAAATGTACCACAGAAATATCATACAACAGTACGTGCTGTGTTATTTATGTGGTACAGTGTACACGGCTGTAAAAGATACCACATAAATCATAAATAACACAGCACTGTCGTATGATATTTCTGTGGTACATTTTTCTTTGTAGTATTTCCTGTGGTATTTCTTTTACCACATGGCTACCACAGGCGATCAAATCTGCAGTATACCACAGGAATCTGTGTGGGCCTTTTCATCCCTGTGGTATTTTTAGGTCCAAGTATGTACCACAGGCTACTCCTCTGCAGCACCACAGGAATCTGTATGGTATCTCTTACAGCCTTGTCACACTGTACAACAGTACAGCACTGTTGTATGATATTTCTGTGGTAAATTTTCTTTGTAGTATTTCCTGTGGGTAAATGGGTACCACATGGGTACCACAGGCGACACATACCACAGGAATCTGTGTGGGCCTTTTCATCCCTGTGGTATTTTTAGTTCCAAGTATGTACCACAGGCTATACTCCTCTGCAGTACCACATGAATCTGTGTGGGCCTTTTCATCCCTGTGGTATTTTCTGTGGTATTACACTGTACTATATAAATACCACAGCACTGCTGTATGGTATTTTTGTGGCATAGTTTTTCTTTGTGGTATTTCTTATGGTATTTGTCATACCACATGGGTACCACAAGCTACATCTCTGCAGTACCACATGCTTATGTGTGGTACCTCTTCATCCCTGTGGTATTTTTAGTTCCAAGTATGTACCACAGGCTACTCCTCTGCAGTACCACAGGAATCTGTGTGGGCCTTTTTATCCCTGTGGTATTTTCTGTGGTAGTACACTGTACTATATAAATACCACAGCTCTGCTGTATGGTATTTTTGTGGTATAGTTTTTCTTTGTGGTATTTCTTATGGTATTTTTCATACCACATGGGTACCACAGGCTACACCTCTGCAGTACCACATGCTTATGTGTGGTACCTCTTCATCCCTGTGGTATTTTCTGTGGTATTATAAAGTACCATAGAAATACCACAGGAATACCACAGGATATTTTTGTAAGGGTAATAACTGAAATTGTCAAAGATTACTTGATTTTTGTAAACGAAGATATTATCCACTTATTGAAGGTGACTGTAATAAATTCATGAAGTGGAATGGTAAATGGCATGTGTCTATTTTGTTTTGTTATCTATGTGACAATTTTCTGGGGGCTTGTCCAAACAGAGGTTTAACATATGTAATTTGTGGGACCTCTTGCAGTCACATGGGTGTAAGGTAATTTCTGAAATCTTAGTATTCATATTTTTGTGAATGTGTAATAAGTATTGTACATCTGACCTCATTGGGTGAAGTGAGATTTTGCAAATTGGTAGATACTTTCTTTTCCAAGATGGATTTAGTAAGTTTAATGGCAGCTGGTGAAAAGTTTGGGTTAACTGGTGAGGCTCTTAAGAAGTTTGTTTCAGAAGAACAGAAAAGGCAAAGAGATGAGAGAGCAGAGTTGTTAGAGTTGAAGAAACAAGAAAAAGAAACAGCAGAAATACACTTAGAAATAGAGCGCGAAAAGAATGTAAAAAGCGAATCAAAATTTGAAGGCCATAGAGCCTGGTCTCCCAAGTTACCTCCATTTCATGAGGACAAAGATAATATTGATGCCTACTTGCAGCGATTTGAGCGTTATGCAGAAAGCCAAAATTGGCCGCGCACAGATTGGGCGATTAATCTTAGTGCTTTAATAACAGGAAAAGCTCTTGATGTTCATTGTAGATTAACGAGTGATGAAGCGAAAGATTATAAGACATTAAAACTGCTCTTTTGAAAGCCTTTCAACTTACCGCAGATGGATTTCGTTCGAAGTTTTATGCAGGTAAACCAGTCAGCGGAGAAACCGCATCGCAATATTCAAACAGATTGGAGAACTACTTGAACAGATGGATCGACCTCTCTGGCATCAAACATCATTTTGATGACCTGAAGGATCTTCTTTTCCGTGAGCATTTCATCAACGGATGCCATCGTGACTTAGCGATCTTCCTAAGGGAACGACAACCGAAGACTACCAAGGATGCCATGATACTCACAGAGCAATATTTAGACGCACGAGGTGGTGTATTCAGAGCGCCACCGCCACAGAGGAACACCCCTACAGGACAAACACAGCGTATCAGTACAAGACATGAAGGTAAAACGAATACCCCTCAAATGCATCCTCAAACATCCCCAAAGACTAAGAGATGTTACAACTGTAACCAAGAAGGTCACTTTTCTCGCAACTGTCCCATACAGTCACAGAGATCTAATACGACTAAGACATGTTACATTTGTCACAGGCCAGTACACCTTGCTAACTCTTGTCCTTTCTCTCCCGTTAAATCAGCAGGATTCTTGACTTCGCAGGAACCAGAGGCCACACCTCCACCGGAAGCTGACTCTACTTCGTTACAACCTGATCAGCCAGAATTTATTCCCCATAATCCATGTCAATGTCCATTTTGTACTAACACACAGGTCAGGATTGAAGCTTCGTGCATGATGGTCCAAATGCCACACGACGCCCCTCACCTAGAATCAATAACAGATCCTGTCAAATTTGGCTGTGGTCATAGTTTGCCACTAATGAGTGCAGCATGTTCTAATGAACATTTTGTCAGACATATGCCCGTTACAAAGGGACTTGTAAATAACAAAGTCATTTCCGTTCTCAGAGACAGTGGATGCAGTGGAATCATCATCAAGCAGGATCTTGTATAACAAAGTCAAATGACAGGTGAAGTATGTACTTGTTTACTAAATGATCAATCAATTAGAACTCTCCCCATTGCAATGATCGATATAAATACACCTTTCTACATTGGTAAATTTCGTGTTGTGTGTATGAAGACTCCTCTCTACGATCTTATCTTAGGAAATATCCCAGGTGTGAGACCAGCAGAGCAACCAGACCCACATTGGACGCTACCAAAGACCGTCACTCCAGTTTGTGCGGTACAGACCAGAGCTCAAGTTCAACGAGAAGGCTCGTCCACTCAAGACTCCACAACCAATGGAAGATGTTGTCATTCCATCAGTTCTCAAGGAAGCACAACAGAAGGATGAAACTTTGCATCGACTGAGAGAACTAGCTGACGCTGGTACAGAGAAAGTAAGTCGTCACGGTAATAAATCTTCCTTCCTCCACAAAGATGGAATTCTATTCAGATCATTTCATTCTTCCAAGGATTCAGACACAGTAATCACACAGGTTGTTGTACCAAGCCAATATCGTAAGCAAGTAATGCAGATGGCTCATGAAAATCTTCTAGGAGGCCACCAAGGAGCAAAGAAAACAACAGAAAAAATTATCACCAATTTCTTCTGGCCTGGAATGAATTCTGACATTACCAGATATGTCCGATCATGCGATGTATGTCAACGTACATTAGCTAAAGGCCGAGTAACAAAGGTCCCACTAGGAAAGATGCCACTCATCGAAGCTCCCTTTGAACGCATAGCTGTAGATATCGTTGGTCCAATACATCCTATGACAGATAACAAGAATCGTTACATTCTCACTATTATAGATTATGCCACCAGATATCCTGAAGCCATTCCACTACCTAGCATTGAGACAGAAAGAGTAGCTGAGGCCATTGTAAGCGTCTTCACCAGAGTTGGGATTCCAAAGGAAATGCTGACAGATCAAGGAACACAGTTTACATCAGATCTCATGAAAGAAGTAAGCAAGCTACTTTCTATACGCCACTTCACGACCTCTCCATATCACCCTGCTGCAAACGGTCTTGTTGAACGCTTCAACGGAAGTCTAAAACAGATGTTGAGACGTATGTGTGCAGAGAATCCAAAGGACTGGGACAGGTATATCACCCCACTTCTATTTGCAGTCAGAGAATCACCTCAAGAAAGTATGGGTTTTTCCCCATTTGAACTTCTCTACGGAAGGAAAGTTCGCGGACCCCTCGACATCCTCAGAGAACTCTGGACAGGTGAAGCTGAGACGGCTGAAACCAAATCCACCTACCACTACATCTTGGATCTTCGAAACAGGATTGATGAGACTTGCCGCAATGCTCATGCTCAACTACAGAAATCTTCAGAGAGATATGCTACAATCAGAAAGCAAGACACATAGAATTTCAAGTTGGAGACAGAGTACTTCTTCTACTACCAACGGACCGAAACAAGCTTCTCCTACAATGGAAGGGCCCATTTGAAGTTGTCTCCAAAGTAAGCCGAACAGACTACAGAATCGATTTGAATGGTAAAACAAAAGTGTTCCATATCAATCTCCGCAAGAAATATCATGACAGAAATGACACTTCTCCTTCTCTTTCAGGTACTGAGTCAGCTTGTACTGCAGTGATCGAATGCGAGGATGACGATGCCGAAGACGAAGACACAACACCACCTCTACTAACAAACAAATCTCTCTTGCAGCCATTTCCATTACAGGCCAAGGAATCACTTGTTGATGTTACCATTAATCCAGATCTTTCTCCCTCACAAAAGGAACAGGTCAATGACCTTCTCACCAACTACCAAGACGTCATGTTAGATCTACCTGGTCGTACATCACTCGGCGAACACAACATCTTGCTAAAAGAAAATGATCATAAATATCTCAAGAGTAAATTCCTCATTCTCTTAGGGACACCGTCAGAGAAGAAGTGAAAACCATGTTGTCTATGGGAGTCATAGAACCTTCAGATAGCCCCATAGCTTCCCCAATTGTTCTTGTCAAAAAGCCTGATGGTACTAATCGTTTTTGCGTTGATTACAGGAAGCTCAACAAAGTTACCATATTCGACTGCAGAGATGTAGCTTGTGGTACCCATGTGGTATGACAAATACCATAAGAAATACCACAAAGAAAAACTATGCCACAAAAATACCATACAGCAGTGCTGTGGTATTTATATAGTACAGTGTAATACCACAGAAAATACCACAGGGATGAAAAGGCCCACACAGATTCCTGTGGTACTGCAGAGGAGTATAGCCTGTGGTACATACTTGGAACTAAAAATACCACAGGGATGAAAATGCCCACACAGATTCCTGTGGTATGTGTCGCCTGTGGTACCCATGTGGTACCCATTTACCCACAGGAAATACTACAACGAAAATTTACCACAGAAATATCATACAACAGTGCTGTACTGTTGTACAGTGTGACAAGGCTGTAAGAGATACCATACAGATTCCTGTGGTGCTGCAGAGGAGTAGCCTGTGGTACATACTTGGACCTAAAATACCACAGGGACGAAAAGGCCCACACAGATTCCTGTGGTATACTGCAGATATGATCGCCTGTGGTAGCCATGTGGTAAAAGAAATACCACAGGAAATACTACAAAAATACTAAAAAAAATTACCACAGAAATATCATACGACAGTGCTGTGTTATTTATGATTTATGTGGTATCTATTACAGCCTTGTACACTGTACCACATAAATAACACAGCACGTACTGTTGTATGATATTTCTGTGGAACATTTTTCTTTGTAGTATTTCCTGTGGTATTTCTTTTACCACATGACTACCACAGGCGATCACATCTGCAGTACCACAGGAATCTCTGTGGGCCTTTTCATCCCTGTGGTATTACACTGTACTATATATATACCACAGCACTGCTGTATGGTATTTTTGTGCTATAGTTTTTCTTTGTGGTATTTCCTATGGTATTTTTCATACCACTGTACTATATAAATAACACAGCACCGCTGTATGGTAATTTGTGGTATAGTTTTTCTTTGTGGTATTTCCTATGAAATTTTTCATACCCTCAGAAGATGCCTCAGAATGAATAGCTCGAAACACATTGAATTATTTCAATCAGTTAGTGAATTCTGAACACTTTAGTATGTTTAATATCAGGGGCCTGTAACATTTATAAAGATGCAATAACTCTTACAATCAATTGTAACTCTTTAGTACATGGTTTGCCATAGACTTACGATTGATCAATCGTAAGATTGAGTTATCTCTTTATGTTACGGGCCCCAAATTAAAGTGCTATTAAGCATCAATACCATCGCGACGCGTAGGCCTATTGATTACCAACATATTACATTTCATTGCAAAATGGTCTGAATCTAATAGACTATGCACAAGCAACTGCACACACACACACACACAGACACACACATGTATTGGTACACCGGTACACACCATAGAGTTGAGTTCTGTGTATAACTCTATGGCAGACACTATGGCAGACATATTTGGCAATATGCCAGCTGTTACATTAACGCGGTCTTTGCATGCATGCAGTTCGGGCATGCGCAGCTAGCTAGAGATTCAAATGATCTACAACAGCCAGTGAAAGGCAGAACATGTGCCTACAAGATTTCTGGATTATAAACTTCATTTCAAAGGTGAGCAATTGCAATGTATTTTATGAAGTAATAGCAATTCATTTAATATTATTCACTTTCTTGATGGGTATTTTTGTACTGAGCATCACTCGACAGTTGATGAGTGAGAGTAATGAATGAAGGTTTAAGTACTTAAGACAGTTAAGCTTGTAGTTCCACCTATTCATATACATGTATTCGTTGTTTTTGTCCTATGGTGGGTATCAACTTTCTGCATGCATGTTTCATAAATCAAATAAACGATGCTACGTTATTTTATGAGTAGATGGACCTATAGTGTCCCTGAAAAGAGCCAAAATTATTCAAACATTATCTAGAGGCTGCGTGGCCGGCAGGGGGGGGGGGGGGGGGGTGGGGGGGAGTTGCATCCGATCATCCGGTGCATAAATTTTGTTAGATGTATCAAATTTAATGACAAATCCGGAGGATCTAATAAAATTTACTTTGCAATAGTTGCTCAGGAAGACATTTTCTGAAAATATTTTGATGTTTTCTTGCAAGAATGTTGTGAAATTAAATAAAAAGAATGATTTAAATATGTAGATATGAACAAAAACATTTTATTACAACTTTGATAATGATATTTGGAAATGGGAAGATGATGCATTCTTTTTTCTTCTGCCATTGTGTAAATTAAATTGACACTTTCTTTTTTAATTGTTCATTTTCTTTTATCTGCATGGCAGGAAAGATGGCATTTTGTTCAGTCTGAGGCTCGGCAGGATCAAGCTTATGTCTAAGGGATTGGACCTGAGTGAAGCATTCTGCCTACATGTACATGTAGGTACGTGAGGAATTCGGCGAGCATGTCTTAGCTGCGTTAGTAAGAGTGGATCTGTGGGCACGTGGTACCGTGCTTGGGCTCAGAGGAGTACTTATATGTAGCAGCATGTGTGACTCGTACGTACATGTTTAAAATCATTCATATAAGATTAACTTATCATTTGCTAGTCTTTATAATGACACTTTAAATTTCTGAGATAATGTCAAGTCATAATGTAAATGTCTTATCTATTTGACAAGCCTTTTTTAATTTACTTTTTACTTGTCTCCTCAAAAAAGTGGACTTGGAAGTCAGATTACAAAAATGATTTTTAAAATGTATTCTTCTGTTGGGGCAATGTATGAAATTTGCATAGTTATGAAAATACATGTATCATAAGAATAGGGGAATATCTTTGGGAAATCCTCACTTTTGAACATGAAACTGAAACAAAAATGTAGGTGACATTTAAAAAACAGAAATACTATTGAAGACTTTACTCTTACTCAGAGCCCTGCAGTATCCTTGATCATGAGAAGAAGAGACTGATAATGTACATGTTATACTTGTACTTGTTATACTTAACAATTAGCCACTTGTGCATTCTTTCAAAATTGTAATCAAGAGGAAAACTGTGTTCTTCTAAACAAGAGACAATATTTCAGATATGTGTTAGTTGTGTATTTTTTAGATTATAGTCATGTCCATTCATAGGAATGTAACTGCTGTCCTCATGAAAGTAGCAGTTTTAACTGAGAAATGACCAGTAACAAAATTTTGCAATGTCCCTCAACTCTCTAGTGAGTGTGTGTGAAGAACATTTTATTTGACCAAGTTTATGAGTGAGCACACATCAAAAGAAACTGTCGCTCTTCAAAATTCACAATGGTCTCTTCATAAGCTCATTGTACCAAGAATTCTTGGTACAATGAGCTTTTGAAGAATGCTCTTCACAGTCTTGTGCATCTTTTCGGACAGAAAAAAAAGAATGTTTCAAAAGTATTATGGCGGTATTCATGAACTGTACTATTCAACTTTCAATATAATCATTAAATCAAACTAACATGGGAGCCTGGAACTGGCCTCCAAATTGGAAAATTTGCAGAGGACTTTGGTAGTTCTCAACTACTCATCGAGCATAATTTCATGTAGGTGTAAGATGCCAAAAGGGGAGCTCCTCAACAAATGTTGAACTTCAATGTCTTCTGAATTCAGGTTTTAGTGCTACATTCATTCTTGGAGCTTTTTTTTTCTCATTCCTGAATTAACTCAATACTGCCTCCCTTTTTTCCATGTAGTATCTGTTCAGGGATTAGAATCATATGTTACTAGTGTTTCAAAGTTAATTTCTTTACAGTTACGGGTCAATTTTACTTCAATACTTTACCTGCCTTTTACCTTGAGAGTGTGTACCACACAAATATTTATTCAGGTACACTCTGTATTTATTGCATGGCGACATGTTTTTATTATATATCTATCTTAAATGAAACTTATAAGTTCCTCAAGAATTTGTAAGTGTATATCAGATTACAAGCAAAGTTTATATACTTTTCCTATTTCTTTTTTTAAAGAGAGAGTATATCTGCAAATGCTTGAGGGACTTACAAGTTGTGCAGAGTTTAAATATCAGTATACACGTAGCAGTTTATATATGTATATTTCCTTTTATTAAAAGTGAAGGAATTTGTTCCCTTAACTTGCAATTTCCACTTTCATTATATGTAGTAAAACGTGTTGGTCTGTAGTATTCTGATGGGATCATGCTTGATGGTGAATTATTTTGTGAATGTGGTAATACAGTGCAAGTCACAATTCTTCTACCTGTTAACCTGCAAGCGCTGAATTCAATAGATATGGTCCGGTGATCCCACTGTGATCCTATTGTGATAAGCTTTTGCAGGTTAACAGGTAGAAGAAGAATTGTGACAGGCACTGTACTTGGCAAAACCGCACACCAGTAGCATGCATCAGTACCAAACAGAAAACCCACACAGTAGTATGACAGAGCGATACCACAGAGTATCACATATTGACACCGGCACAAGACTTCCATACAGCAATACCACATAGGAGTACCACAGAGCTTTACCACAGAGGAGTACCACACAGCTATACCACAGTGGAGTACCATACAGCTATACCACAGGGGAATACCAAATAGCAGTACCACAGGAGTACCTCACAGCAATACCACAGACGAGTACCACACAGCAATACCACAGATGAGTAGCACACAGTAATACCACAGGGGAAACTACAGAGCAATACCACAGGGTAATACTACAGAAATACCACAGAGAAGTACCACACAGCAATACTACAGAGGAGTACCGCAAAGCAATACCACAAGGGAGTACCACATAGTAATACCATATGAGAGTAGCTGTGTGGTACTCTCATATTCAGTATGGTATTTTTGTGTGGTACTTCTCTGTGGTATTGGCCTATGTCCAAAGATTAACTCAGGTATTGCTGTGTGGTACATCTGTGTGGTACTGGTTTGCGGTACTGCTATGCGGTATGTGGTAAACATCTGTGGTATTGCCCTATGGTATACCACAGGAATTGCTATGTGGTACAGCTTTGTGGTACTGCTGTGTGGTACAGCCATGTGGTACTGCTGTGTGGTACAGCCATGTGGTACAGCCATGTGGTACTGCTATGTGGTATTGCTGTGTGGTACAGCTATGTGGTACTGCTATGTGGTACAGCCATGTGGTACTGCTATGTGGTACAGCCATGTGGTACTGCTGTGTGGTACAGGTGTGTGGTATTGACGTGATTTGTGTGGTATATGTCCCAAAATACCACATGTATTGCTGTGTGGTACTGGCATGCGGTATTGCTTTGTGGTATTGTTTTGTGGTATTAACATGTGGTAATGGGCCCGGGGTTCTGTGGTATTTTCTATGTGGTAATCCCGTGTGGTATTT
The DNA here is from genome assembly GCA_025617745.1 of Heliocidaris erythrogramma. NCBI lineage: Eukaryota > Metazoa > Echinodermata > Echinoidea > Camarodonta > Echinometridae > Heliocidaris > Heliocidaris erythrogramma. Next base: position 21,182,768 of record CM046866.1, read on the forward strand.
ATGTGTGGTACTTCTATGTGGTAAATGTCCCAAAAAACCACAGGAATTTTCCTATGGTATATCCTATGGTATATCCTGTGGTAACGTTGTGTGGTATACTACAGAAAATTTTTGTAAGGGAAACCACATCAGATGGGAAACCAACCAAGAACAGGCCTTCAACACACTAACCAATCCACTCATCCTTCATCTACCAGACTTGTCAAAAGATTTCACACTTAGGACAGATGCGTCAAACATTGGAATTGGAGCAGTCCTGCTTCAGACACATCAAGACGAACGTTTCCCAGTAGCGTATGCAAGTCGTAAGTTACTTCGGAGAGAACAAGCATATTCCACGATAGAACGTGAGTGTCGAGCCATAATTTGGGCTACAAGGAAGTTCGAGCCATACTTGTATGGTAGACAGTTTGTGCTTGAAACTGATCATCATCCCTTAATTTACATGAACAGCGTAAACCCCGCTAATGGGAGACTAATGCGCTGGATTTTGGCGTTGCAACCCTATAAATTTCGCGTAGAAGCGATTCGCGGCAACGAGAATGTAGGGGCAGATGTCCTTAGGCGTTTGTAAGTAATTTAGCAAAACCTTTCCCCATATTGGAACCGCACACCAGTAGCATGCATCAGTACCAAACAGAAAACCCACACAGTAGTATGACAGAGCGATACCACAGAGTATCACATATTGACACCGGCACAAGACTTCCACACAGCAATACCACATAGGAGTACCACAGAGCTTTACCACAGAGGAGTACCACACAGCTATACCACAGTGGAGTACCATACAGCTATACCACAGGGGAATACCAAATAGCAGTACCACAGGAGTACCTCACAGCAATACCACAGACGAGTACCACACAGCAATACCACAGATGAGTAGCACACAGTAATACCACAGGGGAAACTACAGAGCAATACCACAGGGTAATACTACAGAAATACCACAGAGAAGTACCACACAGCAATACTACAGAGGAGTACCGCAAAGCAATACCACAAGGGAGTACCACATAGTAATACCATATGAGAGTAGCTGTGTGGTACTCTCATATTCAGTATGGTATTTTTGTGTGGTACTTCTCTGTGGTATTGGCCTATGTCCAAAGATGAACTCAGGTATTGCTGTGTGGTACATCTGTGTGGTACTGGTTTGCGGTACTGCTATGCGGTATGTGGTAAACATCTGTGGTATTGCCCTATGGTATACCACAGGAATTGCTATGTGGTACAGCTTTGTGGTACTGCTGTGTGGTACAGCCATGTGGTACTGCTGTGTGGTACAGCCATGTGGTACAGCCATGTGGTACTGCTATGTGGTATTGCTGTGTGGTACAGCTATGTGGTACTGCTATGTGGTACAGCCATGTGGTACTGCTATGTGGTACAGCCATGTGGTACTGCTGTGTGGTACAGGTGTGTGGTATTGACGTGATTTGTGTGGTATATGTCCCAAAATACCACATGTATTGCTGTGTGGTACTGGCATGCGGTATTGCTTTGTGGTATTGTTTTGTGGTATTAACATGTGGTAATGGGCCCGGGGTTCTGTGGTATTTTCTATGTGGTAATCCCGTGTGGTATTTATGTGTGGTACTTCTATGTGGTAAATGTCCCAAAAAACCACAGGAATTTTCCTATGGTATATCCTATGGTATATCCTGTGGTAACGTTGTGTGGTATACTACAGAAAATTTTTGTAAGGGAAACCACATCAGATGGGAAACCAACCAAGAACAGGCCTTCAACACACTAACCAATCCACTCATCCTTCATCTACCAGACTTGTCAAAAGATTTCACACTTAGAACAGATGCGTCAAACATTGGAATTGGAGCAGTCCTGCTTCAGACACATCAAGATGAACGTTTCCCAGTAGCGTATGCAAGTCGTAAGTTACTTCGGAGAGAACAAGCATATTCCACGATAGAACGTGAGTGTCGAGCCATAATTTGGGCTACAAGGAAGTTCGAGCCATACTTGTATGGTAGACAGTTTGTGCTTGAAACTGATCATCATCCCTTAATTTACATGAACAGCGTAAACCCCGCTAATGGGAGACTAATGCGCTGGATTTTGGCGTTGCAACCCTATAAATTTCGCGTAGAAGCGATTCGCGGCAACGAGAATGTAGGGGCAGATGTCCTTAGGCGTTTGTAAGTAATTTAGCAAAACCTTTCCCCATATTGGAACCGCACACCAGTAGCATGCATCAGTACCAAACAGAAAACCCACACAGTAGTATGACAGAGCGATACCACAGAGTATCACATATTGACACCGGCACAAGACTTCCACACAGCAATACCACATAGGAGTACCACAGAGCTTTACCACAGAGGAGTACCACACAGCTATACCACAGTGGAGTACCATACAGCTATACCACAGGGGAATACCAAATAGCAGTACCACAGGAGTACCTCACAGCAATACCACAGACGAGTACCACACAGCAATACCACAGATGAGTAGCACACAGTAATACCACAGGGGAAACTACAGAGCAATACCACAGGGTAATACTACAGAAATACCACAGAGAAGTACCACACAGCAATACTACAGAGGAGTACCGCAAAGCAATACCACAAGGGAGTACCACATAGTAATACCATATGAGAGTAGCTGTGTGGTACTCTCATATTCAGTATGGTATTTTTGTGTGGTACTTCTCTGTGGTATTGGCCTATGTCCAAAGATGAACTCAGGTATTGCTGTGTGGTACATCTGTGTGGTACTGGTTTGCGGTACTGCTATGCGGTATGTGGTAAACATCTGTGGTATTGCCCTATGGTATACCACAGGAATTGCTATGTGGTACAGCTTTGTGGTACTGCTGTGTGGTACAGCCATGTGGTACTGCTGTGTGGTACAGCCATGTGGTACAGCCATGTGGTACTGCTATGTGGTATTGCTGTGTGGTACAGCTATGTGGTACTGCTATGTGGTACATCCATGTGGTACTGCTATGTGGTACAGCCATGTGGTATTGACGTGATTTGTGTGGTATATGTCCCAAAATACCACATGTATTGCTGTGTGGTACAGCCATGTGGTACTGCTGTGTGGTACAGCCATGTGGTACAGCCATGTGGTACTGCTATGTGGTACTGCTATGTGGTACAGCCATGTGGTACTGCTATGTGGTACAGCCATGTGGTATTGACGTGATTTGTGTGGTATATGTCCCAAAATACCACATGTATTGCTGTGTGGTACAGCCATGTGGTACTGCTGTGTGGTACAGCCATGTGGTACAGCCATGTGGTACTGCTATGTGGTACAGCCATGTGGTACTGCTATGTGGTATTGCTATGTGGTACAGCTATGTGGTACTGCTATGTGGTACAGCCATGTGGTACTGCTATGTGGTACAGCCATGTGGTACAGCCATGTGGTACTGCTGTGTGGTACAGGTGTGTGGTATTGACGTGATTTGTGTGGTATATGTCCCAAAATACCACATGTATTGCTGTGTGGTACTGGCATGCGGTATTGCTTTGTGGTATTGTTTTGTGGTATTAACATGTGGTAATGGGCCCGGGGTTCTGTGGTATTTTCTATGTGGTAATCCCGTGTGGTATTTATGTGTGGTACTTCTATGTGGTAAATGTCCCCAAAAACCACAGGAATTTTCTGTGGTATACCACAGGAATTTTCCTATGGTATATCCTATGGTATATCCTGTGGTAACGTTGTGTGGTATACTACAGAAAATTTTTGTAAGGGAAACCACATCAGATGGGAAACCAACCAAGAACAGGCCTTCAACACACTCAAAGACAAACTAACCAATCCACTCATCCTTCATCTACCAGACTTGTCAAAAGATTTCACACTTAGGACAGATGCGTCAAACATTGGAATTGGAGCAGTCCTGCTTCAGACACATCAAGACGAACGTTTCCCAGTAGCGTATGCAAGTCGTAAGTTACTTCGGAGAGAACAAGCATATTCCACGATAGAACGTGAGTGTCGAGCCATAATTTGGGCTACAAGGAAGTTCGAGCCATACTTGTATGGTAGACAGTTTGTGCTTGAAACTGATCATCATCCCTTAATTTACATGAACAGCGTAAACCCCGCTAATGGGAGACTAATGCGCTGGATTTTGGCGTTGCAACCCTATAAATTTCGCGTAGAAGCGATTCGCGGCAACGAGAATGTAGGGGCAGATGTCCTTAGGCGTTTGTAAGTAATTTAGCAAAACCTTTCCCCATATTGGAACCGCACACCAGTAGCATGCATCAGTACCAAACAGAAAACCCACACAGTAGTATGACAGAGCGATACCACAGAGTATCACATATTGACACCGGCACAAGACTTCCACACAGCAATACCACATAGGAGTACCACAGAGCTTTACCACAGAGGAGTACCACACAGCTATACCACAGTGGAGTACCATACAGCTATACCACAGGGGAATACCAAATAGCAGTACCACAGGAGTACCTCACAGCAATACCACAGACGAGTACCACACAGCAATACCACAGATGAGTAGCACACAGTAATACCACAGGGGAAACTACAGAGCAATACCACAGGGTAATACTACAGAAATACCACAGAGAAGTACCACACAGCAATACTACAGAGGAGTACCGCAAAGCAATACCACAAGGGAGTACCACATAGTAATACCATATGAGAGTAGCTGTGTGGTACTCTCATATTCAGTATGGTATTTTTGTGTGGTACTTCTCTGTGGTATTGGCCTATGTCCAAAGATGAACTCAGGTATTGCTGTGTGGTACTGGTTTGCGGTACTGCTATGCGGTATGTGGTAAACATCTGTGGTATTGCCCTATGGTATACCACAGGAATTGCTATGTGGTACAGCTTTGTGGTACTGCTGTGTGGTACAGCCATGTGGTACTGCTGTGTGGTACAGCCATGTGGTACTGCTGTGTGGTACAGCCATGTGGTACAGCCATGTGGTACTGCTATGTGGTATTGCTGTGTGGTACAGCTATGTGGTACTGCTATGTGGTACAGCCATGTGGTACTGCTATGTGGTACAGCCATGTGGTATTGACGTGATTTGTATGGTATATGTCCCAAAATACCACATGTATTGCTGTGTGGTACAGCCATGTGGTACTGCTGTGTGGTACAGCCATGTGGTACAGCCATGTGGTACTGCTATGTGGTACTGCTATGTGGTACAGCCATGTGGTACTGCTATGTGGTACAGCCATGTGGTATTGACGTGATTTGTGTGGTATATGTCCCAAAATACCACATGTATTGCTGTGTGGTACAGCCATGTGGTACTGCTGTGTGGTACAGCCATGTGGTACAGCCATGTGGTACTGCTATGTGGTACAGCCATGTGGTACTGCTATGTGGTATTGCTGTGTGGTACAGCTATGTGGTACTGCTATGTGCTACAGCCATGTGGTACTGCTATGTGGTACAGCCATATGGTACAGCCATGTGGTACTGCTGTGTGGTACAGGTGTGTGGTATTGACGTGATTTGTGTGGTATATGTCCCAAAATACCACATGTATTGCTGTGTGGTACTGGCATGCGGTATTGCTTTGTGGTATTGTTTTGTGGTATTAACATGTGGTAATGGGCCCGGGGTTCTGTGGTATTTTCTATGTGGTAATCCCGTGTGGTATTTATGTGTGGTACTTCTATGTGGTAAATGTCCCCAAAAACCACAGGAATTTTCTGTGGTATACCACAGGAATTTTCCTATGGTATATCCTATGGTATATCCTGTGGTAACGTTGTGTGGTATACCACAGAATATTTTTGTAAGGGAAACCACATCAGATGGGAAACCAACCAAGAACAGGCCTTCAACACACTCAAAGACAAACTAACCAATCCACCCATCCTTCATCTACCAGACTTGTCAAAAGATTTCACACTTAGGACAGATGCGTCAAACATTGGAATTGGAGCAGTCCTGCTTCAGACACATCAAGATGAACGTTTCCCAGTAGCGTATGCAAGTCGTAAGTTACTTCGGAGAGAACAAGCATATTCCACGATAGAACGTGAGTGTCTAGCCATAATTTGGGCTACAAGGAAGTTCGAGCCATACTTGTATGGTAGACAGTTTGTGCTTGAAACGGATCATCATCCCTTAATTTACATGAACAGCGTAAACCCCGCTAATGGGAGACTAATGCGCTGGATTTTGGCGTTGCAACCCTATAAATTTCGCGTAGAAGCGATTCGCGGCAACGAGAATGTAGGGGCAGATGTCCTTAGGCGTTTGTAAGTAATTTAGCAAAACCTTTCCCCATATTGGAGAAAAGCTAAATTGGGATTTTCCTTTATGTGCATAAGATTAAGTGAAAGGGAATAAGAATTGTCAAGTAGACTATTGTAACTTATTTCTAAACTATTCTGCTCTAGAATATAGAAAAACAGAACAGTTCATTACATGGTAAGAAAGAAAAATTTTGCACAACATGACGAAATAAAAATCTGGAGTCAGACAAAAAGTAAATAAATAGACATAAAGAATGTTTTGGACGTAGTATAACCAAACACATAGAACTAGTGAGAAAAAAAAATGTTCTAGACTAAACGAGGCCAAATTGCCTAGTTGAAAAAAAAAAAACATGTACTGAGAGTATGGATTTGTTTTTAGAAAAAAAAATTATTTAGTGCTTTGATATATTCTACAGAATTGAAAATGGACGAGTAAATACAATTTTAAAAAGGGGGAGAAATGTCACATGTGAATGGGATTGTATTTACTACCCTCTTTTCTCTTTCCTCTTTCCTCCTCCTTTCTCCTGTTTTATCTATACATATATATAGATGGATAGATTGAGAGTGGAATGAAGAGTCTTTTGTGCCATTGGTGGGGCTTTTGCTAAACAGTCGGGTAACGTCGCGTCGCGTTGGTAGAAATTTTCGAACATTTTTCAGGAAGGTGTCTTCAAGGGGACAAATTGAAAAAGAGTCCATCTCAGTATGATTTTTTTCCCGTTTTCAGGCTAAAAACGACAAACAAGGGAATAAAGAAAACAATAGAAGGATAATGCAAAGAAAAACATGAACTATAAAGAGAGAATAGAAGGGTAGGAAGGATGGAAGAAAATATGATGAAAGGAAACAAAGAATTCAACAAAAGGAAAGTTGGAAAGTAAAAATAAGTGGATAAAAACAAATAATAGCATAAAGAAAGATAGAGACATAAATGATAGAAGGATAAAGATATTAAGAGTAACATAAGGAAAGATAGAAGAGAAGATGATAATTTGAATAAAGGAATAACATAACGAAAGAAAAGATGAGAGGAAAAAAAAATGATAGGATAAAAGCAAAGAATGTTTTAAGGGAAGTAAGTAAAGATGGGAAGCAGAAAATGATTTTAAAAAGAATAATATGAAAGATAGAGAGAGAAATGATAGAAGGATAAAGATTAACGTGAGGAAGGTGGGGGAGAAAATGATAACAGGAAACAAAGAATATAACGAGAGGAAGGATGTAAAGATAATTGATATAAGGATAAAAGCAAGAAATGACAAAATGATAAAAAGATAAATATAAACATGAAGAAAGGTGGAAGAGAAGATGATAAAAGGGAACAAAGAATAACAAAGTGAAGATGGAAAGCAATAAAAAAAAGAGGATAAAAAGAATAAATATAAACAGTAAAATTATGAAAGATGGAAAACAAAATGATAAAAGCAATAAAACAATAACGTAATGAAAGGAAATGTGGAAAGAAAAAATTAATAAAAGGATTAAAAACAACTGAATTAGTAATTACGCGATGCGTAATATATGTCCCCGCCAGAAGTGTAGATCTGTGGAATGGCTGTTAATTTATGTAATTTCTGATAGAACCTTGAAGATAAATGTGAGAAATGAATTATCAAATTAATGTTTTATGATTATAAATGCATTTTCTGTTGATTTTGAATAAATTAGAATAAATTTGCATAATTAATGAATTTCATGATTTTGTGTAGAAGTTTGGAAGCCCCCACTCAGCCCTATCAACTAAAACAATCAGAATCAAAATCGGCCAAGAAATAACGGAGAAGTAGCATTTTCTAACTTTTTGAGCACACACGGACGGACGGACGGACCTTTTGTTGTATTCTTTGTTTCCTTTCATTATATTTTCTTCCATCCTTCCTACCCTTCTATTCTCTCGTTATAGTTCATGTTTTTCCTTGCATTATCCTTCTATTGTTTTCTTTCTTCCCTTGTTTGTCGTTTTTAGCCTGAAAACGGGAAAAATAATACTGAGATGGACTCTTTTTCAATTTGTTCCCTTGAAGACACCTTCCTGAAAAATGTTCGAAAATTTCTACCAACGCGACGCGACGTTACCCGACTGTTTAGCAAAAGCCATTGGTGGAGCATGTAGTGCAAATGGAAGGGCTATTGTTTGTGATAAGGTGCATTTTGTACATTCCTCATTTTATTCAGCCCAGGGTAGGCTTTATGTGAGTGTATTGTTTATTTCTTTCGGTCAGGAGGGTTCTTGTGTATATACTCAGATTTAGAATTGCAGGTGTAAAAATATGCAAATTAAGCTTGCCTACGCTCTTTGGTTGTAGCAAGCAAGTGGTAGAGAGTATTGGGGCAGACACACCCAACCAGGTAGAGAAGGAAGACCTGCCTTTGCAGGGCTTCTCCAGCAGTTTTGTATGTACTTTGAATTGAACACTGGCAGTAAAGTAATTGCCGTTTGTCGGAAGTATTGTAAACTTGACTGGTTATTTTCTGAAGGGGTGTTGACCGGCATTTTGCATGAGCAGAAAATGTTGGTTCATTAAATCAAGCACCACCGATGGCACATAGCCTGGGGTAGGATTCCCGTCCAACCCGTCTTGATGAGGTGCAGAAAGACATGCATCTAGCAACATCGGCGAAGCCGTTTGGATACGACGAAGTCAACGGATCATCAGCTCAGTGAGGCAGGAGATGAACAATACGCGGTGATATTATTTGCGCGATTACATCACACTTTTGATAATGTTGAACAATGAACAATTTGTGGAGCTTATGTATGACCAGTGTTGAACATTGAATTATTCACTAAACTTTACATGCATTGCATTATGTCCGGCCTGGTTTGCAGTTTGTGCGTGTGGTCTCCAAATGATATTTGGTTTAGTGAAAATAAGATATGTCAGATTGTCTATGAATGTAAGGTATGCTAGGGAGGGGACATCTCGTTTTTCCGAAGGTTCGTTTTTCCGAAGGTTCGTATTTCCGAAGGTTCGTATTTCCGAAACACTAATTTCCCATGCCTGGGGGTTCATAATTCCGAAAATGAAAAAGGGTTCGTAATTCCGAACATTTGTTGCATTATTCCGAAGGTTCGTTATTCCGAAGATTCGTTTATCCGAAGGTTCGTTTATCCGAAGGTTCATAATTCCGAAAATGAAATAGGGTTCATATTTCCGAAGGTTCGTATTTCCGAAAATGAAAAAGGGTTCATAATTCCGAAGGTTCGTATTTCCGAAAATGAAAAAGGGTTCGTACTTCCGAAAATGAAAAAGGGTTCGTATTTCCGAAAATAAAATAAGGTTCGTATTTCCGAAAATGAAAAAGGGTTCGTATTTCCGAAAATGAAATAGGGTTCGTATTTCCGAAAATGAAATAAGGTTCGTATTTCCGAAAATGAAATAGGGTTCGTATTTCCGAAAAATGAAATAGGGTTCATAATTCCTGGTAAAAGAAGGCGAATTCATCAGGAGCAGAGGTGTAGCAACGGGGGGGGGGGGGTGGGGGACGCCCCCACCCCTCCCTCATCGGATGGCGAAAAAATAAGAAAAAAAGAAAGAAAATAAAATAGGAAAGAAGACGGTTGGACCCCTTCCGGCAATCCCCCCCAACCCTCTTCCACCAGCGGTGTCTTAGATTAGCTTTAAGATTATTCCAAAAGACTTGTGCCTGCAATGGTTAGACTCTAGCTACGCCACTGTTAAAGGGAAAATTTAGGGTAACGATAGGATATTATAGTTTTAATTGCCATCTTCAAAAAGCGGATCTCTTTTCGACGAAAAGCACCTCCCCCACCCCCGCAATGAATAAAAAAATGAAATGGAGACACAAAACTGGGAAGGTTTATAAAAGAGGAGAGGAGAAGAGAAAAGAGACGAAAATAAGTGGACGAGATTAGAAAAATCGAATAAGTGTTTATGTGTGTGTGTGTGTGTGTGTGTGCGTGTGTGGAGGTGTCGTAGTCGAACGGTTTACAGCGCTTGACTGGAAACGCGAAGGTTGGGGGTTTGATCCCTGTTACGGCACCTATGGCCTTTTTGTTGTAAAAAATATGATAGCAACTTTCCTTTTTTTTAATTTACGAGCGCGCGAAGCTAGCGACCAAAAATAATTGTGCCTTTCCGTTGTGAAAATCATAAAAATAACATATTTCGGCATATAATGACTGGAATATGAGGATATTCGGGCACCTCACACCCTGAATATGAGGTGTGAGTTGCCTGAATATCGGCACTTTCAAAATCCGGGGGAGGGGGGGGGGGGTTGGCTGCAGCAGCCCCCCTTCTCGTACGCCTATGCCTAGGCCTATGTTTAGTACAGAGTTGCGATTGATTTTAACTTGCGATTGTTTCAAATAAATCGCTTCAACTCCTTATAAGGCGGGGCACTGGTTGATAAAAGCCATTAATTTAGGTCAGAATGTTTTCTTCTCCATGTGTAATTCCTTATTTCTATTTTTTACGATGAGGATTGTTTTACTCTCAATGTCTTTTAGTGTTTTGTAATTCGTTATGCTTGAAAGTTATTTCAAACTTCAGGTCAGCGGTTGTAACTGTTAAAAACGCAGACTGTGCAGTAAAATGAAGCAATTCATTAGAATCTGTACAAATTTATTATGCTGTAAGCAGCTGTATAAAATGAAAGATTTTCATCCATGTTTAGAAATGATGGTATTTTGGCAAAGTTAAAGAACATGTTCAATGATTTTAATCTATTTATGCGGCATAGATAGTTAGGATTATTCCCTGTATGATAATTATTTTAGCCCGACTGAAAGAAAACTTAACATTTTGATCCACTATTCTTCAAATTTGGTTGTATGTTGCTTTTAATCATTATCATTATATATTCAATTAGCGATTGCACCTGACCTATATACTTACACATAATATGCCAGTATAAAGAGTTATTTTTATTCTTCAGACGCGGTGTGCTACATAGCAGTGGCTTTAACATTTTTGTTGTTGCTCACTTGTTATCTTTCTTTTCTTGAATTTGGTTTTCTTAAGAAGTAGCTGCTGCACGGCTTTTGTAAAGTTCTGTTGGAATTGTAAAGTGTTTGAAAACTATCTGCGTCATAGATCATTTCAGATATGCGGCAAACAAAATGCTGTATAGTTGTGTAAGCAAGGTCATTACTTACAGCATACTATGCTGCATTTCATTCATTTACCTCTACAATTTAAGATTTTAATCTGTTTTAAGAAATGTTAATACTTTTGCAAGGTTATAAAACATGCTCAATGATTTCAGTCTGCCCTGCTGCATAAATTGTTTAAGATATTTTGCATTATAGTTTGGTTTTACTTTTGTTTCCTTTTATGATAATGATATCAGCCTGATGATAAGACTCCTTCTTTAACTTGTTACCATCCATCTTTCTTCGGCTTTGGTTGTTTATGGTATATATTCATTTATTTATTATTATTACTAGTATTATTTGTATTATTATTGTTATTATTATAATTATCATTATTATCATTATTATTAGTAGTAGTATTATCTGTTTTATCATTTTTATTATTATTATTACTAATATTATCAGTATTATAATTTTTATTATTGATATTATTGTTGTTGTTGTTATTATTGTTATTATTATTATTACAATTGTTATTATGAAGTGCACTACCCAGAACTACGATGACGATGTCATTTTGGATGGAGTTATGCGACCAGACTTAGATATTGCACCGGTTACTCTACTATTGCTTCTTTTATTTCCCTTGTCATGATCGTATAATTGGCCTATAGCCTATACGTATCAATAATATGCTTGTTATAATATGTTGTGCTACTTGCCAGGCTATTTATTAAACATAGCAGTGACTCCTTTATGAACTCTCTGTAATATTATGTTGTTGTTTTTATTGCTGTTGTTGTTTTGGGGAGGGCTTGTAGAGTCATCTACATAGCCATATTACAGACTTCGGCCAACTCGGTTTATTTGGGCACAACATGGCGTATATTCCTTTGTTTAGTGCTTGCCTAACAAAGCAACAAGCGCCATATTGCTACCTACATGGAGCCGAGTTGGCCAAACTCTGTAATAGATGGCTCTGAGGGCTAGGGATGCAGGACGCCCCCACCTTATATTTAGTATACACTTTTCATAGTATACTTTTTTCATCACAATTTATGTTGAATGTTGACGAAGTAATTACATCTTAAAGAGTGTCAATGTTTGGCTCGCTGGAATCCAGCAGCGTGGTGCCCGAACATCCTTTTATTTTGGGAAGCGAGATGGTCGGCTATCCTTATCTGTGGGCGGGAAGGTACTCAAAATGTTATCGTTGTTTGGATTATATGGTAACAAAATCATTATTCTATAGACAATATCTCCTTTTTTTTACTTGCTCACTAGCGCGTAAGATTTAGAAACAGAATAGTTTAGGACAGGGAACGCCCTTCATTAGGGCGAGTGAAGTGCCCAAATATTCCATATTCGGCAGCAGGGTTAAGTAATATTATTCATGGCTCATTATTACATGTTCTATATTTGTCTTTTGATGGCGAAATTGCATTTCCATTACAATAAAAAAAGGGTTTTATGTTTTTTTCTAACTCGCTTCGCTCGCTTGCAAATTGTAGAAACGGGGAGTATGATATTCTGCCAAGAGGCATCAGCTCCCCCTTTCAAAAACATTACGTGGCCATTTTCTGCTTGTAAAGATCTACTTGGAACTTTGGTGTGTCTCATTTTCCAAAGCGGTATATACATTATATAAATAACTTCAAGCCAATTTCGTTGTAGCAAATTTAATCCGGAATCCGATCATTCACTTTCTTCAATACATCAGTATGTATTTTAATCACCGAAGTAATATCATTTTATGAGAAATGAAACATGTATTCCTGAGGCGCTCGCTCTCTACGCTCGCTCACAAATATTGGTTATTATAATAGGAACAATGATAATGATAATAATATTAATAATAATGACAATAATGATGATAATAATAATAATTATAATAATAATAATCATAATAATAATTATGATAATATTGATAGGAATTACGATAATATAATGGCTATTTCTCTGGATTTTATTATAATTGTTATCATCATTGTTATGATTATTGAGTACGAAATGAATATCTTTACACTTTCCCCTCCTCCCTATCTGAAATACGGATTGACGCCGTATTCTCTGAATTTACAACCTTTTTTCATTTTCGGAAATACGAACCCTTTTTCATTTTCGGAAATACGAACCCTTTTTCATTTTCGGAAATACGAACCCTATTTCATTTTCGGAAATACGAACCCTTTTTCATTTTCGGAAATACGAACCCTTTTTCATTTTCGGAAATACGAACCCTATTTCATTTTCGGAAATACGAACCCTTTTTCATTTTCGGAAATACGAACCCTTTTTCATTTTCGGAAATACGAACCTCATTTCATTTTCGGAAATACGAACCTTCGGAATTATGAACCTACGGAGCCCCTAAGGGGACATAAAATGACACGAGTTTTTTTTTTTTATCTCGGGGCCCCGACTTATTAACTCGGGGCCCCGACTTATTATCTCGTGGCCCCGACTTATTATCTCGGGGCCCCGACTTATTAACTCGGGGCCCCGAGTTATTATCTCGGGGCCCCGACTTATTATCTCGGGGCCCCGACTTATTATCTCGGGGCCCCGACTTATTATCTCGGGGCCCCGACTTATTAACTCGGGGCCCCGACTTATTAACTCGGGGCCCCGACTTATTAACTCGGGGCCCCGACTTATTATCTCGGGGCCCCGACTTATTAACTCGGGGCCCCGACTTATTATCTCGGGGCCCCGAGTTATTAACTCGGGGCCCCGACTTATTAACTCGGGGCCCCGACTTATTATCTCGGGGCCCCGAGTTATTATCTCGGGGCCCCGACTTATTATCTCGGGGCCCCGAGTTAATAACTCGGGGCCCCGACTTATTATCTCGGGGCCCCGACTTATTAACTCGGGGCCCCGACTTATTAACTCGGGGCCCCGACTTATTAACTCGGGGCCCCGACTTATTATCTCGGGGCCCCGACTTATTAACTCGGGGCCCCGACTTATTATCTCGGGGCCCCGAGTTATTAACTCGGGGCCCCGACTTATTAACTCGGGGCCCCGACTTATTATCTCGGGGCCCCGAGTTATTATCTCGGGGCCCCGACTTATTATCTCGGGGCCCCGAGTTAATAACTCGGGGCCCCGACTTAATTATCAGCATACGATACCATGCATATGTACGGGGCTCCGTACATTATGCATACACTACCAGCCGTATCAACAATCCCCATGCTGTTTTAACGCGCCATGCTTGCCTAAGTCACCATACCTTACAGTCAAGAATGGACGAACGAGAACAAGAACAAAATGATGTGATTTAGGTTTGTTTCGAAATGGGACTTTTGTATAAAGATATAGTCACGGTTCTTGCAACAGAGTGCGGAATTATCATTTCTACCCGTCATTTGCATGGGCGTCGGAAGGGATTTTTGATTGGTCCGGCTCCGCCTGCCGTGCCGTAGGCACGCCAGCCAAAAAGGTAGATTATTGGTCAGGCTCAAGCCGGGCCGGCCGGGCCGGCTCCGACGCCCATGATTTGAAACGGCTTCTCAGACAGCTTGGTTTGTTTAGAAGAAAAAACTACAATCACATCGGTGAGGTAGTTGAATTTGTCCAAAGGCAGGTTGAGCGATCGGGTCGTCTACATGGTTACCGGTGGATGTTTGAAAAATGTTTAGCACATCATATTAAGTGTAAAAAAGATAACCACTATAGATGGGTTGGCAATGTGAGGGGGAATTAATAAATGTAACAGAAACAATATGTGAATCCTGATTTATTAGGAAAAATATGTGTTGTCATTGTCAGATTGTTATATTTAATCAAATCTGACAAACTGTTGTTATGCTCTTTATGAATGTCAATCTGAAATTCTTTGGATTTTCATTGATCTATGGATTAATACACAAACAGCTACTAAAATAGAAAGGTATACATTTTGTCAAGGTGAGCTTGAAGTATGTCAAAATCAGATACATTTATGATGGGCTGCCAAGTTATCAATGTCAGAGAAATTTCAGCTCGTAAGTGACAATGCAATGCAATTTTAAAATCTGTGATAGAATTAAATGAATGATGACAATAGCCCGGATATTGTAAAGTTTTGATCTTAGATGGCGCTGTTACCATTAGTACCGGCCGAGTGCGTACTGGCCGCAAGTCACATTGATAAAAATGAATGAAAATAAATTTGCCTATGTACCAAAAATTATAAAAATAATGATTATCTTGTTTTCTTTTATTTATTTCAGTTATGTTCATTATTTTAACCAGTAAAACGTGGATAAGAGAAATACTGAGAAATAAAAGAAAGATGTAGATGATGTTGATGATGATAAATTTAATGAAAGAAAACAATTTTAATACCTAGGCTTATAGTGTGGGATGTGAAGCAGAAATCTAATGAATACAGATAATAAACAAAGAGTGAAAGAATTAAGAAATTTAAGAAACAAGAATGAAAACAAAGAGGGAAGGAAGCAAAGAAGTGAGAGAGGATGAACATAAGAAAAAGGAAGGAAGGAGGGGAAGAAAAAGAACAAAAGAAAGAAGGATCGAAAAGTGATCCAAGAAACAAAAAAAAAGAAAGGTAGAAAGAAAGAATCAAATAAAACAAAAAAGAACTAAGGAAGATTGAAAAGGGGAAATTAATGTCATTTTATGTCCCCTTAGGGGCTCCGTAACCAGCCGTATCAACAATCCCCATGCTGTTTTACCGCGCCATGCTTGCCTAAGTCACCTTACGAAGGATAACAACAACATCCTTTCCTTTCTTTTCTTCTCCCTTCTCAATTAT
The DNA here is from genome assembly GCA_025617745.1 of Heliocidaris erythrogramma. NCBI lineage: Eukaryota > Metazoa > Echinodermata > Echinoidea > Camarodonta > Echinometridae > Heliocidaris > Heliocidaris erythrogramma. The sequence continues at coordinate 21,198,846 of CM046866.1, forward strand.
ATGTTTTCTCTCCTGCTATTCTTTGTTCCAGCTTCCATAATTTTTTTCTCATTAATTCTTCATTTTTTCTTTCTTTGTTTTACTCTCGCTTTCGTTCGTTCTTTCTTCGTTTATTAGTTTATTTTTCTTCTCTCTATTAGTTTCTTTTTGTTTCTTTGTTTTCCTTCCTTTCTTTCGTTACTGTATTCTTTTCAATTCTTTCCTTTTCTATTTCCTCCGTTTATATTTCCTTTTTTTCTTTGTTTCTTCTTGTTTCTTTTTGTTCTTTTAAACTCATTCTTAATTTCCCCTTTTCAATCTTTCTTAGTTCTTTTTTGTTTTATTTGATTCTTTCTTTCTACCTTTCTTTTTTTTTGTTTCTTGGATCACTTTTCGATCCTTCTTTCTTTTGTTCTTTTTCTTCCCCTCCTTCCTTCCTTTTTCTTACGTTCATCCTCTCTCACTTCTTTGCTTCCTTCCCTCTTTGTTTTCATTCTTGTTTCTTAAATTTCTTAATTCTTTCACTCTTTGTTTATTATCTGTATTCATTAGATTTCTGCTTCTCATCCCACACTATAAGCCTAGGTATTAAAATTGTTTTCTTTCATTAAATTTATCATCATCAACATCATCTACATCTTTCTTTTATTTCTCAGTATTTCTCTTATCCACGTTTTACTGGTTAAAATAATGAACATAACTGAAATAAATAAAAGAAAACAAGATAATCATTATTTTTATAATTTTTGGTACATAGGCAAATTTATTTTCATTCATTTTTATCAATGTGACTTGCGGCCAGTACGCACTCGGCCGGTACTAATGGTAACAGCGCCATCTAAGATCAAAACTTTACAATATCCGGGCTATTGTCATCATTCATTTAATTCTATCACAGATTTTAAAATTGCATTGCATTGTCACTTACGAGCTGAAATTTCTCTGACATTGATAACTTGGCAGCCCATCATAAATGTATCTGATTTTGACATACTTCAAGCTCACCTTGACAAAATGTATACCTTTCTATTTTAGTAGCTGTTTGTGTATTAATCCATAGATCAATGAAAATCCAAAGAATTTCAGATTGACATTCATAAAGAGCATAACAACAGTTTGTCAGATTTGATTAAATATAACAATCTGACAATGACAACACATATTTTTCCTAATAAATCAGGATTCACATATTGTTTCTGTTACATTTATTAATTCCCCCTTACATTGCCAACCCATCTATAGTGGTTATCTTTTTTACACTTAATATGATGTGCTAAACATTTTTCAAACATCCACCGGTAACCATGTAGACGACCCGATCGCTCAACCTGCCTTTGGACAAATTCAACTACCTCACCGATGTGACTGTAGTTTTTTCTTCTAAACAAACCAAGCTGTCTGAGAAGCCGTTTCAAATCATGGGCGTCGGAGCCGGCCCGGCCGCGTCTTTTTTTTTTGTAACCAAGCCTAGGCAGATTTCGCATTTTTTCATGAATATTCATGAGGCAGGGTCGGGAAACGGTTCCGATTGGTCTTCATGAAAGCACGGTCGGTGAGGGAAAAAAAGTCCCTGGCCTGCACGTACGTACTCATATTACGTGTAGCGCTATATTTCGATCGTGTGTGTTCAACGTGTAGGCGCCTAGCCTACGTTCATGTATGTATTGTTTAATTCTCAACATATTCACCCCACCTGTGCAATGTGACACGTAAAAAATTGGATTGAGCAGTCAGTTTCAAAATCAAGTTTTGCATTAATTTATTGCATGTGCGTAGATCTAATTTAGTAATTAGCTCTTTTGGTGACACCCTCCTTTTCCGACCAAAATTGACACTGCCACTGGCATTACTCTGAAAATAGGTCTAGGCCTAGGCTATGCGTATATTGACAATTGCCCATCGTAATGTTCTCCACAAATGAACTTTACAACAATATGCAGAATCAAGACACAGACTCTAGGCTAGGTCTAACAACGTTTGAGTCTTACTGTTCACGTTAGAAATTAAATTTCCTTGCATGCACACTGTAATTAGCACTTGCAACCTGCTCCTGTAACGCACATTGCCCTGAGTTAGAAGAACTGCAAGAGTCTTCAGGACTGAAAGAAGCAGACTACTACTAACGTTCCAATACTACTAACGTTAGTACCAAGAAAACAAATTATTTTGGTGACCTTTTAGCTGATTAAAACAAAGTGCGTAACTAGTTATTGTAGGTAGATGTAAAATCATCTAGATGTAGATCTACCCCCATCATCAGTCATTTACTGATTAGATCTAGGTCTTTAACTCATCATGCTCATTGACCTTAAAATAACATTCACTTGTAACACAATTGGTTTAGTTAGAGTAGATCTAACAGTTAGAGTAGTTAGAGTCTTGGCTAGACATAGCTGCAAATTTGATGATATCACACCATCACATTCCGATTCCATTTTGAAGTTGGGTCTACCACACGTCCATTATTAGGCCAGCATTTTGAGGGATACGTGGAGGCAATTCTAACTCTTATATTAAGATCTAACTTAGATCGATAATAGATTCAGTGCAAAAACGTAGGCTAGGCGCCTACACGTTGAACACATACGATCATAATATGTGTACGTGCGTGCAGCGCAGGCCAGGGACTTTTTTTCGCCTATACCGGCGACCGTGCTGTCATGAAGACCAATCGGAACCGTTTCCCGACCCTGCGTCATGAATATTCATGAAAAAATGCGAAATCTGCCTAGGCTTGGTTACAAAAAAAAAAGACGCGGCCCGGCCGGCCCGGCTTGAGCCTGACCAATAATCTACCTTTTTGGCTGGCGTGCCTACGGCACGGCAGGCGGAGCCGGACCAATCAAAAATCCCTTCCGACGCCCATGCAAATGACGGGTAGAAATGATAATTCCGCACTCTGTTGCAAGAACCGTGACTATATCTTTATACAAAAGTCCCATTTCGAAACAAACCTAAATCACATCATTTTGTTCTTGTTCTCGTTCGTCCATTCTTGACTGTAAGGTATGGTGACTTAGGCAAGCATGGCGCGTTAAAACAGCATGGGGATTGTTGATACGGCTGGTAGTGTATGCATAATGTACGGAGCCCCGTACATATGCATGGTATCGTATGCTGATAATTAAGTCGGGGCCCCGAGTTATTAACTCGGGGCCCCGAGATAATAAGTCGGGGCCCCGAGTTAATAAGTCGGGGCCCCGAGATAATAACTCGGGGCCCCGAGATAATAACTCGGGGCCCCGAGTTAATAAGTCGGGGCCCCGAGTTAATAAGTCGGGGCCCCGAGTTAATAAGTCGGGGCCCCGAGATAATAAGTCGGGGCCCCGAGTTAATAAGTCGGGGCCCCGAGATAATAAGTCGGGCCCCGAGTTAATAAGTCGGGGCCCCGAGTTAATAAGTCGGGGCCCCGAGTTAATAAGTCGGGGCCCCGAGATAATAAGTCGGGGCCCCGAGTTAATAAGTCGGGGCCCCGAGTTAATAAGTCGGGGCCCCGAGTTAATAAGTCGGGGCCCCGAGATAATAACTCGGGGCCCCGAGTTAATAAGTCGGGGCCCCGAGATAATAAGTCGGGGCCCCGAGATAATAAGTCGGGGCCCCGAGTTAATAAGTCGGGGCCCCGAGTTAATAAGTCGGGGCCCCGAGATAATAAGTCGGGGCCCCGAGATAATAAGTCGGGGCCCCGAGTTAATAAGTCGGGGCCCCGAGATAATAAGTCGGGGCCCCGAGTTAATAAGTCGGGGCCCCGAGATAAAAAAAAAAAACTCGTGTCATTTTATGTCCCCTTAGGGGCTCCGTACATATGCATGGTATCGTATGCTGATAATTAAGTCGGGGCCCCGAGTTATTAACTCGGGGCCCCGAGATAATAAGTCGGGGCCCCGAGTTAATAACTCGGGGCCCCGAGATAATAACTCGGGGCCCCGAGATAATAAGTCGGGGCCCCGAGTTAATAAGTCGGGGCCCCGAGATAATAAGTCGGGGCCCCGAGATAATAAGTCGGGGCCCTGAGTTAATAAGTCGGGGCCCCGAGATAATAAGTCGGGGCCCCGAGATAATAAGTCGGGGCCCCGAGATAATAAGTCGGGGCCCCGAGATAATAAGTCGGGCCCCGAGATAATAACTCGGGGCCCCGAGTTAATAAGTCGGGGCCCCGAGATAATAAGTCGGGGCCCCGAGTTAATAAGTCGGGGCCCCGAGTTAATAAGTCGGGGCCCCGAGATAATAAGTCGGGGCCCCGAGATAAAAAAAAAAAAACTCGTGTCATTTTATGTCCCCTTAGGGGCTCCGTATGAACCCTATTTCATTTTCGGAAAAAAGAACCTTCGGAAAAACGAACCCTCGGAAAAACGAACCTTCGGAGTAACGAACCTTCGGAATAACGAACCTTCGGAATTATGAACCTTCGGAAAAACGAACCTTCGGAAATACGAACCTTCGGAAAAACGACATGTAACCGCTAGGGAAGTCATTATTAAATGTGATAGTTTGGATGAGATATGAATTAAGATCGATACAGGATCTTAATGTAGAGCAAGCAAGAGTCGAGTATTAATAGGGTACTGAGTTAAGATCAGCACAGGGTCTTATATTCAGAGTGAGTGTGAAGGAGTAGGATTCGAAGTTGGTTCACGATTCAGTGCAAAAGTTCCCTTGTGGGTAGGTTACTCCAGGGCCTTCACAAGAGTAGATTAGTTAATAGAAACACTATTGATTCCCATTTGTTAGTCATTTGGATTTAATTTAATAACTGAAATTGTCAAAGATTACTTGATTTTTGTAAACGAAGATATTATCCACTTATTGAAGGTGACTGTAATAAATTCATGAAGTGGAATGGTAAATGCCATGTGTCTATTTTGTTTTATGTTATCCATGTGACACTAGCATTATTAGGGTTATTTACCAATGCCCATTATATTTTCATTATTGATATTAGTTATTAATATATAATCGCCATATTTATGCATATAAACCAATGCCAATTATATTAATAAGTCATATTCTTATGAAGTTATTTGGTTTGCATCTTGAATCTCTAGCTAATGTTATGCTATTTTGCTACTCAAAGAATGTTAGCAACATAACTGAAAGGAATCGAGCGGTAAGTTGACCTAAAGGGGCTAAAGAGATGAATTTTCAGAAATAATGGCCTGTGACCAATAGTCTCTTCCCAATATGAGAACAGAAGATGCCGATAACATGTTACACATATTATGAGAACGGAATAACAATACGCTAGAACCTATTCTCAGGATACAAATTTTTTTCTCTCTCTCTCGTTCGCTCGCTTTGCTCGCTCATACAATCAAGAAACTAGGCCTAGATTATTTCTTGCAGCAAGCACCTCTTACGTCCTGCAGCAACAAGAAGCCAGAATATCATAATATTCGGGCAGCCAAGTATCCGACTATTTTCGAATTCCCCCACCCCCTGCCAAAAAAAAAATTGTATAATTTACCCAACAGAGTCCACAGACTAAAATTTGCCACAAGGTCGTAGTATGGGTGTAGTCGGTGAACATTAAAAAAGTATAAAAGCCGAGATCATAGCTGGAAGGAAATATGACCTGACAATCCTCAAAAAAAAAAAAAAAAAAAAATGGAAACGCCCCCTTCCCAAGAAGGTGGTTGGCCTAATTGAAATTCATTTTTATCGGTCAGAATCTTTTGTTGTCAGAATCTAATCTTTTGTTACTTTGAATGAAAATTCAACTATAAAGTGTGCACCACATAAGATTTCTTTGTTTAAAATATAACACTTGTGCTAGAAGGGGACGCCCTTTACTCAGCTTGCTCCACTAGAAAAAAAATGCTTCGGGCATGATGGGCCTAGGGGCTTTAGTGTGACCATATAATTAGATTTCCATGTTTAAAAAAAAATGGTCAGCGTTCCCCATTGCTAATACATCGGTTTAGTGGCAAAATTAACCCGGGGGGGGGGGGGGCTGAGCCGCATGGATGGACCACCCCCATCCCACGGTGATGATGATGCTCTGATAAAAATACTTTTAACATGTTGAAAATGTATAAAACAAAACTTTAAAATAAGTTCCCTATTTTTATTATTTTTTTTGAGGGTGGGCATACAGACCTAGTGCATCGGTTTATTCAAGTACGCATAGAAGAAGATAAGGCATTACCCTTTTCCTTTTATGAGATAAAACTACTAGTATTGGAAACTTATTGTATCCACTTATTTTACCTTTTGACGTTATTGTCGGTCTATCGGACCTTCTAACTATCGGACCCCTACTGTACCTTCGGACTATCGGACCCTTTTGCCGATTCGGTCTATAGAACCTTCTGTCTATCGGACCTTCTGACTATCGGACCCCGTTGAACATTCGATCTATAGTACCTTCGGACTACCGGACCCTCCGCCGATTCGGTCTATAGAACCGACTGTCTATTGGACCCTCTCGTACATTCGGTCTATCGGCTATAGGGCTGTAACCGTGGTAGTTACCTTAGGTGGTATTTGTCAAGAAGATGTCCTAAAGAGTGGATGCCCTAAGGGGTAGTTGTTCCGGGGGGGGGGGGGGGGGGGGTCGTTTTCGTTTTACACCGTAGTGTAGGCAATTTCGCGAAAAAAAAATCATGCAAGTGCTCTGGTGAAAGAGTCTAAGTCGTCAGCGCACATCCTGTAAAACTACTCTATGCAAGTTGTGCACGATCATACACCCAGCCTGGGAAGCTGAGAAAGGGGGAAAATGAAATACATAAGAAAAGAGAAGCTAGATATACAGTGGAAACTACTTGGGACCATCGAAATTGCCTCGTTATAAGAGGAATCTCGTTATATCACGATTAAAAAACAAGAGATTATAAAGAGCATGCGGTCCGGAATATTATTACCTTGTCATATCAGGAATATTGTTATATCAGACCTCTTGATACTGAGTTTCCACTGTAGATGGAAGGAAAAACAAAGAAATGCATGAGGAAAGAGAATAGGATGTATGGAAGGAAAGAGAAGAGGATAGATGGAAGGAAAAACAAAGAAATACATTAGGATAGTGGAGAGGATATGTTTTCCTTGCATCTATCTTCTTCTCTTTCCTTTTATATTTCTTTGTTTTAACTTCCATCTATCCTCTTCTCTTTCCTTCCATCTATCCTCTCCCCTTTCCTTATGCATTGTCCTGGGGGTACCCTGATAGCAGAAAGTGGTAAAAATTACGTGATATTTACGTCGTGGTTTTCGTATATTTTACGTCCTGTAATTACGTCAATAAGACGACAACTTGCACCAACGCAAGACGTCAAGAGGACGTCTTATTTTGACGTCATCTGTACACTGTAAAAACTGAAGTGCTGTATATAGCACTTTTCGAAGGCATGCATAGGGACTGCACTCAGAGTGCTATTGAATGTACACAGCGTGCTATTTCAGCACTTTCACGGGAGTTGGACCGGCTCCTTAAACTGCTAAACATTCATTAAAAAAAATGATTTGGGCGAGCTTCGAACCAGGGTCCGCTGATCGAGAAATGCTGGCATTACCACTAGACTAACTCACATTGTACGATTTAGAGCAGATCATATTGTTACATAGTGAATTTACGACAACACATAGTTCATGTTATTTACTTGACTCCCATGACTAAATTGAATTGCAAGAAGCATTCGTTAGTCCATCGGTAACGTCAGCGCCTCTCAATCAGCGGAACCTGGTTCGAGGCCCGCTACGGTCACATTTTCTTTTTGCTGGTAAATTAGCACACTACAAGTGCTATAAACAGCATTTCACGCGCAGTCACTATACACGCCCCTAAAAGTAGCACTTTAGTTTTTACAGTGTACAAGACGTAGAGATGACGTCAAAATAAGACGTCCTCTTGACGTCTTGAGTTGGTGCAAGTTGTCGTCTTATTGACGTAATTACAGGACGTAAAAAAGACGAAAACCGCGACGTAAATATCACGTCATTTTTAACACTTTCTGCTATCAGGGAAGAGGAATGAAGACGTAGAGATGACGTCAAAATAAGACGTCCTCTTGACGTCTTGCGTTGGTGCAAGTTGTCGTCTTATTGACGTAATTACAGGACGTAAAAAAGACGAAAACCACGACGTAAATATCACGTAATTTTTACCACTTTCTGCTATCAGGGTAGTTGTCCTAGTGGGTGGTTGTCCGGGGGGTAGTTGTCGGGGGGGGGGGGGGTAATTGTCCTGGGGGTAGTTGTTCGGGGGGTAGTTGTCCGGGGGGTAGTTATCCTGGGGGTAGTTGTCCGGGGGGTAGTTGTCCGGGGGTAGTTGTCCTGGGGGTAGTTGTCCGGGGGGTAGTTGTCCGGGGGGTAGTTGTCCTAGGGGGTAGTTGTCTGGGGGGTAGTTATCCGGGGGGTAGTTGTCCTAGAGGGTGGTTGTCCTAGGGGGTAGTTGTCGGGGGGGGGGGGGGTAGTTATCCGGGGGGTAGTTGTCCTAGGGGGTAGTCGTCCTAAAGGGTGGTTGCCCTAGGGGGTAGTTGTCCTTGGGGGTAGTTGTCCTAGAGGGTAGTTATCCGGGGGTGGTTGTCCAGGGGGTAGGAGTCCTAGAACCGTCACGGTCTGTCCTCATTACCCTTGATTAGATAATGAGAAATTGATATCAATTTTATCAGTAGATGCAACTCTACTGAGGAAACTGTAAAAACATCTGTAAAAACCCAATTACACACACACACACACACACACAAAAAAAAAAAGGTAATATACATTGGATACGAATCTCACGATATTCGTATTCGTATACAGGCCGATAAAGACAGCGCAATCCGCCATTTAGCTCATAGACAAATTAAAACACCCCATGCCTTTTACACTGTGTCTAATCGCTACTTTCGTAAATTCATCCTCAAATTAGCAACGCAGAATCAGTCTTTTTCGGATACCGTATTTCTACGTGAGAGATTGACTAATTTCACTTCGTCTTACAGGGCTGAATTGATTGCTATTCTTCTAGCCCTCGAATGGGTAGAAAATATGGACATTTACACGGGTGTTGTTATATTTAGTGATTCACTTAGTGCACTTTTATCCATACAAAACCAAAATAATGAACCAACTATTAATGAAATTCTAACGATTAGTACGAGGCTTAAGTACAAAGGAATAGATATATATTTGGAATGGATCCCAGGACACTGCGGAATCACGGGCAATGAAATAGTAGACTCGTGCGCAAAAGCTGCTCTATCCAAAAATATTGAAATATATAACAAAATAACACTTTCAGAAATAAAACCACTTATATTTCAGAGTTCCAAAGTACTCTGGCAAGAAAGATGGAATCAATCAATTCCAGTTTAAAAGAGCTGCAGTCATCAATTACATCCACTTACACTTGTAACCTAGGTAGACAACAAGAAATTATACTCCATCGTCTTCGAGTTGGAGTGATAGGTCTCAACCATGATCTATTAAGACTAGGTATTCATCCAACTGGTTTCTGTGACAGATGTCAACCGGTTGAAACTGTCGGCCATTACCTTATAGATTGCCCATATTATATTATCGAGAGAGAGATGCTCCTGTCTGAACTGAATGAAACCAATGAAAGAAAAATAATTGAGTATTTGAAAAGTAGTGATCCCCAAATACAAAGGGCTATTACACGTTTCGTTCTGCGAACGAAGCGTTTTTCGGGGAAGGTAGGCTTTAAACCCTCCTTTCTCAGTAAAGAAGAACTAGGCACTACATGAACATGGCAGGCAAAGAAGCGGACGGGGTATACGGCTCCTCACTGTGCTTCCCGCATTTTCTCTGGTGGACGGGGGAGCGTCCCTTCGTTGCTGTAATGTGAATATAATTTTTTATGTGGAACAGGAGCCACATGCATTTTCACCTGTTCTGCTTATTTTGCATAATGGCGGTGAGGGGGTGTTCTTTTGTCTGCCGGAGCGGTTGTGGGGTGGGGGGGGGGGGGGGGGGGGGGGGGGGCTGTGTATTCTGTCCGCTCTCTTTTGTTATCGTGTTCATAGTGAGGGATACTACAGTAGTATTTTGTATTTTATGTAGGTCTGAGTTTCAATGCTAAATGTATTTTCTTCCTTTGTGTATATTATAAAAGTTATGTCTTAACGTATAAATGATGCACGCACACAATTATGTGCATTTAGGCCTAGAAGCTCCATTTTCTACTAACTTAGCCCACAAGTGTTTTCATCTCATTAATTGATAATTATCCAAAATACATGTTCAACCCATCAGTAAGCACAGGTACAACAGCGCCCCTATGCCTATGCATGAGTTACCTAGGCATGTCCGAAAAAACGGCACAAAGTACCGCTCCGTATCGGTAAGATTGCATCTACGAAAGGGCTAGGCAAGCGCTAGTTGGAACTGAGCTGAAGCATGTGGTGCTTTGTTATTTTCTTATTAAGCTTTAAATACAGATGCATATACAGTATTAAATGTTTACTTGATTCTAAATGTAAATTAAAAGAGAGGAGTCAGAAATACTGAATTTGAATTACATGTATAACGTCATTGGCAACAATAGTCAAATTTGACTGATTGCCGATACCATACAACGAAAGAAGAAGAAGAAGAAGTGATTCCGTCCAGGATCAGCGCATACCGTACAACGAAAGAAGAAGAAGAAGAAGAAGAAGTGATTCCGTCCAGGATCAGCGCACGCCTCTGACCTGCACGGTAGAGACTATTTGAGCACCAAGTCGGACACATTATTATTCATGAGCTTCATGCAACACGCGCGCGTGCCTTTTTATTACAATCATGTGGCTTTTAGTGGGCGTCGAAGTGGGCAATCTAGATGACTGTTTTCAAACAAAATCGCGCATTGGTGCTCATTATAGTGACTTGGTGCTCATTAAACGTGTGCCAAACCCCTACGAGGATTGTAGGAATGATTATCTTGAAAATTATCTTCCAAATGAACTTCATTTACGTCTCAATATTGTCTTTAACAGGGGCGTATCCAGGGGGGGGGGGCGCAACAGGCGCGCGCCCGCATTGGCCGTCGTAAAAAAAAAAAAAAAACTAGCAAAAAAAAAATCCTCATACCAATTGCAAATATTGTTCATTAAATAGGCTTCAAAATTGGTCACATATAGCACTATTTTGCATCTCAGCCCTTCTTCAGAAGCAAAAATTTTCCAAAGACCCCTCCCCATGACGGCGATTAAAAAATTTCTGGCGCCCCCCCCCCCTATTGGGAAATCCTGGATACGCCACTGTTTAACATCTATTTATCTAGACACTAACTTTGATTTGCGTTGATTTTAATCCTGATGACTTTTTTCAAACAAAATAGCGCATTGGTGCTCATTATAATGACTTGGTGCTCATAAAACGTGTGCTAAACCCTATAAAGGGGTTATATGAATAATTGTCTTCAGTGGCGTCAGGGGGGGGGGGGGGGGAACTTGCGAGGAAATGATTAGCGGAAACTGTTTGGAGGGAGATCCATATATTTTTCTTTTCGCCAGCCCTTGAAAAGTCGCTCAGTGGGGCAATTTATACAATGTATACAAAGGTTGTTCTTGACAACCTGAAAGCTTGCCGGACATAGCAACAAATAATGTATGCAAAGTGGATTCCAATTATTGAGGCTCATTTATAAAAAGCAGGTTAATGGAATAGCTCGCCATTAGGTGCTCAGAGAATTATGTGCATAAATTTGTATACATTACAGAAGCGGTCTATTCTATTGCCCCCCCCCCCCCCCCCCCCCCCCCCCCCCCCCCCCCCCCCAAATTGGGTACGCTAGTGATTGTCTTGAAAATATGTGTTTCTATATGAACTTATTTACATCTCAATATTGTCTCTAACATCACTTCTTCCAAACACTAACTTTGATTTGCATTGATTATAACCTTATGACTGTTTTTCAACAACTGCGTGCATCGGTGCCTGATAGAGCCTTGGAGTTTGAGCTCAAGAAAGGGCAAGTGGCGTAGCTAGGATTTTTTATTTATTTATTTTATTTTTTTGGCGTGACCTGTTAAATACATGTATTGTGAAATTGTGTTACAGACATGTGCTGACATAAGCCAAGGTGTGTTTATCATCTTTCCAAAGTTAGAAACACCTTTTAATGCCACTATAATTCTATCAATACCCACTATCAAAAGTCAAAACGCATATCAAAAGGTCGTTTGTACCCGGCCCTCAACTCCCCATACAAGGGGTAGGCCTATGCTCGTACCTCCTTTTCAAAAGTGACCCCCTATCCCGGAAAAGTTGGAATTCCACATGTTTTAGAACAATGTTGATATATTTATGTTACCTGAGTAATAGAAAGCAATCTGTCGTCATTGACTCAACTAATTCTGATTATCATCGTCTTTCGTGCGGTGTTCCGCAGGGCTCTGTGGCAGGGCCCATAGAATTCATCTTATTCAGCGCTCCTCTGCAAGACATCATAACTGCACATGGTGTCTCCTCTGTAGCTTATGCCGATGATACCCAGCTCTACATTACCTTTGACCCTGCTGAACGTGCATCTGCCGTCTCTAAAATGGAAGCCTGTATTCGTGACGTGAAATCTTGGGCTGTCCAAAATAATCTTGCTCTTAATGATTCTAAAACTGAAATATTTTTTTTAAATTCACGATTTACCACATCTCTACCTCCTCCCACCTTCCAAATTGGTCACTCTACTATCACCCCATCGCATGTCGCCAAAAACCTAGGAGTATTTATGGACTCTTCTTTAACCATGAGAAACCAAATCATCTTTATAAGTCAGCACTCATGGCCATTCGAAAGATCAGTAAAATTCGTCGTTATCTTGATGATGACACTGTATCTCGATTAGTTCATGCCCTTGTCACCTCCAGACTTGATTTTTGCAACTCTCTTCTTTTTGGTCTCCCTGGTAAAGATATTACTAAACTCCAACTTATCCTAAACATAGCTGCCCGCCTCATCTCACGCGTCCCTCCATCTATTACACCTATTCTTCAAAATCTTCACTGGTTACCTATTAACATGCGCATCGCCTGCAAGATTAACCTCCTCACCTTTAAGGCAATGGCTGAACTCTCTCCTACATATCTATCTGATCTCCTACAACGTTATATCCCATCACGGACTCTACGCTCTTCATCTCAATCCCTCCTTCAACTTCCACGCCGCATTTCATCTACATCCTATGGACGAAGATCACTTTTACATGCCGCCCCTGCATTATGGAGCGACTTACCACTTTATATTCGTACAGCAAACAATGTGAACACTTTCAAATCCTTGTTAAAAACCTACTTGTTTAATGTTGCCTACGCTTGAATGTACTGTTTTATAAATGTATCACTAAAATGTTTATGTTGTGTATTAATTATTCAATATAATACATGTATTTTCTCTTCTAAAAAGCGCTTAGAGGCTTTAGCATTTTACGCTATATAAGTATCTATTATTATTATTATTATTATGTTACTTTTATAGTTGCCTTGACAAGTATTATTCAATGTTCATTTCCATTTTATTTTTGTAATTTTTCAAATAGATATTACTTTGAAAGTTTGAGATTCAGAGTTAATGTGCATGACTTAGATATAATAACAAAGGAATTATATCATTGTTTGTAAATCGGATACACCCAAATGACATTAGACGTTATCAGGGGCGGATCCAGGATTTAGTATAAGGGGTGAGCACAAATGCAGGTTTGTCAACTTTTGGAAAAGGTAGAACCGTATTTTGGGGGTCTTGCCAGCTTCTGGAAAAGTCGCTAAAGGCCATATGAATTCTATTTTGGCGAGCGAGCGTAGCAAACGAGCACAATATTGTGCAACGTGATGTTAAGTCCAATTTTGGATACCTTTCCTATAGAGGGTGGTTGTCCTGGGGTAGTAAGTTGTCCTAGAGGGTGGTTGTCCTAGGGGTAGCTCTCTGCGAGTTTAGTTGCCTATGCGGTAGTTAGTTGGGGGGGGGGGGGGGGGGGGGGGTAATCAACCTAGAGGGTCATTGTCCCGGGGGTAGTCGTCCTAGACGGTGGTTGCCCTATGGGTTAGTTGTCCTTGGGGTAGCTTTCCTAGAGGGTGGTTATCTAGGGGTGTTTATCCGGGGGTGGTTGTCCTAGAACCTTGTGAACATTGAGCACACAAAGATTTACCTATGCTGTAACTTTTTTTTCCTCATAATCCCAACTCAATGAGACTTGGACACTGTTCAGAAAGATATTTCACATGTTTTAGAACAATGTTGATATATTTATGTTACTTTTATAGTTGCCTTGACAACTATTATTCAATGTTCATTTCCATTTTATTTTTGTAATTGTTTAAATAGATATTACTTTGAAAGTTTGAGATTCAGAGTTAATGTGCATGACTTAGATGTAATAACAAAGGAATTATATCATTGGTATAGAATTAATCCGTTGGGTAACATGAAATAATGAAGTTAATTATTCAATTGTCTCCAACGGCCACCAGAAGGTGGTAACACACGCAACTGCTGTGTGATAGGTTGCTCGACTGCTGTGAAAAAAAATCACAGGCAGACCGAGCGGGATTCGGACCCGCGACCTCTGAGTTACTAGACCAGTGTTATAACCACTAGACCACCGGAGTGCCCTTAGTGGTATAGGCTCGAACTATCCCATTAATATGATGTCAAATCAATGGTTTGACATCATATTAATGGGATAATGGGGGGGGGGGGGGCGACAAACTTGTCCGTTATGCTCTTAAATAATATATCTCAGGTATTATATATGTTTGGGCGTTGTGGCGTGCGGCTGTAATCCAGCTACTACCAGTGGAAGTTATAAACTGATTCAGCGGACCCAGGTTCGAGACTGAGTCACGTCTTTCGGATGGCGGTCCCAGACGTAAATAATCATATCTGATTGATATGATACACGTCTGTAAAAACCCAATTACACACACACATGTTTGGGGACAAACCTTTTATAAATCCTTGGCCTTTGTCCCTCCACATTTAGATATTTTCTGTTTATTTATAACTATTTCAATCAGGGGCGGATCTAGGATTTAAGGATATAAGGGGGGGGGGGCACACAAATGCAGGTGTGTCAATTTGGTCTCGAAAAGTCGCTCAGTGGGGGGGGGGGGGGGGGCACACAAATGCAGGTGTGTCTATTTGGTCTCGAAAAGTCGCTCAGTGGGGGGGGGGGGGTATACTGTACTTATCATTGTGGTTGAATTTTTCATATTTCTATTATTATTAATATTTCGGTATATTTCCAATTGTATTCTATCATTTTCATTTTTATTGAATGTGGAATAAATTTAATTGAATTCAATTGAAAAAAAATACTTGCAAATAAGAGGTAAGACTATACGAAAAATGCCAATACTGAATGCCTGAACACAAAGAGAATATGATGTTATGTATTGCATAATGAATTTATATAGTCAAATAATTTTACACATTCATGCATACTAAATGACAAAATTAAGGTGTTAAAAAATTGCCTTATTTTAGTAGCCTGCCTTAGCATAATATGCTTTGGACACTAAAATTTTCATTATGGATAATTGGATATGTAGAAATTTGGATCCACTGGATAATATTTATCACGTTGTAAACCACAAATCATCTTGTCAGATTTATATGTGTTTTGAAGTTGACAGATAGAAATAGGCCCATGGTTGCAAAACTTTATCAAGCATTAGCATCATTTGAATTTAATTAAGATTCTATCATCATCTGAAAAGCAAAGTGAGTTCAGCATTATCAAATTATATTACTTCAAAGCAATAGATTAATAGACGTACATCTGCACTCTTAAATGTTCATCAAAAGATAATTCTTGTATGCAATGTAAATCATATCACAATATATAAATAAAAAGAGCAAAATAGGAGGTAAAGATCAGAATCCAGAAATTTAGTAACTCCCAGTGTGGGTGATAGCAGGGACGGCGGAGCGTCTTTCAAAGTGGGCGGGGGACAAAAAAAAGGGACACTTTTTTTTTTTTGGGGGGGGGGGGGGGAAGGGTACTTACAAAGGGGGAAAAAATGCGGAACATGCCACTTTGAGCTGAGACAATAGTATACCGCTACACTCTGATTAATACACTATCGAGGATTATTTTCGACACATTATTATTTATGTCTTAGCATGGTTCTAGATAACAAAGAAAAAGAAAAGAAAAAAATACTTTGCAGTTGAGTGCAATGGTCTGATTATTCATATTGAAGATATTTTGAATAGCAGTGATTTTCGTAATATGTAAAAAAAGACAATGGTAAATGTTATGATGTAAGGGCACTGCTCATTCTTGTATATTATTATGCCCCTCCTGCCCCCTGCTCCACTGCCTCTCATTGTGCTGATATCAGTAGGGGATCGGAATCTATTATTATGAAGCCTCTCTGAGCTTGGTAGGCCTATATTTGGTTCTTTTGTGGACTTTAGGGCTCACTTTGTAAGCGACATCGGAGTATATATGTAAAACATATTAAATATATATAGGTAGGGCACTTATCAGAAGACAAAATGGGGTCTTATCAAAAGGGAAAATTATACCACTAGAAAGAACAAAAGGCACTGATCAGAGGTAAAAGGGGCACTTAAAAAGAGGTCTTTATCAGAAGGTGAAAAGGGCACTTATTAAAAAGAAGAAGGGGCGGCCATTCAAAGAAAAATAGTCACTTATCAGAGGTGAAAAGGGGCACTTATAAGAAATGAAAATTGTACAATTAGAACGGAAAATTGGCAATAATCAGACAAAAAACAAAGGCACAGATTTCAAAAGGGGCATTAATGTCTGAAGTAAAAGGGTCACTTATCAGAAGGTGAAAAGTGCATTTATCAGAAAGAAGAAGGGACGCAGTTATACGAAGGAAAAGGGGGCACTTATCAGAAGTGAAAAGGGACACTTATCAGAAGGAAAAATTGCACTATTAGAACGGGAAATGGGCACTAATTAGACAAAAAAGGGCAATTATTAGAATTCATAAGGGCCAGTAATGTCTGAGATTAAAGGAGGCAAAAAGGAATGCACTTATTAGAAAGAAAAAAAAGGCACTATACGAAAAAGGGGGCACTTATCAGCTTTGAAAAAGGGCACTTTTAACAGATAAAAAGGGGCACTTTTTGGGTACTTGAAAAAGTGGGGGGGGGGGCAATGTGTCCCCCTGCCACCCCCGTAGCGCCGCCTCTGTATGATAGGCTGCATGATCTTCATATAAATAAAAAAGTAACAACACAGCACAGGCAATAAAGTAATATTTACATATTATATTAAATATTTATACTTCTTTGTCAACTCAATAAATTTGATATCAATAACAATTGTATGTTCTTCTCATGTAAATGTAATTCAGAAAAAAGGTTTGCGGTACAACTATGTGAGTTGGAATAACTCCACGTTCCGGTCAGAATGCTCTGGCCGTCGTCAGGAGAATGAGAAGAGCGAATAAATCAGCAGAATTTATATATGCAGCGGTAGACATTCTACAGCTTCACAACTTGTTTGTAATGTTAGGCAATTCACTTTTAAAAAAGGAGGCAAAACAATAACATCACGGAATTAGTATAGAAAGAAATAGTAACAATAACATCAAAGTACCTGCATTGAAAGGATAAGTAACATCAAATTAATCCTGCGTTGAAACAAAAAACATTGAAAACAAGTGAACAATAGGACTAAGAAAACCAATTAACCGTGTGGATAAGCTGGAAACAAAAGGGGGATTAGGACCGTAGATAATCTGTGGAGAGAAACATGACATCCTGTTGAGGAAAGAAATTAAGGTTAAAACATACATATGGAAAAATGGTGAAATATTGACACCAGAATGAGTATACTAATAATAAATATAATAAATGTTATGAAAGAAGTAGATAGGTGTGGTTGTGGAGAGAAAGGTGAAAAAAACAAAAACAATGGTAATGAACAAATTGAGGAGAGAAACATGAAATCCTGTTGAGGAAAGAAATTAAGGTTAAAACATACATATAGAAAAATGGTGAAATATTGACACCAGAATGAGTATACTAATAATAAATATAATAAATGTTATGAAAGAAGTAGACAGGTGTGGCTGTGGAGAGAAAGGTAAAAAAAAACAAAAACAATGGTAATGAACAAATTGAAGAGAGAAACATGAAATCCTGGTGGAGATAATCTGTGGAGAGAAACAAGTCATCCTGTTGAGGAAAGAAATTAAGGTTAAAAAACATACATGTGGAAAACAGGTGAAATAATGACATTAGAATGAGTATCCTAATGATGAATATAATAAATGTTATGAATGAAGTGGACAGGTGTTGCCTGTGGAGAGAATGGTGAAAAAAGGTGAAAAAACAATGGTAATGAACAAACTGAGGAGAGAAACATGAAATCCTGTTGAGGAAAGTAATTGTGGTTAAAATACATGTGGAAAAAAAAGTTGATAAATGATGACATCAGGAGTTGCCTGTGGAGGGAAGGTGATGAACATATATAAATTCTGCATATATAAATTCTGCTGATTTATTCGCTCTCTCATTGTCCTGACGACGGCCAGAGCATTCTGACCTGAACGTGGAATTATTCCAACTCACATGGTTGTACCGCAAACCCTTTTTTCTGAATTACAACTGCAAACCTTCTGCAAACCTTCAAATCCTATATCATGTATATGTAATTAATTCTACTTGAATATTCCACTGCCTTGGCAAGCATCATAAAAACGATATTACTTTAATTGGTCAGAACTATTACAACTATTAGTTTGTGATTCCCTTCTTCTGTTATTGTACTTGTATTCTCTGTTATTATTAAATTGTTTTACTGAAAATGAAATAAAATAAAATAAACTCAAGATAGAGATTTCTGTTGTTGAAAGATCGCAATATATAACCAATGATATAATGACTACTCTACAAAATATAACCAGCAAGATATGCATTCTAAACCACAACGTCAACGCAATGCATAATTTGTTATAGAATATTTCATTATTGATTAAATCAGATTTCAGTTTCATGAGCCTAAAAGTGTGAAATCAGATTGTTGTCAATGATGTCCAATCACCATTTGTTCACATGAAATATTCAGTGTTGCAATTTCAAGGTTCAAAATAACCATAGTGGCTATACAGCTTACCATCACAGTACATTGAAGCCACTAAGGTTACGACTTTGGATTTAAAAAGAAATCACATATTATCAAAATGTTAGATTGTATGATTCATAAATTTGTTAAATACCTCTAAAGTTATGGATTATATTCAAAGAAATAATTTCATTATTAGCATTTTTTTCATTCAACATGAGTAAGCTAATATTGGTTGTTCCAGTTTGCAAGAATAAAGAAATGTCTAGGCACAATTAGAGAAAATCGTTTAAACAGATAAAGATTTCAAAACGATCATAAAGATAAAGATAAAGATTAATAATCACTCCTGATCTTATCTGGGTGCATTAGATTTGCAAACAATAACTGCCTGGTTATTATATCTAACTCATATTTACACGGAATTATATGAAAATATATTTGTTTAAAAGAAATCATTAAAACTACATTTACATGAATAACGGTTACCATGGCAACGAAAATTGATAGAAATATATTTTTGTTAGTTTAAATCATGGAGAATATCATTCTGAACAGAACATCCAAGTTTATTTGAATTAGGATTATGAGATAAAAAGTTATGGCCTCTAAGGTCACTGTTTATGTATTTTGTTTGTTGACATTTTTTAAAACGGAGGTTGATCGCAGCAGTGGCGGAGGGGGAGGGCACATCCGGGCCGTGCCCCTTCCCCCTTTGGA
The DNA here is from genome assembly GCA_025617745.1 of Heliocidaris erythrogramma. NCBI lineage: Eukaryota > Metazoa > Echinodermata > Echinoidea > Camarodonta > Echinometridae > Heliocidaris > Heliocidaris erythrogramma. The sequence goes on from CM046866.1 coordinate 21,218,506, forward strand.
AGAAAAGTATGCATTGTGCCCACTGCCCCCTCAGTTTTTCGATTGCATGTGCCCCCTCCTTTTAGAACGAAAACCCTTTTGTTTTGCTTGTCAGAGAATTACCAAGGGAAACTGGGCCCCTATTACCCCCCACCCGAGCGAATTTTTGAGGTCTGGCGAAAAAAATCACGCCACTGGTTCATTTCGAAACAAAAAAAAATCAAGATAACGATTCCTACATTCCCCGTATGGTTTAGCACACGTTTCATGAGCACCAAGTCACTATAATGAGCACCAATACGCTATTTTCTTTGAAAACAGTCATCAGGATTATAATCAATGCACATGAAAGTCAGTGTCTAGATAATTAGATGTTTAAGACAATATTGAGACGTAAATAAAGTTCATTTTAAACAACATTTTACAGATAATCAATCACTCCTACAATCCTCGTAGGGTTTAGCACACGTTTCATGAGCACCAATTCGCGATTACCGCCGCCTGGACTAGGTCATGAATAAATAAATATTCATTTAGTGCGTTACGCGTACATCTTGAATTAATGTGGTCGACTTGGTGCTCAAATAGTCTCGACCCCCAGCGCAGCAGCCCTTTGCACAATAACTAAGATAGTAAGAAGTAAGATGGCTGCTTCCATCAGCGGAATTCTGCCTGGAAACCTTGCAAATTCAGTGTCAAATTGCAAAATTTTGGTTGTAGGAGCCGGTGGAATAGGATGTGAGCTACTCAAAAATTTGGTTCTAACTGGTTTTAGGACCATTGTGGTGGTAAGTCAGACCTTAGGCAGCTTTTGCCCTTAGACTTAGTTTAATACAATAATAACTAGGCTAGTCTAGACCGAAAGCTTCAGTCTCTGTTAGTCGGGTGTTCCACTGGACTACGTCTTGCTTCACTACACCTCCTTACATAGACTGAAGTTCGTCTCTCACTCTGTACCAGGGACTAAGGACGAATTTTCATTTTCCAATAAATACATTATTTTATTAAAATAAACAACTCAGAATGAGAACAACGGTAATATAATATCCTTGAATAAATTTCTTATCCCAAATTCCTCGTCTGGTACACGAATCTGATCATTTGAAGCATGGAAGTTGCACGTCAGTAGCGAGTCGCTGACAGCCATTCTTGGTTATAATCACATGACCCGGAAGTAGGCCTAACTATAAGTTAGTCGGAAGCGTATAGAGATTGTGTAGTAAAACGCAGCGAATACTCAGTCAGTGCGAAGGGAGTTCAAACCAGAGTAAGTCCCAAATTTTGTTAATTATCTGTATATTTTGGGGGGGTTTTTGTGATGTATTGAAATATGAGAACCCTAGCACCATCTATGTGAAATTTTAGAGAAAGGGGATGGCTTATAGGGATGGAAAATCAGATCCCCCCTTTTGGGGGGATATGCTCATAGGCCATGTATTGTAAGATCCCCTTATCTACCGCGAAGGTTGGGTAGCCGTCTGTGTAGGAGGAGAAGGTAAAAATAAGAAAATGTTAAAGACTCCTCCGAAACAGACGGTTTTCAGCTGTCTAAGGCTAGTCTAGACCACTCATAGCTACATTCCTATACTTCGTGTGTATAATGTAGGCAGTCATACACCTCATCTTTTTAAAACACCACTGCACAAAAGTCACCAATATTCACTCAAAATCGGCATTTAATTTTCAAAAACCGACCCCAAAATATCCAAGAAATACAATAAATTCAACTCACCAATGTTGGAAAAGATATTTTCAAAAATCAAATCCGTAATTTACTGTTGATTCTCGCGAAACGAGCTATCGGAGTCATTGTGTACATTTCCTGGTCGCCGCGGGCGCTGACATCTCCCCAAAAGAGTTTTGTCCTCAAAAATTCGGTCCCTATGGCGTACACGGAAAAGTTCCGATTTTCTGTGTGCGCGATCGTAAAGATCGATGTGCGCTTGCGATCCCGAGTTTCTTTGTGGACAAAAATTGTATTGGCCGATTTTAGTCTAAGACACCGGCAGTTTGTAAACAACACGCGATCGCGAAACAAATCGGCGGGGATTTCTCCGGTTTTGGACAAGATTTTGACTTTGGATTTTGCTGAAAATATCAAAAGTTCTTCCTAACGGCCATTTGAGGTAGGAGTGAGATTTTTAAGGGCTGAATTTGAAAGCAAGTATTTAAAATATTTATCTTATTTTTTCCCCCATACCTTTAGTACATGCGACAGAAAATACCAACTATTTTACAGAAATGTACCCGGGAGTGGTCTAGACCACTCATAGGTACATTCCTATACTTCGTGTGTATAATGTAGGCAGTCATACACCTCATCTTTTTAAAACACCACTGCACAAAAGTCACCAATATTCACTCAAAATCGGCATTTAATTTTCAAAAACCGACCCCAAAATATCCAAGAAATACAATAAATTCAACTCACCAATGTTGGAAAAGATATTTTCAAAAATCAAATCCGTAATTTACTGTTGATTCTCGCGAAACGAGCTATCGGAGTCATTGTGTATATTTCCTGGTCGCCGCGGGCGCCGACATCTCCCCAAAAGAGTTTTGTCCTCAAAAATTCGGTCCCTATATGGCGTACACGGAAAAGTCCCGATTTTCTGTGTGCGCGATCCTAAAGATCACTCATAGGTACATTCCTATACTTCGTGTGTATAATGTAGGCAGTCATACACCTCATCTTTTTAAAACACCACTGCACAAAACTCACCAATATTCACTCAAAATCAGCATTTAATTTTCAAAAACCGACCCCAAAATATCCAAGAAATACAATAAATTCAACTCACCAATGTTGGAAAAGATATTTACAAAAATGAAATCCGCAATTTACTGTTGATTCTCGCGAAACAAGCTATCGGAGTCATTGTGTACATTTCCTGGTCGCCGCGGGCGCTGACATCTCCCCAAAAGAGTTTTGTCCTCAAAAATTCGGTCCCTATGGCGTACACGGAAAAGTTCCGATTTCTGTGTGCGCGATCGTAAAGATCGATGTGCCCTTGCGATCCCGAGTTTCTTCGTGGACAAAAATTATATTGGCCGATTTTAGTCTAAGACATCGGCAGTTTGTAAACAACACGCGATCGCGAAACAAATCGGCGGGGATTTCTCCGGTTTTGGACAAGATTTTGACTTTGGATTTTGCTGTAAATATCAAAAGTTCTTCCTAACGGCCATTTGAGGTAGGAGTGAGATTTTTAAGGGCTGAATTTGAAAGCAAGTATTTAAAATATTTATCTTATTTTCCCCCCCATACCTTTAGTACATGCGACAGAAAATACCAACTATTTTACAGAAATGTACCCGGGAGTGCTAAAGATCGATGTGCGCTTGCGATCCCGAGTTTTTTCGTGGACAAAAATTTTATTGGCCGATTTTAGTGTAAGCCATGGGCAGTATGTAAACAACACGCGATCGCGAAGCAAATCGGCGGGGATTTCTCCGCTTTTGGACAAGATTTTGACTTTTGATTTTGCTGAAAATATCAAAAGTTCTTCCTAGTGGCCATTTGAGGTAGGAGTGAGATTTTTAATGGCTGAATTTGAAAGCAAGGTATTTAAAATATTTATCTTATTTTCCCCCCATACCTTTAGTACATGAGACAGAAAATACCAACTATTTTACATAATGTAGCCATTAGTGGTCTAGACCGAAAATTCAATGGGACAGACCACTCATAGGTACACGCCATTGCCGACTGTGTAGGAATGCAGCCAACACACATCCCATACCTAAACTGAATCACTGTGCAGTTTTGGCTATATTTAAGTGAAACTCATATATTGTAGTTTACTTAAATTTAAATAGACCTACTTATGTTGAATAATAGATGATTAAAACTTACCAGTTTGTTTTGTGACCTTTGAAGAGGGTTTCCTGAAATTTTGGGTATGGCAGTGTGTCCGAACTTCGCGGATGTCCATACTTCGCGTATCAGTACTAAATACGCGATAAAAAGTACATTATACGCGCTACTGTATGTGGGACGGTGGAAAATCGTTCTACAATACGGAAACAACCCAAAAGAGGCAAAATGCGACAAAAAAATGTAAGTAAATGTATAATTTAGTCAATATAGCCTAGTGATGAGAATCATGTCAATTTTAGTAAAATCAAGCTTAAAATTATAATTGTTTAAAATTCCCCTAAATTATCAAATTCTTACCCCCAAATTAGCGTCGGCTCTACGCTGTCGGGTTCCGTAGACGAGTGTATTCTGACGTCTTATTTATTATTTATCGTAATTATATGCACAAATAGGGCCAAAAGAGGGCGCCAAACATAATCTGCGAAGTATGGACTCGTCTGTGGTGAGCGAAAGCTGATGGTAAGCGACTGGATTTGGCCTTAAAATGAGAGTTTATAAGATAAAATTTTCAAACATTTTTGTATGACATTATTTTAAGGTATATTCTGCTTCATTTGATATTACATCTTTAATGTATATATCAAATTGTGTTGTAACATCATAAAAGACGAAAATGTCCGCGAAGTTTGGACACCCCATCATACTTTTTGTCGATAACTCCTATCGAGACTGTCCCGTCAGCATCCATTTTGTATTTTTCACGATTATGATGAAGGGAGCCCTCAGCGCTCGTAGTGGTACCGGCGCGATCGGTTCGTCGATCTCCTACGAAGACCTGGAACGGCCAAACTGACGACGTAAAAAAATAAAAAATATTACGTACGTAGCTTGTGTGCGTAATATTCTGCGTACGTATCTATGGTGCGTAACCATGTAGAGCGGTCTCACTAGTGCGCAACATATTGAGAGCAGTCGTCATCCGTATGGAGGTGTGGATAACAAGTACGAAAAACAGGGCTGTAAATGTAAGTTTTTATAACTTTCTACATTTTGTATCTTAACGAACTTATAACGTAAAATCTAAAGAGTGATACTTAGGTATCAGTTTGCCCACAAAAACCTCCATTTCAAACAAAATTACATCTGTATCCCCAATACCCAGTATACACCCATGTATATGATCCTAATGGTCAATATGACCATTGCTCGCTGATGTGGGACAGACGTATCCCCGCACTGCGGTACGGGTGCGGGACTGGAGCTCTTCCTTTCTTTTGCTTTCCCATTTTTCTTTTCCTTTTCTCTTTCTTTCCCTTAAACTGATAGGAATTAGAGAAAGACCTCTTGAACTTGTATATCCAAGTATGATAGATCTCCTAGCGTATTAAAACAAAAGAAAATAATAATAAATAAAAGTATATACCATCGGATAGAATAATGGAATTTAATACGGCAAAAATAGTCAAATCTGACTGGTTGCCAGACAAAAAACAATCACCCCCCCCCCCCCCCCCCCCCCTCTGTCTCTCGTTCATTAGCTCTTCACTTAGAGTTAGAGACAGAAACGCTCCATACACTCACTCATAGCTACATTCCTATACTTCGTGTGTATTGTAGGCAGTCATACACCTCAACTTTTTAAAACACCACTGCACAAAAGTCACAAACATTCACTCAGAATCTGCATTTAATTTACAAAAACCGACCACAAAATATCCAAGAAATACAATAAATTCAACTCACCGATGTTGGAAAAGACATTTCCAAGAATGAAATCCGTAATTTACTGTTGATTCTCGTGAAACAAGCTATCGGAGTCATTGTGTACATTTCCTGGTCGCCGCCACACCACGAATAGTGGTCATATTGACCACTACGAATACAACATGCAAAAATAGTTGATATTTCCTGTCGCGTGTAGTAAAGGTATGGGGGGAAAAATAAGATAAATATTTTAAATACTTGCTTTCAAATTCAGGCCTTAAAAATCTCACTCCTACCTCAAATGGCCGTTAGGAAGAAGTTTTGATATTTTCAGCAAAATCCAAAGTCAAAATCTTGTCCAAAACCGGAGAAATCCCCGCCGATTTGTTTTTCGCGATCGCGTGTTGTTTACATAATGCCGATGTCTTAGACTAAAATCGGCCAATAAAATTTTTGTCCACGAAGAAACTCTGGATCGCAAGCGCACATCGATCTTTACGATCGCGCACACAGAAAAACGTGACTTTTCCGTGTATGCCACAGGGACCGAATATTTAAGGACAAAACTCTTTTGGGGAGATGTCAGCGCCCGCGGCGACCAGGAAATGTACACATTGACTCCGATAGCTCGTTTCGCGAGAATCAACAGTAAATTATGGATTTGATTTTTGAAAATATCTTTTCCAACATCGGTGAGTTGAATTTATTGTATTTCTTGGATATTTTGTGGTCGGTTTTTGTAAATTAAATGCCGATTTTGAGTGAATGTTTGTGACTTTTGTGCAGTGGTGTTTTAAAATGTTGAGGTGTATGACTGCCTACATTATACACACGAAGTATAGGAATGTAGCTATGAGTGGTCGCCGCGGGATTTCTCCGGCTTTGGACAAGATTTTGACTTTGGATTTTGCTGAAAATATCAAAAGTTCTTCCTAACGCCACGGCCATTTGAGGTAGGAGTGAGATTTTTAAGGGCTGAATTTGAAAGCAAGTACCCGGTATTTAAAATATTTATCTTATTTTCCCCCCATACCTTTACTAAACGCGACAGAAAAGACCAACTATTTTTGCATGTTGTATTCGTAGTGGTCAATATGGCCACTATTCGTGGTGTGCATACACTCGCCTGTGCAAACCGAATACACATTGACTTACACACTATAACACTTGAATACGGCTGGAAGATTTTCAAACGGAGAAAATCTTGGACCCTGAAATTGCTGAATTACCTGAAAAAGGAGCAAAAAGGAATAGAACAGTCCAATTGGTAAGTTGAACATGTTCGTTTAAGTATAGAGCCTAGGCCTAATCTACATGTATTTAATTTACACAAATATTTTTAAAACTCGTAAAAATCCACAGCAGCAAGCAATGGTCATATTGACCATTAGGATCATATACATGTGTGTATACTGGGTATTGGGGATACAGATGTAATTTTGTTTGAAATGGAGGTTTTTGTGGGCAAACTGATACTTAAGTATCACTCTTTAGATATTACGTTATAAGTTCGTTAAGATACAAAATGTAGAAAGTTATCCACAGCAGCAAGCAATGGTCATATTGACCATTAGGATCATATACATGTGTGTATACTGGGTATTGGGGATACAGATGTAATTTTGTTTGAAATGGAGGTTTTTGTGGGCAAACTGATACTTACATGTAAGTATCACTCTTTAGATATTACGTTATAAGTTCGTTGAGATACAAAATGTAGAAAGTTATAAAAACTTACATTTACAGCCTTGTTTTTCGTACTTGTTACACAGACCTCCATACGTATGACGACTGCTCTCAATATGGCGCACTAGTGAGGCCGCTCTTTATGGTTACGCACCATAAATACGTACACAGAATGTTACGCACACAAGCTATATGGACAAGGTCGATATTACAACGACGGGTGGCCGTTCTCTCCCAAAGACTTTTTCAATTATTGCTCCTCGCCGTTAAAGCACTTTGCTTAATATCCTTGCACCAGAAGGAATACAGCAGATTGTAGAGAATGCACGATGAGAAGCCTTATCGCTAGACTAAACTCATTAACAACCCCCAAGCTGTCTTAACAACAGGTAAACAACGAGGTGGATATCGATGAACCGTTCGCGCCGGTACCACTACGAGCGCTGAGGGCTCCCTTCATCATAATCGTGAAAAATACAAACTGGATGCTCTGACGGGACTCGATAGGAGTTATCGACAAAAAGTACCCAAATTTCAGGAAACCCTCTTCAAAGGTCACAAAACAAACTGGTAAGTTTTAATCATCTATTATTCACCATAATTATTTACCATAATTATTTACCATAATTATTTAGATTTAAGTAAACTGCAATATATGGGTTTCACTTAAATATAGCCAAAAATGCACAGTGATACATATTAGTACCGTACTGACTATTGCCTGCGTTCCTACACAGTCGGCAATGGCGTGTACCTATGAGTGTAAAAATCCACATTTTAACAACGACATGCCTGTCTCTCGGTTGACAGTGAGTTTGCACAGGCGAGTGTATGGAGCGTTTCTGTCTCTAAGTGAAGAGCCGACCCTATATCCAAATAAGAGGCTAACGAACGAGAGACAGAATTTTCGGTCTAAGACTAGTCTAGACTAGCCCCGGGACGCTGCCACGAAGTGGCAGCGTCCTGAGTGAAACCATTACGATTCGGTGGGTCTCACAATTTACCAATGTTCAAATGACCATTGAAAATATGGCCATATAAGTTATTTTTTGGAATTAAAGTGTCATATATACGGTGCCACTTACCTAAACAGACCTTCCACAAATCAGCTTTTCCTAAAAAATGTGTAGAATCGATGAATGCCACTTTTTACTCTCAATTTTCGAAACCAGTCCCATTCGCCATGTTGTTGAAGCAGAAACGAAAATAAAATAGGCACTTGCGCATGCGCTATGAATATTTATTACAATGACGCCATAGTTTTCGTCACAGGAATAATGAATATTCATATATCCACTGTGATCCGCCGATCTCGAGCGCGCTCGCTCCCACTCGTCTAATGAATATTCATAATCCTCCCTTCTTGTCTGTATTACATGATGTTATATTGGAGCTGCTGACGCATGCGCGTTGCAAGCAAACACCGACCTACGGAAGTTTTTAGTACAGGCTCTTGGAGATAAATATGCCTTTTTTGTATCATCCTCATTGAAAAGAAAGACGACAGTCAATCGGAAAGTTTTGTAAGTACCTAAAGTAGCCTAAAATCAACTAATGTCATGTTTCATGGCTATCATTTTGACAAACGACCTTGTAATTAAGAGACATCCAAGCAATCAAAGGACTGCTGCCGCAGTAAAGTCTAGACTAGAGTTAGAGTCTTAGACTCTAGTCTCTAGACCAGTCATACTCATCATTCATAATCATAGGCCCTAGACCGAAAATTCTGTCTCTCGTTCGTTAGCTCTTCACTTAGAGACAGAAACGGCCGTATCACTCTGCTGTGCAAACACATTGACTTACACACTATAACAGTTTGAATAGGGCTGGAAGATTTTCAACGGAGAAAACCTTGGTCCCTGAATTACCTGAAAAAGGAGCAAAAAGGAATAAAACAGTTAAATTGGTAAGTTGAACATGTTCGTTTAACTTAGAATAGAGCCTACATGGCCTAGGCCTAATCTATTTAATTTACACAAATATTTTTAAAAATCGTAATTTTCACATTTTAACGACGACATGCCTACTGTTCCTCGGCGGTCAGTCAGTGAGTTTGCATAGGCGAGAGTATGGAGCGTTTCTGTCTCTAAAATCTATCCAAATAAGAGTAAGACTAAGAGGCTAACGAACGAGAGACAGAATTTTCGGTCTTCATAGGCCCTAGCCCTGGAACGCTGCCACTTCGTGGCAGTGTGCTGAGTGAAACCACTACTATTTCGTGTGTCTCACAATTTACATGGGCAAATGACAATGTATAGTTGTATCGTAGGGACTATTTTTTAAATTAAAGTATCATATATGTGATGCCACTTACCTGAATAGACCTTCTGCAGATCAGCTCTTCCTCAGAAATGTATAGAATCAATCAAATGTCACTTTTTTTCACTTGTAATCCTCCCTCTCGTCTCTCGCGAGCGAGAATTCGAACGCAAGTAAAAAATATACTGACGCACATGCGTATTGCAAACTTTACATCGGCCTCTGAAAATTTTTGGAGCTGGGCAATTAATAGGGCTTTTTTATATCGTCCTCATCGAAAAGAAAGACGACAGTTATTCGGAAAGTAAGTACTTAAAGCATCCTCAAATGAAGTTATGTCATATTTCATGGTATAATTTTTACATACGAGGTTGTATTTAACCATCTCATCCAACCATTCAAAGTAACATATATAGGCCCTTGCCTACAATGCATGTATGTGGGACTGTGTCCAAAATTCACTGTTGCATCAGGTCCATTCTCCGCAAAAAGGCACCAAAAGGGTTGTACAAAATAGGGGCCGGTCGGCGTGCGCGTGCCATGTTTTACAGTGTGGAGATCGGCAGAGGCAAAAATGAAAACATGTAACAAGTTCATAATCAAGTTCAAAACAACTTCGAAATATATTTTAAATCAAGTAATTAATGCTGTGATATATCATATTGTCCTCTTGGCTTTAAGATTTGTAGCTGTTTGATAAAAATCATAACGATTTTGGCCAGAAATGGAGTCAAACTCGCAAATGTTTCATCGCTGAATCTGGGATACGTTTGCTTGCACACAAATGAATACAGCACGTGCAGACCGGCCCCTATTCTGTGGGTTTGCCAAAGACTGATGTTTGAAGTGTGTAGGTCAAAATTAGTGCGAAAAACTAGTCTATTTTGGTATAAAATGCATAACCCTAAATTGCATTTTATATCTCTAATACACTTAGATCTTGTATCACATTGATAACATTAAATGCATAAGTATTGAAATTATTATAGATAGCTAATTGCAAGTACTTTTTACATTATATTTCATACAAATCTGACAAAACCTTGTTACTGTGAGTTAAATATCAACATGATGATAAACTCACACTTGCACTTTATCTTACATCAAAATGTATTATCCACCAATTAAACATTCATAAGGCAAAAAAAAAAATTGTTTTATTGGCGTAACGGGTCTCTGAAAAATAGGGTAGGTAGGTTGGGATTTTTTTTTTTTTTTTTTTTACGACAGTATAGTACATAATACACGCAGCTAGTTCTGTCCGCAGCACTTCCGGGTTTTTCGATCGCGATCGCAAAGGCAGCACGATACGCGATATCGATAGTAAAAAAAACCCCAAAAAACCTAGGGTCGGCAACATTTTTAGGGTCGGGCGGGTTACGCCAATACAACAATTTTTTTTTTTTACCTAACCTTGGATAATCGCCTTAAAATAGCTCAGTAAGTGCAAAGTCATATATATATATTCATCAGTAACATACGTGCATAGATGAACAAAATTAAGACAACAACATAATTATATCTGTTTGAAACGTATGACCGAAACTTTTGATTTCTAATGCACAATGTAGTCCATGTAGCTCTATTAACTCATTGATTAGATAATGTAACATTATTCAGATAAGAACAAAATCATCAAATTGATTACCACCGAGTGAAAAGAAGATATACGGTCACGTAGATATGGTAACATATTTGACATATATCAAAACTACAAAATTTTGTTACTGAGAGTTATCAATATGATGATAAAATCACTCTTGTATTTTGTTTTACACCCAAATGTTATATCCACCAATAACAATCATATTTAAAGCCTTGGGTAATTGCCTTAAATTAACGCAAAAAAAATATAATTATAATTCTGTTTGAAATGTATGATGAACGAAACTTGACATCTAATGCACACTGTCTCCGAAACTATATTAACTCATTGATTAGATATGTAACATTATTCAGATAGAACAAAATCATCAAATTCATTGCCTCCGAGGCAAAGAAAAAATATACAAGGTAACATACGTTAAATGTATTATGTCGACATGGCAATCCATGTGCATTATTCTACATGTACCATGTTTTTCCAGAATTGAAATACTACAACTATGCATACAAACAATAACCATCCAGAGATCTCTTTTAGCTTAGTACTAGACTTATAAGTCCTCCTGACGATTTAATTTTTTATAAATACGTTATTTCACAAGGCTAGTTAAATTGGCTCTGCCCCTAAAAAGTTTTCAAAAATAAAATATCTCAAATAATAACGTTGCATAGATATCGAAATGAATTTTATTTTAGAAAAAGCTAAGGAACAATACTTTAATGGTGGTAATGTATCCGACACAAATCTTAATTAATCTAACTAAAACTCCTTTCTTTAAACAAATTATGTGATGAATCATCCAAACAAGTATTTTGGTACATTAAAGCTTACACTATTGAAATATTTTAGATTTTCACGTCTATTTTTACATTCAGAGAGAGCCAAGGGTAACGTATTTGACGGTAACGTATTTGATGGCCTTTGGTTTCCACCTTGTGTTTTGACGAAAAAAAAACCCCTTTACCTTCTTAATTCCCATGTGTGACGAAAGGTAGCGTATGATGTTTTAAAGCAAAATATATTATAACTTTGTCAATAATGTACTTTTTCTGTAATGGAGCAGAGTTTCAGTAACGTATCTTATTTCTGCTTATCGTAACATACACCTTCAAAAACTTTGTATCTGAATATATCTATTATTATAGAGATTCGATACACACTTTTTGTATTTACATGTATATATTGAGATGGACTTCATTCACCACACCTAAGTCCAGATCACTACGTCATTGTCTTCAATTTTTTAGGCCGTCAATACAAAAAGTAACGTATCTTATCGCGATTTGGAGACACCGTCGCTAAGATTGCAATAAAAAATATACAAATCTCTTTTTGATAAGTAATATGCTTTCTTTTTTAGGCACCAAAGGAACTATAAAATGGTAAACAAAATACATGATTTTGATATAACAGTAAATAGCTGAGGCCTGAAAGATAATGACATAGTTCGCTGGCGACATGGGTAAAATAAACATATATATATGCTTCTCGCTGATATATATAATATTTTCATGGAGTACTTAGCCTTTTGACAAGGCCTTGTGGCTTGGCTATTTTCCTCGTCCTGCTGTGCCTGAGATGAGACTAGCCGGCGATAAAAAGAATCAACACGGCCCTGGTGAACGCGCGATCGAGCGACTTTAGTCGCGAGGCCTTTTGGAACCTGGGTTTCCATCGTCCGATATGAATTATTCACGAGTTGACATTCGTATGCTTACACGCCTACCGAGGATTATCGACCAATCACAACGGTATATGGGCAATTCCATGAAAAATGTTCACTTTAGTAAAAAAATGAAGTTTGCAGTTGCACTTAAAGGTTGACTAAATTAGAGAGAAAATGGGTGCTCTTTCCATGTAGTTTTGCCTTCTAATCACGAATCTGCCAATCGATTGTCCAAATTATGTCTCGTTTTGGCGAAAAAGGGGGAAAAGTAGAGGTTTTGGGACCGTTCCTTAAAACTCGTGAGCTGATTGGCTAACCTCCAAGTGACGTATGAAAAGTAAGAGGCACAGGATCTGCAGGCTGCAGCATATAATATTGTACACAGAATGCGGTATTTGACCCCTCTGTTCAACGGACAATTTATGAAAAAAGGAAATTAATCAATATAATCTTAGGAGTGAATAATCATTGCTAGCAATATATTTTCTACAAGATCAGAAAACGCTTTTGCCCAAATATACAGCTCTTGTTTTGTTTTTTAACTTTTCTTTTGAACAATGTTCTCATCCATCTGAGCTTGCCGAACGAATATTTTGCATTGGTCATTTATTTTTTTTTTATGCGTCTGTATGTACTATGTCCTACGGCAGTGACTATGTTCCCCTCGTACATAGCGACTGGTGAACGCTTTTGTTTTGTTTATTTCACTTACGGCTTTTTTTTTTACTTCGCTTTACATAGTACATTACTGACTTAGATTTTGGCTGAATTCGAGTAACTTATATAGAGAGAGGAAAAGTGCCCGCGATTCCGAGTTAATTGGAGGACTTTTCTGAGCCATGCAGATACGAAGCTCGAGTGGTAAGGGGAAATTCGACCATATTATATGTTTGAACCTCTCGCAGAATACGGAGAAGGGCCGTGGGTGAAGTAACTCCAGGGAGCTCCAATGCGTTGGAGCTCCCTGGAGTTACGGGTGAAATAGACAGAAAATGCTGTCTCTCGTTCGTTAGGTCGTCTTAGCTAACGAGAGACAGAATTTTCGGTCTACGGGTGAAGCTGCTGGAGCTGCTGTCGTTGAAAAACAGATTGGACGACTTGACTCCAAGTCTGATCTTTGGAATAGCTGAATCTTTTAGCTAGCTTATCCTTCTCTTCACGCCAAATTCCGAATACAGGCCAGGATCCTCAAAATCATCTTCGGCAAAGTGATCGCTGCAGATTGTACTCCACTCACGTGGCCGGCCCTTGCCACTCTGCCTGCGTGAGCTTTACATTATTTTGCGACCCACAATTTCCGTAGATTTTCATCTTTAGGAAAATGATGTAGGCTTACACCATCTTTAGGGGTCTTGCTACAGCCCGCAGCTATACACCGATTAGGCATTATTGATGAAACTGTGTCCTAAAATCAAAGTTATTGTGAGGAATTAAACACACGAAAATACGCAATGCAAATGGTCGATGCGGTGAATATCATGCTCGGCACCGGGCTGGGCCTGCCGGGGGCCTCCGGGCGCGCACGGTATAGGTTAGTGGAATATTTTCCCTTACTTTTCATGCGTCACAGATCACGTGATCACGATGTCGCTTCGATGTGTTTTTTTAGGGGCGGGCTTATGACTGTTCAAATCAGCAAAAATGTACTTTTCAAATGATTATAAAATATGACTGAATGCATAAAAAATTGTGTGATGGATATTTTTTGGCTCCTGATGACACCTTCCTACGAAAAATGGGCAGTTATTTTTTTATTTTAGTGACCCTTTAAACTCTCAAATATTCTTGAAAAGTAATGTATAAATGTTCATTTTCCAATAGACAAATCATTAAACTGACAAATTTTCGTATTTTTTTCCACCAGTGAAAATCTAATATGATGTATCGCAATAACACAAAAATGTGGCTATTTTTGAAGAGTTTATTCTTCCTGTCTCTAATGAAGGCCTAAAATCCACTGGAGGTCTCCTTCAACTTTTAAACAGTAGTTCAGTGTACATATCAACAGAAAATCACAATGAATTTTTATATCATTCATCAATTTTCGAGGCATTGATCCTCAAAATTGTGTGATTTCTTTGTCATGTCCGTTACGTTTTTCACTTAAAGTTTTCATAGCCAACAGGAAATTTGTATTTGGTTACTGTAAATTCAGTTTCTATGTTAGAACTAAATCCCCTTACATGTGTAGCAACCATTTTTCCTTACCACTGTCAGTTTTCAAGCAAATGGCGTAACAGACATAACACTTTGCGTAACGGACATGACACTTTATATACGACAAGTGGCAGAAACCACATTGTGGGCTCCATTTAATAGATTGATTATTATTTTCAATTGCTTGAGGATAGTGGGATGTTTCTAGATACTAGTGACTCATAAATAAGCCTGAGTCATATCGAATATTTCATAAACCGGGATTCGACGGCTTTGATTCGATCAAATACCGGTGCATCGATAAGTGATGGGCGGTGAAAACAGAGTTGCACGCAGTGCATGCACCATGCACCGGTGACCGGTCCGCTGGCATCGCGGGCATGCATACATGTATGTATGGGCTCTCGCTCTCTGCTCGACATTAACGTTAGCCCGCTAGCCAATGGCTAGTAAAAATCACAGCGGACGAGCCAAAAGCTCAAGTTTCTAGTCCGTATGGCTAGCCAAAATATCACTCTAGTGTCGCACGAAACGATGCTCATTGTCGACACATCCGACAATGATTCAAATTCAAAGAATTAATAATCTTACTTTGTCTTTGGAGAGCTGAATGGAACACGTTTGTTCGATGCAAAAAAAAAAACAATACGAATTAAACTTTTCGTCGCTCATGACTCGACTTCATTCAGCTTCAGATCAAGAAGTAATTGCCAATTTGATGAGAGCGTGATAATTATTGCGAATTAAGTAGGAACACTCGTACTCATGCCCGTATTTATCATGTTCAATTAATACAATTGTCAAACTGACAATGCAGAGAGAGTGCAAGAATATTATGGTAAACTTCAGTTCGTAACGACAAAACGATTTTTCCATAGAGAAAGCACAGGTAAAGCGCGACGTCCTCCGCGAGCGAATTAGCGAAAGTTAGCCAACAGTTTGAAGTCGCCTTCACGTTCTCTGCTAGTATGCTGTATGTTCGGAGTTTCTTTTTTTATTTGCTTTTTTCATGGTGGCTACGGTAGTCAAAAATCTGGCGGACTACAAATCGATGCACCGGTTTTGCCAAAACGAAATCGGGATTCGATGTCTTCGATCGAACACCGGCTAACCAATCGATTCGACTCAGGCTTACTCATAAATATAAATCTGCTTGTTATATTTAAGACACAACAACAAGCAGATTTTCCAGTTTACCCATGGAAGTCTGTAGATTTCAGATGATCTTGCTAGCCCTGTTATGTAATCCCATTCCAACATCTTGATCATGATTGATGACCAACATGCAGCAGCAGGTATGTCCCTGTTTATTAGGTGGTCTGTCGTAGTCGACAGACCACCTCTTAATTTCGTCAGAATTTTCTTTATTATTTATTATTATTTATTTTTATTTTTCCACCACTTTCTTGTGAACACAATTTCTCAAAAACAACTCGATCAATTTTCATCAAATTTTTGTCAATTATCAGACCATATCAGATCAAGTGCCCCTATCTTTTTCAAGGTCATCAGGTCATCGTGACGTCATCCAGGCGCCATTTTGTGAAATCACATTATCAATCATATCTTCATAACGAGTCATCAAAAATAAACCATATTTGAGACACATGAACTTAAGGTCACGGGTCAACATAAAATGTCATTAAAATCCGTGCGCGCATCATGACGCGCACGTACGCGCGCGTCAAAATTTAAAAATGCTCCAAATCACTTTTTAATCAAATTAGGGTATGGTTCAGGACATTTTACGCATTTTAAAATTTCCTGTCCGTGCGCGTCCGCGCGCGCGTCATGCGCGCGCACAGCGCGTAGAGAACATAAAAACGCCGTTTTTTCGCATGTTTCATCTTCCTGATAATATTCTTGACAATTTCCAACCATTGACAGTCATTATCGACCTTCCATAATGTCGTACGCGCGCGTCAAACTTTCAAATTTGTGCGCACGTCAAAGGGCATTCTAAAGCAAAAAGTGGTAAAAACATGCCCATCTAGAATACGCCATAGCTCCTCAGAAGGGGCCGAAACCCCCCAATTTCTTTACATATTCTGAAAGCCTGTGAGTTGTAGATATGAATTCATGTAGAATTTTTGCCGATCTCATGTTCTAACGTCATATTTGCATATGAACTCAAAAAAGTGATTTTGAAAAAATTATGTCATCATTTTTGTATTCTTTTGATAATATTTCAGTAATAGGTGGTCGATTTTCTTCCAAATTTTGGTATGTTATAGCTGAGACAATTCTCTACAACAGGAGCCCTCATTATTATTCATTTGGATGACGTCATCACACTGAAATTTTCAATTAAAGACGACATGTCAGAATTTTCCATATTTGCGTGTTATGTCTATGGAAGATGATTTTTTTTCGAATCATGAATCTACATGACATCATTCTCTGAGCAGTATCTCAGTTATTTTTGGTCGTTTTCCTTCCAGATTTTAATATGTTGTAGCTGAGACTATAAGCTTTTATAAGTGTGGTCTCCAAATTTTGATCAGATGTCGGGATCATGCCCAATTTTGAACTACCAAATGGGATTTGAGAATCCCGTTTTTCGTTTACGTGTTATCTCTATGGGAAATATTTTGGTCTATCGGTAAAGCAGATGACTACCATGGTCAAAGTACCTGGTTCGATCCCCGGGGCCGATTTTTTTTTTTTTTTTTGCTTCTTTTTGCCTGTCATTTTACCATCCTCTTCGACTATTGTAACATAAAAAATCACAAATCATGTACTAAACTGCCTTATTTTCCGTATTATGTCTATTAGAAAGTAGTGTGCAGTAGTTTTGTGTACAACCCTATGGAAATTGTGATTTCCTGTCCTGTATTAGAGCAAAGGGGATAATCTGCTAAGTATCCTGTATCATCATCATTATTATCGTCACCGTCATGATCATCATCGCTATTATATCATCGCCATCATATATCATTATAATCATCATAATCACCATTATCATCATCACCATAATCATTTTACAATGACCGTTACACATTTTGCTACATTCCTGTTCTCAAGAAGCATCTCCATTCATGGCATTCTTGACATCCTATCTTCTGTTTAGTATTTCCCCATTAATATGATCATCCTGATTTCAATCATGATCGTGCCAATTTAAGGACAGACCACCTAATTCGTCCTCGTGACGAATTCAATTTCTAGTTTACATAGTGGATTACTGAAGCCAAGACAATGCAGTTCCACTATTGGCCATCTCCCTAGCACTTTTCCATGATAACTTAGACCTCATTTCATAATGACACTGGTTTTGTGGAACTGCTTTAGTGCATGTTGCAGATACATGTAGTTAACTTTCTTTCTTTAAAACTGATGTGAATCATTCAGGATATTTTCATAGTATGTTCAAACTTTTGATCAGGTCTGGTTCATTAAGTTTTCTTTGCCTCAAAGCTTGAGACGTGCTCTACTTTGTTGTATGTTGTTGTGGTACTCTAAGCATTATATTCCATGCATTGTAGTATAGTTGTTAGATCACTAAAACCTGCAAAAAAGAACTTAGATGTGTTACTATTTAACATTTGGTAGTAGTACTGAGCTGTTAGTTTTGTCTTTTTTATGCCAAATGTTTTTTTGAAAGAAAGAAGTGAAGATATGGTTCACTTCACAAGGGTGTCATGTCCGTTACGCTAGCATATTAATACTATCTGAGAAATATTAGCCTATAAAGGAGAAAACACCATAGCATCAACTAATAATTTGTTCTGTTTTGGTATGGAGGGTAGTATTAACTAAAATGTATCATAAATTGTAGCTAGCTGGTGCAGAAGCAAGTTTGCTTTATTTTTTATATCTTGTGTAAACATTGAAAAACCAACCTAAAATTACAGAAATATATGAGATAGTACAGAATACCAGTTATGATGTGTGTCCCTATCTTTCAACCTTACTATATGAACAATAAAATATCTGCCATATCTCGTAATAAAACAAATATGTCCGCTCACAAAAAATGGACAAAACTGTCATGTCCGTTACGCTCAATGCGTCATGTCCGTTACGCTACATTCTGAGCTATAAAAAAAGAATGCAATGTAAAACTAATCTCAAACATGAATTTATGATTACAGCATGACTTTAAGTTTTAATTAATACCCAAACCAGGTTCATTCTATCCCAAAACTCACAGGAATTTTCATAATAAAAAGTAGGTTAAAAAGCCTTTTCCATTTTGTGTCATGTCCGTTACGCTCACAACGAGTGCATTTTCTCCACAACCGTTCAATAAAATGATGTGAAATTTCATGAGTATATCCCTGATAGTCAAATGTGTCTGATAAACTCAATAAAAATTGTTTGGAGACTGCCAATTCTATTGTGTGATGTTTTGAATTACAAAAAACTGTCTGAATGTCATGTCCGTTACGCTGGAATTGCTTTCCATGATTGATGGACTAGTAGCTTGCACGGGCCGCGCTAGCTCGAGATGAAGGCAAATTTGCATACCAAATGTATGCTGACGTCATGCGAAGATACGTTTGCTGATTGGCTCCTACCTATAAGGTAGCAGATCCTCGCTAGGAACAAAGGATAACATAAGAAATACAGGCCAGGTTCCAAAAGGCCCTCGGACTCACGTCGCTCGATCGCGCATTCACCGGGCTGGGCGGCTAGTCTTGTTATGCAGCCACTACTAGCTTACTTGCCGAGAAAAATAGCCAAGTCACGAGGGCCTTGTCAAAAGGCTATGGAGTACTGTGATCTCTGTTGATACTAATTTTACTCTTTATATTCTTAAGTATCAATAAAATTAAAAAATAGGTTTCCTGATGAACAAACCAGTGGTTTATAGCCTGGATAATGTTGGCGACACAAAAATATCCTTTTGGCGCCCCTTTTCGGAGAATGGCCCAGCAGTCAAAAGCAGACAACAAAATTGCTCTAAACAAGATTTAATTTTAAAATAATTTTCTTAAATTTGCTAGATTACCTGATTCAGGGATTCTTCAACTCTTACTTTGCCACAAATGTAGGGATTCAGACTTGAAAGTGAAATTTTAAATAATTATTTTGCTCTCCTGGCTGTATGAATGAATTGAATAATCTACTCATCTAGCCTGGAAAAGGGCCTGCCATGCCTGCTGATACACACAAAAGCTATTGAAGCCCACTCATAGCTACATTCTTATACTTCATGTGTAGAATCTAGGCAGTCATACGACTCAATTTTTCAAACACCACTGCACAAAAGTCACCAACATTCATTCAAAATCGGCATTTAATTTACAAAAACCGACCCCAAGAAATACAATAACTTCAGCTCACCGATGTTGGAAAAGAGAATTCCAAAAATATGCGCTTGCGATCCCGAGTTTCTTCGTGGACAAAAATTTTATTGGCCGATTTTAGTCTAAGACATCGGCGGTATGTAAACAACACGCGATCGCGAAACAAATCGGGGGGGATTTCTTCGGTTTTGGGCATGATTTTGACTTTGGACTTTGCTGGAAATATGGAAAGTTCTTCCTAACGGCCATTTGATGTAGGAGTGAGATTTTTAATGGCTGAATTTGAAAGCAAGGTATTTAAAATATTTATCTTATTTTCCCCCCATACCTTTAGTACATGCGACAGAAAATACCAACTATTTTATAGTAATGTACCTATGAGTGTTGAAGCCTATTCACCCGTAAAAGCTAGTCTGGAGTAAAGGTTATCTTCTGATAAGCTTGTACATGTATAAGTGACTCCAGACTCGAGTTAGACCAGCTAGCTTGCCTAATCAAACACATCATAACAGTCAAAGTTGCTTATTGACTGGCTCTTTTCTTGGAAGTTCCTTTTGCATGATTGATTTTCAGAGCTATTTGATGACTACATAATTTATGCTACTGAAATATCATTGTCGGCATACAATTTGACTTATTTTTAAGATACTATTTCATATGTAAATTTGTATTTCTATTGTATGATTTTTTTTCCTTCAAATTGAAGTTTAAATGCTAATATTGCCAATTTAGATGTGATTAATTATTATTAATGATACTCGGTATAGCCACAATCAGGGTGCAAAAATATTTGCACTTGGGTCCAAAAATGAAGTATGCAATAGAGTAGTTTCATCAACCCCAAATTGTTCATCCATACCCTAGGGTTAATACCCTGCAATATCCTGAAGGAAACTATCTTGGTTATCATTTTATGAACACCAACACAACGGGGTGGGGTAGGTGTTACGGACACTACACAAAGCTACAGAAATGGAATTTTCCAACATTATTTACCTTAATACACTAATATTTTGCACTTCTTTTAGGAATTTAGTGGCCATTTGTGAAAAATAAAACAATTTGAACTCATTTCAGTCCATAAAATAGATGCAGTATACACATCAGCGGCAACACAAGGTCTAATGTGATAAATGGCATTTATTTCAAAACCTGAAACTTTTTCAAAAGTCAACCAAACACAGGTAAATGGGACAAATTCCAAACTTTAGTCCCATCCGTATACATATGAAAACAAATCAACTTGCTCGGAAGGCTTGTTCCATATCATAAGTTGTCCAAAATAACTTGGGTACAATTTCCTGTAGGGTGTTACGGACACTACATCGTATACATGTTATTCATTGGTGCAATATATAAGTTATCCATTTGCTTTTTTTCTGCCATTATTGTTGTTGCTGCATATCTTCAGGCCTAAATATAATTTTAAATCCAACAGAGAGTATCTTTTCAAATCTGTTCTTTGCAATTTTCCAGTTTGAGGTGTAAAAAGCTGACAAAACCCCAGTAAAATGCATCTTCAAATTGTAAAATGTTGGTAGTATTGGCTAATACGAATAAACCTTTGTACCCAAAATGTAAAATACACTATGTCCATAAAAAAAACAAGACAATAATTCTATTTTACTGCATATCATGTGCTATATGATGTCAAGATTAAATACTTTACTACTGACTTTAGCCTGTTACGGACACTACAGGTCACTTTGTTATTGACATATACATGTATTCATTTATCAAGTACATGTACTGTAAAACAAGGTGAATTGAATAGGAACAATAGGAACAAAAAGTGGAAATGTTTTTCTTGGTAATTTCATTTCAAATTAATAGTGCAAACTCATCTAATTTATTTTAGTTATGTAACGCATAACTCTAGCTGTCCAATAATGACTTACATGATCGGAATTGATATTTACCCCCAGGTGGAATATAATATGATGTCCTGAAATATGATTACGATTGAGATGTGGTCAAAATTATCTTTTTATCTTCAGACCTACTGAAGTGAATCATCGGGTTTTGCATCAAGACCTCACAAATATGGTCTTGCATATAATTCCACACCGTCTTCCACTTCCACTTTACTTTCACACTTATAGTTTTCTTGTGGGTTGAGGCAATAGTTCTTCTACCTCAACGCACTTTAGTTATCAATTCTCTCTGATCGATTCTCTCTGATCAATTCTCGTAATAATGCTTTATCAATTTAATATTATTGAACGACCCAATCGTGATTGAGTTAAGTTTTGATTTAAGTTTCTGGGCATGTAATATACAAGCTTTGCTTTTAAACATGTCCAACTGTTTTCAACATCACTTAATAGGTCAATATTTATGCAGCCATATTTTTTACTTATTGATATTTGATATTGTGCCCATATCTAAGGAAAAATATTTTTTTATATTATTGTATTCATTTATGTTATGCACTACAGTATTATGTTACTATGATTGAAAACAGTCAATAAATCTGAATCTGAATCTTTATGTGAAAGAAATTGATGGCAAAAGGGTTTACCCTAAAATATTTTTTCTTCATTTTTATTGTAAACTTTTCCCTGAATAACCGGGATGACTAGGAACAGACTACCAAGCAATTACATGACTTTTGTATGATTCAGACTTCCTGATGCCAAAACATACCTTATTTCATAAAGTGTACATATCAAATGTACCACAGACATAACAATATTTTAGATATTGATTGAGGTATGAATAACAGAAAAGCCTGAAAACTCAACGGCATTCCTAGAACAGTCATTTTCAGGCTCCTTAAGAACCCCGACACCCTGTCTGGCGTAGTTTGGAAAATATCATTTCACACAATAAGTAAAATTAAATAAATCTAAAGACAATCTACACACGTTCCCAATAGGATTATCCATTAAATAGATTATTGGGGTTATTATTTTAATCAAAAGTATGAAAATTCAAATACTAGTTTACTGATTATCCTTCATCACCCTTCAATTACCCAACAGCTATTGTTTACTGCCGATAAATTACAATGCCTGTTTTCTCCTATTTTCCCCTATCATTTCTGTAATCAAGCAGCTCTAAAGCCACAATGCAAACCATATTAAAACAAATTCCATTTTCACTAACACACAGTGCTATATTGATGCCTATGATGATGCCTAAGATGTTTTTCATAAAGTTTATGATAATGTGTTCTGATGTTTCTTGAAGCACTCTCCTTTCAAAAACCCATTTAATACAAATCCCTTGGCCCTTCCCCAAATAAATTCAAAAGTATATAATTTGTATACAAGTAACAGTTTAAAGCACATATATTTCATAATTGTCCATTCTGTTCCTATACACCCAAACACTGGGGTGAAAAGGAACAGTCACAAAATTCCATGTAAAAATTAAATCTGACGTTGATGGAATTTCTTTTATATATATATGTCAATAGAAAGGTAGCATGAATGGACATTTGCCACTGGCGATGTAATAAAAATGTTGTAAGGCAAAATGTGTCGAAACTTTTCCTATTCACCCCGTTTTACGGTATGAAATGATAGCCATGTATTTTTCTTCTGCCAACTTTGGTCTATTCCTGAAACAAAAACATTTGAGAGATAATTCCTATGATCGGTGTATATGTACATGTAGGAATTCCTATGATTTGGGTACAAAAGGCAAAAATTCCAATAAAACAATTTCAAAATGATAACACTTCAAAGTGTCAGGTTATCAGTGAAAATTCGACATACAATGATACCAACTTCATACAACAATATTCATTCTGTTTAAGTGCATAAAAATGTAGTATACATGTATGATGTCAAAATTAACTTATTTACAACTGTCCATAGCTTGTTACGGATACTACAGCTCATACTAATATATAAATAATAAATACAGCATTTGTAATGCGCCATCGATCTAGTACACTATTCTGAGGCGCAGGCACAATGGTCATTTACATGTACAATTTGTCTTGCTAACTTCCATTTGGGGCAGTGTTTCGGCAATTCATGAAATAAGAAACTTCAAGAGATGTTTCTTTTGTACGATATATTGTCCAGCGAGAACCAGCAGGGTGCTATAAATGCAATAGACGTAGTGCATCATTAGCAACCTTCTGTTTTTAAACAGTGAATCAATAATGCCATTTTAGCTTTTGCCAGTGACATATAGACTTTAATTGAAGTAATGTATTTTGTCATAGACAGCTTTTACTTTGTTAAAATTTATTTCAGAACACTGTTATCCAGAAAAAGGAGGTACACTTTGGCTTGCAGCCTTAATATTATTCCTTCCATAGTGTCTGTAACACAGGTCTGTAGTGTCCGTAACACTGGCATCTACTCTTTTCTACCCTTGATACTGAAACTAAAACACAATGATGCATTCTATTTTATACTTTATTACATCTAACTGATATAGTTGAAATAAAATATTAATGTTAAATTACCCATAAGTCAATTTTTGTTCTGTTTTTTTAATTAAATTCATGGAAAATAGCTGATTTGTTTGTGAAATTTCATATCCGGGAGAAGACCTTCCAGGGAAAGAGAAAATTTTGTATTTATGTGGAGACATATTAAGAAGAGCGACTATAACAAATCAAAATGAAATTACAAATTAGTAGTATTTAGTTATCAAGCTGTATTTTTACACATTACATACTTGTGTTACGGACACTACATATGTTACGGACACTACAAATGCCATTTATTAAATTCCTAAAAAAAAAACTGTTATGCTTAGCTGAATATTATTATACCACAGCTAGTTCCCAGGGGTAGTTACACAAAGCAAAGTGTATAAGAACTTTGAAAACATTTTCATGTAGCAGGAATCACACCGTTACGGACACTACAGGAATTTCCGGACAAAATTTATGATCGCAATGGGGGCATATATTTTTGTAAAGTTTGTATCTATGTTTGATTTTTTGTTTCTGATGATGGGACACTATGTTACTAAGAAAATATAACCAATTGCCAATTAATATAATGTCAAAATATATGAATTACAGAGGCAAAATTATGCACATGGCTGTTTTTCAAAAAAGTGTTACACTTGTGTCTTTTCACAGAAATAACCACTGTATCACAATTCTTGGGTCAATTCTCAAGCCGTAAAAAAATACTGAGTGGAGATTACAAAGACTATAAGATGGCATGAAAAGATGCGGCATATCTTGTGTAATTTCATGGTAATAGCATATCAAAAAAGACAAATTTTCAAAGTGCAAATGCGTAACAGCCAAAAAGTGGTATTTTTGGCCCTCTTTTACCATCATCACACATCCAACACACATGATATTCAAACAAAAGTTGCTGCCTGATGAAGAACTCATATGGTCCAACATTTCAGGCCACAAGACATTTGATTCAATGACTTTGTGTTTCCAGGAGAGATGCGTAACACTGAAAATAAAAAAGTTGCACCCTGATTGTGGCTATACCGACTCAGAATTAAGTGAGCTCTACTATAATTTTGTTAAAATATTATTTTAATTGGTCGAGTTTTTATTGCATAACTCAAGAACCATTTGAGGTATGAACTCTAATAATAATAATAATAATACATATGATTTATAATGCGCCAAATCCACTCTGTAGAGTGCTCTAGGCGCAGTGTGGAATAAAGAAGGGAATAAGAGAGAAGAAATACAAGAGAAGAATGTAATAATCAATGGGAAGCATTGAACACGTAAGTTTTCAGACTTCTTTTGAATGAATTTGGAGAATTGCAACTTCTAATAACTGTAGGTAGATTATTCCATAGCGCAGGACCAGCGTGGGCAAAAGCTTGTTCCCCCCATTTTTTTGCAGATTTTTGAACAACAAGAGAACCAGAGTTGGATGAATGTAATGATCTAACAGGAGTGTATTTACGAACTAGATTTACATTTATAATGAGAAGAACCCTTGACACAGTGGAAAACAAGTAAAATTCTGAAAATAATGCAATCTCTGACTTGCAACCAGTGAAGTGATTTCAGAGTGGGGGTGATATGAGTGTGTTTCTTAGACAGCGTAACAATGCGTGCAGCAGCATTTTTGAGCTTTTGAAGTTTTGACAACTCGTTTTGTGCTAGATTAAATAAAAGTGCGTTCCCAAAGTCAAGATGAGAGGAAATCACAGCGTGAACTAATTTCTCTGTAGCCAGTCTAGTTAAGTATTTTCTGATGAACCCAATATTACGGAGTTAGTACCTCACTGATCTACAAATACTGGAAATTGTCGTGTTGCAATCATACAATACTCCAAGATTGCGACAAGTTTGGGACACATTGATCTTATGACCGGAGAAAGATATCAGTTTCAAATCAATTTTACATAATTCCGTCTTCGAACCGAATAAAAGAAACTTGCATTTTGAGGAGTTAAGTTTTAATGAATGTGAGTTCAACCAATCTTCCAGGTGACCCACAGCATTTACAACATCATTCTGGTTAGGTTTAAAAGAAACATGAAGTTGGATATCATTAGCATATATGTGATAGCCTACGTTATGTCGTCGTAAAATGTTTCCCCAGCCGATCAAGTTAATGGAAAACAAGGTGGCTCGCCCACAGAACCCTGTGGTACACCACGAGTGAGAGGCATAGTGTTTGATTTGCAGTCATTGACACAAACACCTTGTGAGTGACAGGAAAGATATGACTGAAACGATTCAAATGCCTGACCTCTGACGCCAAGAGAAGGTACATGTAGAGTGTTTAACAAAATTGTATGATTGACGGTGTCAAAGACGGAGGACAAATAGAGTAAGAGCATAGCAGTGATGTTACCTCAGTCCATTTCCTGGAGGATGAAATTGGACACATTGACCAGAAGGGTTTCCACACTGGTGAGGAGAGTATGCAGACTGGAAGGGATGGAATAAATCATTATCCAAAATCATTGTCGGTCCGGCCGTCCCCTTTTCGTTCTCGCGATAACTTCAAAACTGTTTTTTGTCTCGCCCACCGGAGGTGAAGGCGAGACTAAGGGATCCAAATGTCCGTCCGTCGTCCGTCCGTCCGTCACAAACGTTATGACAAATAACTTTGCAACCGTCACTCACTTTTCAACCAAACTTGGGTTGTAGATGCACTGAGGGGACCTGCATGTTATGGTGCCGTTGGAGGTCACATGATAAGGTCAAAGGTCATTTCAGGTCAAACGTTAGTTTACCTGCAAGACTCTTTTATGACATAACTTTGCAACCATCACTCACTTTTCAACCAAACTTGGGTTGTAGATGCACTGAGGGGACCTGCATGTTATGGTGCCGTTGGAGGTCACATGATAGGGTCAAAGGTCATTTGAGGTCATACATTAAAGTTTACCTGCAAGACTCTTTTATGACATAACTTTGCAACCGTCACGCACTTTTCAACCAAACTTGGGTTGTAGATGCACTAAGGGGACCTGCATGTTATGGTGCTGTTGGAGGTCACATGATAAGGTCAAAGGTCATACTTTAAAGTTTACCTGCAAGACTCTCTTATGACATAACGTTGCAACCATCACTCACTTTTCAACCAAACTTGGGTTTTAGAAGCACTTGGGGGACCTGCATGTTATGCTGCCATCAGAGGTCACATGTATAAAGGTCAAAGGTCATTTCAGGTCAAACATAGTTTACCCGCAAGACTCTCTTATGACATAACTTTGTAAACGTCACTTTCCAAACAGTAATGTAGATATATGCAAGCATAACTTATGCAGATTTATGCACTTGGGGGACCTGTTGCATGGCAACAGAGATCACGATATTTCTAGTTATCGCATGTGGGCGAGACGCATTATCGCTAATGCCTTGTTTTTATCAGTTTGTACCTTGGCCCATATATGCATATGGGAGGGACGATGAACTGATTCGATTTTGGGGTCTCAAGGTCAAAGGTCAAAGGTCACAGAGGTAATTCTGTACATAGAAATGGTTCGTTCTCACAATAACTTCAGAACCGTTTGACGGATCAGCTTCTAACCTGGCCCATGTATTCATATGTGAGGGACGATGAACTGATTCGATTTTGGGGTCTCAAGGTCAAAGGTCAAAGGTCACAGAGGTAATTATGTACATAAAAATGGTTGGTTCTCGCGATAACTGAACAACTGTTTGACGGATCAACCTCTAACTTGGCCCATGTATGCATAAATTATGTGAGGGACGATGAATGGATTAGATTTTAGGGTCTCAAGGTCAAAGGTCATAGAGGTTATTATATATATATATATAAAAATGGTTTGTGATGTATGGAGTCTAGGCCTACCTATTTTAGAAATTTCAAGGGGACAGTGGTCTATTTCCTATAAAATATTAATTTCCTTGGTGTATTTGATGATTGTAAGTCATCAATGGTAAGTTTCTTATTAGTACGGGATGAAAATAAGATGAAATAAATTTTCTGTCTCCTGTGCTTTTTAAGTGAAAAGATTTGTAATTTTGTTGGACCAATCCTTTTTAGTGTGTACATGTATGCCATACATTTCCAAACTGGTAATGGCGGAGGCATCTAGTTTTAACTTGGTGCTAGTTTGTATCACCATAGGAAGACTATCTGATTAAATTTGGGGGTATGTAGGTCAAAGGTCACAGGTCAATCCTATTTGTGGTTAAGACCTCACGATTTGCAGGAGTGACGGGTTAATATCCAGGAATAACCTTGTAGTTATACCAATACACATCGCCTCCTGTTGGACTACAATATGTGTTTTGAAGGTGCGTGATCTCTGACCTTTAATTTTGTGATTATTTCCTTTTAAATTTACATTGAAATTAAATTTCTCATATAAATCTTGAGATCTTAAACTGGTATTAAACTGGCAAAACTTGAACAGTGCCACCTTACAGTAACTGCTAAATGGAGATTATAATTTGAAAATTAATTGAATTTTATTTTGAATTTTGACTTAACAGCTGTTCGGAAAATACGCACATTTTATATTTCAAACTATTATTTTGAGCTTCAATTTACTGTCACTTTAAGTTACCATGATGCGTTGCTTATGATTATTTGTTTTTCAGATTGATTTGGATACCATTGATGTCGGCAATCTCAAAATTGCCTACAGATACATTCTAAGTTTCTACGAACTAGAATGGGGCATGATGGGAAAACAAGCTGCACAGACACTTTTCAAATCCTGTTGAAAGATGGCACCTTTAGGAGCTTCAATTTACTGTCATTTTAAGTTACCATGATGCGTTGCTTATGATTATTTGTTTTTCAGATTGATTTGGATACCATTGATGTCAGCAATCTCAATCGGCAGTTTCTCTTCCAGAAGAAGCATGTTGGCAAGTCAAAAGCTCAAGTAAGACTTTCTCTTTAATAAAAAAATTATTTTGGCAAGTCAGTAGATCTAGTAAAAGACTGTAGTCAAAAGTCAAGTTAAAAGCTGTAGACTTTCTCTTAAAAAAAAAGCATGTTGGCTTGTTGGCCTTCAAAAACTCAAGACTTTCTTTCTAATAAAAAAATCATTATGGCATGTCAAAAGCTCAAGAACGACTTTCTCTTTAATAAAAAAATTATGTTGGCAAGTCAGTAGATCTAGTAAAAGACTAGTCAAAAGTCAAGTCAAAAGCTGTAGACTTTCTCTTAAAAAAAAAAGCATGTTGGCATGTTGGCCTTTCAAAATCTCAAGACTTTCTCTTTAATAAAAAATCATTATGGCATGTCAAAAGCTCAAGATAGACTTTCTCTTTAATAAAAAATATTTTGGCAAGTCAGTAGATCTAGTAAGACTTTCTCTTTGATAAAAAATCATTATGGAAAGTCGAGTAAGACTCTTTAATAGAATATCATTTTGGCAAGTCAAATGCTGTAGACTTTCTCTTCAAAAAAAGCATGTTGGCATGTTGGCCTTTCAAAAACTCAAGTAAGACTTCCTCTTTAATTACTTGCTTAATTCGAGTGGTGTCCTCGATTCACGAAGGCCATCCAAACACCTCTGTCCCTCATTGCTGATCTTGGTTCTTCAGGCTCAAGACCGGTATCCCTCTTCAGAGTATCAAGGTATGATACAGTTGGTCTTCCTGGCTTCCTTTTTCCACGGTTTGGTGTCCAGTGTAACAGCTGCGAAACACACTCTTGGCTTCTTGAGCAGTGGCCAGCATACCTGAGTCTCCTCGTCCTGATCTTTTGGCTTATTTTAGGAAGATTCGCATACAGCTTTGCATTGGTCAAGTGTCGCCTCCAAGTGACATTTTCCACGACTCTCAGCATGCGAGTGTAGCAACCATCAAGTTCCTTGACAAGCTTAGGTGTAATTGTCCATGCCTCAGAACCATATAGCAATACTGACTCAACAGTTGCAGTGAATAGTCGAAGCTTGAATTTTCTTGGCAAAGATGACTTCCAAATCTTGTTGAGTTTGGTACAAGCTCTCCAAGCTACTGCCTTCCTCTGTTTGACATCCTTTTCTGTACTTTCCATCCATGATCCTAGATACTTAAAGTCTTTAACCTCTTCCAGATCGGCTCCATCGTTTGTGTAGACTGACTGCACCTGGTTGATTGCTTGACATGAATTTAGTTTTCTTGGCATTTATCTTCAATCCAACCTTCGCCGCAGACGTTTCCACCCTGGTCAGGAGTTCTTGCGCCTGTTGCATCTCTTCCGATATTAAGGCGATATCATCCGCAAAGTCGAGGTCTGTTATAACTACTGGTCCGATTCTTCTAGATCTTCGTCTGAATAAGTGAAAGTCAAGCTCCTCCTCCTTTCCCTTGATTGCTGATTTTAATGCGTAGTCCAGTACTATAACAAACAGGTATGGTGCAAGGGTGTCGCCCTGGAGAACTCCTGATATTTCAAAGAGGTCTGTTTGGCCATCAGGGGATAAGATTTTTGCCATTGTGTCCTGGTACATGTCGCCAATAGCATCAACAATCTGGTCCGGTATCCCATAAGCTTTCAAGATTTGTAGCATTTTTCCTCGATGGACACTATCGAATGCCTTGCGAAAATCAATGTACGTGATGATTGCTGGTAGGTTGTTTGATTTCACTCCTTCCATGAGTCGTCTTAATGCCAGTATGTGACCAACAGTTGATCGCCCAACTCTAAAGCCATTCTGATTCGTTCTCAACTGCTCATCAACTTTAGGTCTGATCCTATTCAATATCATCCTGTTTAATAAAAAATCATTATGGCATGTCAAAAGCTCAAGAAAGACTTTCTCTTTAATAAAAAATATCATTTTGGCAAGTTAGTAAATCTAGTAAGATTTTCTCTTTTATAAAATATCATTATGGCAAGTCAAGTTAGACTCTCTTTAACCCTAAAAAGACGGGGGTATTTTGGAGGCTGGAAAAACTGGAAAAAACTGGAAAAACTGGAAAAAAATAAGATCTCGGCTGTTGATTGTCCGATTGCCCGATTGCAACCAAATTTTGTATACACATAGTCATGTTTTCTACATAAATGCA
Organism: Heliocidaris erythrogramma; assembly: GCA_025617745.1. Lineage (NCBI taxonomy): Eukaryota > Metazoa > Echinodermata > Echinoidea > Camarodonta > Echinometridae > Heliocidaris > Heliocidaris erythrogramma. Next base: position 21,250,024 of record CM046866.1, read on the forward strand.
TAGTCAAATTAATCTTATTATTCTTACTTTTGAAAATATGAAAATGTATTTTGAAAACAGTATCTGTAATATTCATTCCAGTCCCCTTTGACTTTACACACAAAAATATGGAATTTTTCTTGACATGCCTTGTGAAAACATGACGTGTTATCGTACATGCGGGGTATGCAAATTTGGTATCAAAAGTTGCGCAAAACTCTAAAGAAAAATGTCATGAAACAGCAGCGCGAAATCTTTAAACGTTATAAATAATAAATAATCGCAGTTTATGTCGTGCGGGAGGGGGAAGGCTTTTAGGCCTCCAGTCTTTTTAGGGTTAATAAAAAATCATTGTGGCATGTCAAATGCTTTGGACTATTTACTGCACTGCGCTATACTTACCTATATCATCTCATCAAATTGCTATTCGTTACCCACATGAAACAGCAGCGCGAAATCTTTAAGCGTTATAAATAATAAATAATCGCAGTTTATGTCGGGGGGGGGGGGGCTTTTAGGCCCCCCAGTCTTTTTAGGGTTAATAGAAAATCATTTTGGCAAGTCAAAAGCTGTAGACTTTCTCTTTAAAAAAAAGCATGTTGGCCTGTCAAAAACTCAAGTAAGACTTTCTCTTTAATAAAAAATCATTGTGGCATGTCAAATGCTTAAGACTATTTACTGCACTGCGCTATACTTACCTATATCATCTCATCAAATTGCTATTCGTTACCCACAACTTGAATAGCCACCGGTAAAAACTCGAAAGAGTCTAATTCTAAAACTGCCCTCGGCGCACACGGGAAACCCGTCTGCCCACAGAGCATATAATGCCCCTACATTCTGCCTATACTTTCTCTTTCGTTACCACACTCAAGTTGTAAAAACAGGGACAGAAAGCCACTATGTCGGAAAATAATACTTCCGCCAAAAATGGTTCGGTATTAGTAAGCCGACCACTAATGATCAAACCCCTACATTATCCAACCCCAAGTCCAGGCATAATAAAGGGGAGAAAACCTCGGTGAATGCGAAACCAAAGGCAAAAAATGACTCGGCAAATGCTGAGCCGAAAAATCTACAATTGGTCTACAATGACACCCAAGACCAATATCAAGCCCAAAGGGAGAAAAACCAGAGATAATAAAAATAAATCCAAGGACGATGACCTTCCGGGGAGTTTTTGCTCCTCCTCTAGATTGAGTAAGACTCGCAACAAAAGACAGTCTGATTCAAATGTCGATCTCTCAGAGACCCCCGCTGTTCCTTCAAAGAAAAGTCCTTGGGGGGGGCCCAAGCTCAAGCCCCCGCCTCGCTCCCAGACCCCGCAGAGGCAGGGGATTGGATTATTCAGGCCTTGCAAGCTATTCTGCCCCCGATGTCACGCGAAGGATTAATGCAACAGTCTTCACTTCAGTCATCACCGGGCCTCCGGGTGGGGGATAATGCTGGCCCCCACGGAGCTGCTCGCACAATCTCAACCGACCCGCTTGACCAGCGGAGCCCAGCGGAGTCGGAGAGAGACGAGGCCACCCGGGACATCCCCGTAATGATTACACGGCATCTCGTCTAGAAAAGGGAAATAACAGGAGCCCTAGGCCTAGCCCTAGCCCACGGAGAAGGGATATTTCTATAATTGGCGACTCCGATTCCGAATTCAACTACCATCGCCCAATCACCTCCCGGGGAAGGAATTGGGATTTCTCTCTGTCAGACTCACAAAGCTCTGTTGTGCATTCAATCAGCACAAGGTAAGTTCACCGTATATGATCACGGGAAACGCTCACGAGAACGATTACGGGACGACAACGAGCTTCACATAGAGACGGCTTTAAGACATCAAGCTGCTTGTCTCTTGACGAAATACTGCCCTCAACTGCGGGCTGAGGACAGTGAGCCTGGCGATAGTAAGCAGTCTATTTTCCGGCTGGATTCCACATTCAGTCGCCAAGATGAGACTTTACCGGCTATTAAAATGGACACCCCTTATGTCCTGTTATCGGGGTTTGGACAGACAGCGTTCGCAGCTTAAACCTGCTAGTAAGGACGTATTGAAGGATTATTGTTTTGCTACTCAGGATTTTGAAAAGTTCTTAGCGACTCCTTCGGTCCCAGGGGCGAAGAAATCCAGAGCAGGAAGCAGCCACAATGCTCTTCGCGCCCGGAGCTTCCATTCTGCCGACAGGCACATCTCCGCCCTCGATACTGCCGCTCGGAGTGGTATGAGACTAGCAATGTATCAGGGGTGCCTACTAACCGCCCTTAACGAGGCTGAGAGACTTGGTCTTTCCCCAGCGATAAGAAACTAGTGTTGGAATCACTTTCTAAAATTTCTGACCTACAATATGAACAAGCTGCACGATCAGCCCTCAAGATTGAGAAAGAGGCTGCTAAACTTCTCTGCAAACTACCATGTGAAGGTAAGGACCTTTTCAATAGCCATTTTCAAGAGGTTCTTGAGAAGTCTATTTCGGCTAGTGCTACCGCTGAAAAGACCTTTTACAAGCTCTCGTCTAGACCTAGTTTGTCTGGCTATAGACCGACACAATCCCAGACAACCCCCTACTCTAACTCCAGACCCCAGTCTCGGTCCTATGGCAAGCAGAGTGGGCCATCATTCCTTAACTGCCTGCACCCCTATAGTAAGGTGAGGCATGAAGGGGCTCGTGAAGATAGCCGCAAGAAATCTCAGGACTTTCAGAGGGCGCGGCTGCCAGTCCCAGTTCCAGCACACTGATTTCAAGGCCCTTGCCCGTAGCCAGCACTTTTGACAATCAAATTCCGCCCCCACGACAGGCTCCAGTAGGGGGAAGATTAACTCATTGTTCACAAAACTGGCAAACTAAACCTAAAGAAAGTAAACAAACTCCTCCCAGATCAAACTTTCAGGATGGAAGAATCATCAACTATTCTGCCCCTGATAAAGCCCCACGAATGGGCAGTTACCATAGACCTCACAGATGCCTATTATCACGTTCCCATTGCTCACGAGGCCCAGCATCTCTTGGGCTTCAAAATAGGAAACATATGCTATCAATTCAGAGCTCTCCCGTTTGGCCTAAAGCCCGCTCCTAGACTCTTCTCCTGGCTGATAAGGGTTTTCGCGGCAGAACTAAGGAGGCGAGGCATTACTATATTTTGTTACCTCGACGACTGGCTGCTCCTCGGCCCATCCAAGGCCGTCCTTGCTTTCCACGTGAACATAGTAAGACAGTTGGCGTCGGATCTGGGCTTCATGATTAACGAGGAAAAATCAAGGCTCACACCGACGACCTTGCCAGAATTTCTAGGGGCTGTAATAGCCATCCCAGATTCAATTGCTTGTCCATCTCCCCACAGTGCAGGCTGCGGATGAGGCCCTTCAACTACACTTCCTGAAGCACGCCCAAATTCATTACAGGGACCATCGCATTCCCATGCCAGACGAGATAACGCAATCTATCCTTCGGTGGACCTCTCACCAATTTCTGAACCAAGGAAAGGAAACACAGAACCCCAGACCAAACCTCACACTGACTACAGATGCTTCCAAGCAGGGCTGGGGGGCCCACATGGGGGATCTCAAGGTCTCGGGCCTATGGCAGGTGAAAGAATCAACCCAGCATAGCAATATCCTGGAGATGAAAGCAGTTCAGCTAGCGCTACTTTCCTTCCGTCCATAAGTTGCCAACCAAAGCGTGCTGATAAAATCGGACAACAGCACTGTGGTCTCCTACATAAACAGGGAGGGAGGAACAAGATCTCGGTCCTTCTGTTATCTGACAATAGAGATTCTGTCATGGTGCCAAAACAATCGTATAGTTCTGAAAGCTCGTCACATTCCCGGGAAAGACGATCACATCGCAGACTTTCTCTCTCGGGGAAGCTACCTCCCATCGGAATGGCAACTCAATCTTGCCATCACGGAGAGGATCTTCAGTCAGTTCAGGCAGCCGCAAATAGACTTGTTTGCATCAACTTTGAAAAAACAACTCCCTATCTGTTGCATGAAGCACCGCGATCCCCTAGCCTTTGCAACGGACGCTCTATCGATTTCATGGAAGGGGATACTCGGCTACGCCTTTTCCCATCATATCTCGTGTACTGGAGAAAGTGAGGGAGGAGAAGGTAACCATTCTCCTCATTGCGCCATGGTGGCCCAGGAGGCCATGGTTCCCATCTCTGACAAATCTCCTTGTGGGGGTTCCAAGAACACTACCCCTGTTAATGGACCTTCTGAAACAGCCTAGGACGAATTCGTGTTACCCGAACCCAGAGAGACATTGCCTGACACTTTGGCCCATTTCAGGAAATATGCAACCGACGCGGGCCTTTCGGAGAGAGCAGCAGATATGGCCTCTAGATTTCTCCGTTCCTCCACCAGGAGTACTTATGATTCAAGACTCCAGCGATACTTCAGATGGTGCAACAGTCTGCAGATCTATCCGGCCTCTGCCTCTTTAGGTAAGATCGCTGATTTCTTACTGATCCTTTTGATGAGGGCTTTAATATCTATCTCCTCAATAAGGGGTTACACGTCAGCTATAGCAGCTATCCATTCAGGTTTTTCTAATGGGGAAACTATTTCTAATTCCATTTTCCTCTCCAGATTAACGAGATCCTTTTTCTTACAGAATCCTCCAAAGCGGATCTCCCCAGGGTTCTACGGGTGCTAGCCAAGCCGCCCTTTGAACCCATGCATAAATGTACCCTACTCAATCTCTCAGCAAAGACGGCCTTTCTTATAGCAGTAGCATCAGGCCAGAGACGTAGTATGATTCATGCCCTTTCTGTAAAGTCGGGTCATATCCGGTGGGAGAAGTACAGGGTCCGCATGATTCCAAAACCCAGGTTTCTAGCCAAAAATCAGAAAGAATCCTCTAAGCCTTGCGAGATTGTCTTACCGTCTATTAGTAACATCTCAACAGTATCTGAGGATAGGTTATGGTGCCCAGTATGAGCTCTCAAGTGGTATATCGATAGGACTAAGGGCATTCGCGCATCCCACCAATTGTTTGTCAGTTCTGTAGAGCCCCATGGGCCAGTGAGCCCAGATACCATTTCTTGGTGGTTAGTGCAAGGGATTAGGTCAGGTGGAACAGAAGCTCTTTCGATGGATTCTGTTAGAGCTCATGATACGAGGGAAATTTCAGCTTCTTGGGCTCTCTTTCAAGGCACTTCAATGGAAGAGATCCTTCAGGCGGCATAGCGGGCTAGCCCCAACACATTTGTGTCATACTATTTATCTGATGTAATTAGTCGGGACACGAGGTTTTCTTCTGCAGTCCTGTCGTGTCCTCATCGTTCCTAGGCCAGTTATTAGTATATGTACTCGCCTTCTCGTAGATTGGCTGTGGATAAGATTTGTATTATATTTGATCTCTATGTCTGTGGGAAGGGCTTCCCGTCTTTGCCCTCCTCCAGATCTTCCGTGGGAATCCAGTGCTGCCAACCTAAAATCGTATTCCTCACCTTTTACGGTTGATAAGGGGGTATGGCATTGTGTATCACAGGCAAAAATTCAGAACAGTTATTTTAACCATAGCCATAAATAGTTAATGCCAGTGGATAACAAAAGGTTGTTCGAGTAGACAGGTGCGGTGCATTATGGTAATGTTGTGTTCCAAATTAATTCCAGACATCCATAGATGTTGGTACCCCCTTATCAAGTGTAATAGGAGCGAAACTGGGTGAGGAATCCGTATTAGTTGGCATGTCTGGGAATCTAGCAATTTGATAAGATGATATAGAATAGTATAGCGCAGTGCAGTAAATCAGTATGCTCAGTAGTGAGGATATTATTTACTAACAAGCTATATTTACCTATAGCTCCCCTCCCTTCCTCCCCTGAAGACTGTCGCCCTTCTCTTGATACGAAAGAGGAAGTATAGGCGGAATGTAGGGGCATTATAAGCTTTGCGGGCAGACAGGTTTTCCGTGTGCGCTGAGGGCAGTTTTAGAATTAGACTCTTCCGAGGAGTTTTTACCGGTGGCTATTCGAGTTGTGGGTAACGAATAGCAATTTGATGAGATGATATAGGTAAGTATAGCTTGTTAGTGAATAATATGCTCACTACTGAGCATACTGTTTTCTTTGAAAAGAAGCATGTTGGCAAGGCAAAAACTCTCTTAAGACTCTCTCTTTTAAAAGAAAAATGTTGGCAAAATTTAAAAAAGATTGAATGTCAGGCAAGGGTTATAAATCGATGGGAAAAAAAAGAAGAAGATGAACAATATGGAACAGGACAAAAACAATGCATTATCACTGAATGCGATAACACTTATCTTTCAGCACCCCAATAATGTGATTTTGTGAACTGTTTATATCAGGATTTTGAGATCAGGTTTTATAAAGAGTTGCGATGGATTGCAACTTAATTTGATATTAATATCAGCTGCAACCTACATAAGAGATAGGAGACTGTCAGTGATTAGACCGAACCCAGTTCTCCCTCTTTAAAGCTTTTAATACATGTATATGAAACTATTTTGTGTATTGGTACATGAAAATATGAGGAATTGTGTTGATCTCAGGTTTAGCTGGAAGCTATATAATAACCATAGCAATATCACTATTATTTCTGTTGCTTGCTCCAGGTAATTAGATACACATTTAGAAGCAATTTTTTATTTTTCACAAAAAGAGATTTTCCTGAAATTTATCTAGCCATTTTTTATCTTCCCTTTTTTTTATCTTCCCTTTTTTTTATCTTCCCTATTTTTTAATGCATAATGTGTATATGAAGGTTGCAAAAGAGAGTGTGCTGACATTCAACCCTGATGTCTCAATTGAAGCCAAGCATGACAGTATAATGAAGTAAGTATATGTACCAGTATATTCATCTATCATTAAAGCTAAGTTTGTCATTATTACGAAAGAGTTACACTGTATAGCTGAAGGGGGGGGGGGGGGTGTTTCCTGAAGTGCAACCCTGTAAAATTGCTCATGATGGACAGATTGTTCTCCATATAGGTGTAGTTTCAAGATGTTTGGAACAGGCTCACATTTTAGCATTAGATTATCTCCTTATGATTAAGGGGTTTCATGACCCTCTAAAGAGAAGGTTGAGTTCTGGGCAAGGTATAATTATTTTGTGAGGTGTCTCATTCCTATTTCTGTCAGTTTGGCCTTCTGGAAAAACATAATACAAATATTGCCCTTCAAGTGCCCTCATATCCAAATAAGACAGAAATAGCTATAGTGTTCAGGTCGAACATTCGTGCTACGTGTGTGTGCAGTCCCATATACCCATTTCTGTGTGCAGTGCATGTACTTTACAGCAATATTTGGGTCAATTTCATATCATTTTGATGATTCCAAAACCTCACAGTATACACCAATTCTTATGTAGACATCAACCTTTCCTTATTGCTTTGAGACAGTTTCTTTCACAATTTAATCACATGTCCAGAACTCAACTCTATCTTTAAAGGTACTGTATAGTTTTGGTAGGGTCAAAAAATAAAATGCGATGGAAATTTGTCCGGCGTTTATGTTACGGGGCCCAGGTCAGGCCAAACAAAAATAATAATAAATAAATAAATACAAAAATCCTAGCTACGCCACTTGCCCTTTCGTCCCCATGTGTTAATGCATAATTATTCAATTCTCCTATTTATTTTGCACAAATAATGATTTCCTTGTCAAAAGCTTTTTTTAGATACTGTTTTATTACATTTTCTACATCTTAGACAAAAAAAAAACGAAAAAAAAAAAACAGCAAGAGTACATTTTTCAAAAATTTCTAAAGTGTCTGTTACAAAAGTCTACTCAACACACCCATTCGAGGAAAGCCCCCCCGGTTGTCTCGAAGTGGCGCGTTAATTGAACTTCTCGCTGGGAACCCGTCCATTCGAGATAACCGGGGGGCTTGTCTCGAAAGGGTGTGCCTGTTCCCGCTCCCATCCCGCTCCCGCAACCCACCCATTTGAGACAAGCCATACCTTTAAATGATTTTTTCTAGTTTCATAATTTTCTTTACCTATTGCTATTCTCTACAGCCCAGAATACAACCGGGATTTCTTCAAACAGTTCACCCTGGTACTTAATGCATTGGATAACAGAGGTAAGAAGTGGTCCAACCATGGTCATCTAGGGTGTGATTCTTTCTCTTAAGAAATGGTGAAGTAGTGTCAAGTTCGTATTGTCATTGATTTGTCGAAAGAAATGTTTGAACCAGGGTCCTGTTCATATTACGATTGATCAATTAGGGTCATGTTTATATTGTCTTTGTTGCTTGAGAAATGGTCAAATCGTGTCATGGTTATACTGTCATTGATTTTATCTCAAAGATTTAATCCCTCCCAGCCCTTGTTTTAAAGGGCAATCCAACCTTTTTTTAAAGTTGAAGTGGATGAAAGCAGAAAAATCCGAAAAAAGGGTTTCTGAAAGTTTGAATAAAGTTGGACATATAATAAGAATGTTATGGATATTTGAAAGTTGAGATCACTATTAAATGTATATGAATCGGATATTCGTGAATTAGTCATTCAACTTTGACTTACTTTGGATAAACTCTCCCATTTAGTGTACATTGAAATATGAAATTTTCAAAATCTTGAAATCTTACAATTTCAGATCTTTTCTGAGCACATTTTCCCTCAGGGTCTATGGATCATATATAATACATTGTATTTTGAGATCTGTTTAAGGCTGTTACTGTATACGCCATGTATTTTGCTGGGGGTTTATTTTCGCAAATATTGAGAATCTTGAGTGGGTCGCGAATTCAACAACACACTGGAATATTACGAAGGGATTTTTTTTTTTTTTTTGAGGACGCCAATGTATTTATAAGATGCAGGTATCGAGGCAGGAATAAGTTGAAAGTCAAGTTGATCAGGATCATGGGACATGACGATAGGTGCGCGCAAATAGCCAACACCCTTCGAGTCAAAATAAGCTTTAAAACAAAAAACACCACCGAGAAGAGACACAAGACAAAATTACAGTGAAGACATACTTAATTTTGGCCAAAAATAATATAGGTATCCAAAATATTGCGCCACAATCGTGATATTTGCAGAGTTAGTATTGATGTAGTATCAAAGTATGCACTATTATCAACAGCCCTCATGAATAATAAATACCTTTTGTTACCTAGATATGTAGGGTAGCTTAATGAATATTCATGAGTTAGTACTCTGCGGTCTACAACAGGATAATGTTTTATAGTTATACTTAATTTTGGCCAAAAATAATATAGGTATCCAAAATATTGCGCCACAATCGTGATATTTGCAGAGTTAGTATTGATGTAGTATCAAAGTATGCACTATTATCAACAGCCCTCATGAATAATAAATACCTTTTGTTACCTAGATATGTAGGGTAGCTTAATGAATATTCATGAGTTAGTACTCTGCGGTCTACAACAGGATAATGTTTTATAGTGGCTGCCCGTTTTGGGGTACGTCACAGTAGAAAACTGGTCAAAAATCATTATTTCTTTGAATTGTTTTGGATAACAAAAGTATAATTTGCCCAAGCAAGGAATTGCCATAAGGTAATTTTGCATTGTCGTCGCTCACATGGTATTTCTTGTTGTTCTAAAAGCTTAGATCCCATCTCGTTCAGTACTACTATTCATTTGTATTTCTGTAACGCGATATTTCAATATTCTTGTAATATCATGCAGCCCTAGCTATTTGTTTATTTGAGAATTTCCTGACCCCGAAGTTAACTACTCGCAAAATAATCTGGTTAGTACTACCATATTTTATGGCGTTAAATATGATCGCAAAGTCTGGGAGCGGCCTATAAGCAACAACAAACTAAAATGAACTGCCTCCAAAACCACCACACGTACTATTGGAATAGACGGGACTAGATCTAGAGTGAGCCTGTGGCTCTATCGCTATTGATGTAATTATCTTTCAAGTATTGAAATATTTTCATTCAGAACTAAATATCTCATAAATATAATTACAAACATGGCCTTGTATGGTCTTCTGAGGTTGACAAAGCACTCGTACGACCGACGATTGAGCTCAAGTAACATACTGAAATCAGCCTAGAAGAATACCTGAATTATCTTTCCGGGTCTTTTTTATGGTTGTATTGAGCAAAAGTATTTTCTTTACTATGAGCTATTGTGATGGAAGTTACAGCACTACATAAGCGCTCTGTAAGTTTTAATTTGTCTTTTGAGCGCACTCCTCGTAGAGATCAATGGCACCCCTCCACCTCCGAGCTATTTCAGCGCGGTAGTTTCCTGACAGGATCCTTTGCGGAGATGTGTGTATTTTGTATGGAGAACAGAAAGTCATCGCAGTGAATTGTCATAGCGCACGTGGTTAGTGCATGTGGCGTGCGCAACACTTGATTGAACTAACTGTAGGTCATGGCAAAGATCTTAAAAGGGGAAGATAGGACACTCCCTATATTTTTATGTAACGGAAGTGGCCTCATGGGGGAAGGGCGCCCTTCCCCTGCCCGTTACATCAGACCCTGTACAAAATCCGAAGAGTGTCCTGTCTTCCCTCTTACGATCTTTGGTCATGGCAAGGACATGTTACAGCTTGCAAATCATTGTGACGTTTTCAATTTCCTCTTCGAAAACATCATGCTGTATATGTATTTTTCTGCCTTTGGAAATCCTTTAGGGAACTTTTGATGGAATATGCACCCATGTAAGATATCTCTTCACGATTTTTTAGAGAGGTGGAAACATTTCCTTTCCAATTTTCGTTTGTGATTGCACCTCACGGTTGATAGTCCTGTTCATAGTCAAACTTTTCATGTACTGTAGTACTACAGTAACACCTGAATCTAGAACTACAAGTACATGTACAACTAGCACCTGAATTTCAGTCATATCGGACATCGGGAACGGCCAGTTTCCCTCCATAATTCTCTGACAAGCAAAAAAAAAAAAAGGAAAAGAAAAAGAAAACGAAAAAAATATTTTCATTCTAAAAGGGGGGGGCCCCATCTATGGGATATTAATTATCCATAGCGTTCTACCAAAGGATCCCGCATGGAACACTGGGGAACGATTTTTGCGCGCACTTGGCCTGAATCGCCGGAGCGTCCCAATTCTGTGTTTAACATCGAGAGAAAGAAATCTTTCTACCGCGGTAGGACGAATAGCGTTCCCCTGCGTAATACCGCACAGCTTCCAAAATGAAAAGAAGCAACGCGCGCGCGCGAGTATTTGGTCATGTAATATGTAGCTCTGCGAGGCGTTGAATGCTAACGGGTAGCCATCGATCTCTATTCGTGTAGTGTATGTGTGGTGTGGTGACGTGACCAGATTGTGTGTGCATTGTTAATTGTCAGAGAGTGAAATGAAGAAGTGATGGGCAGCGTGCATGGCGTGCTTGCCGAGCGCGAGCCGATTGGGATAAAATTCCTACAACTTTAGACGTCTAATCATAATTAAAAGTAAATCCATGTATATTCATATCACATGGATTATCTAAATTACAATAATTTAACGACATTTAAAATTTTTTTTTTTTTTTCCTTTCAACAAGTACAAATTAATAATCATATATTTTCGTAATCAGGATCGTACAACAGAATGAGTAAACAATAGCATAACAATGAACTTCACGGCATTTAGAATTGGTAGAAAACAATAAAACTTGATTAACGAGTGTACCTCTTCATACGCACTCTCGTCCGAATCAGCTGTGAACGTATGGATTGCAACATAACTGAAATTAGCGATCAACTGTTTTTAGATTTTATTGCCAATTGCAGTTTTGTGATTATTCTGACGGTTATTAAGAAGAAAAATATAAAAAGCAATTATTTTCCTAACTGGACAATATATTTTTTTTAAAGAATAATATAATTAAAAACTGACCGTATGCATAAATATCTAAAAGAAAAATAAGTCTCAGATTCTGAGTCTTTATCATCGATCTCTACCACCGTCAATAATCTTGCGCTGAAATTAGGAAGGCATTGCAGTGATCGTTTACATTCCACATGACCTCCACAATCATCGACACATATTTTCGCATCGCCATCATACAATCGAGAGAGAGAGCATGGGCCTAGTACTTATAGAGTTTTAACGACAGGGTTCTTTATTTGCAAAAAATTCAACAAGTACAAATTAATAATCATATATTTTCGTAATCAAGATCGTATGGCATAACAATGAACTTCACCAATTGCAGTTTTGTGATTATTCTGACGGTTATCAAGAAGAAATATATAAAAAGCAATTATTTTCCTAACTGGACAATATATTTTTTTTAAAGAATAATATAATTAAAAACTGACCGTATGCATAAATATCTAAAAGAAAAATAAGTCTCAGATTCCGAGTCTTTATCATCGATCTCTACCACTGTCAATAATCTTGCGCTGAAATTAGGAACGCATTGCAGTGATCGTTTACATTTCATTTTCATTTCATTTATTTCCATTTCCAACAAATACAATACGACGTTTAGTGTTGTACATCAATATACACAATAAATATAAACACCATAGAAAATATTACGTACAACTTATAGAAGATATTTATGTAATAGGTTGGCAATGGAGGAGACTGCTAAAAAGCAGAGCTTGTAGGGTGCAGCCTCCTTAAAAAAAAATCATTCTTTAAATAGCCTATTAAATAACACTTAAAAAAAGAGAGAAAAGGGAAAGAATATAAAGGTCTCCAGAATCTAGCACCGGCACGTCAACAGACCCACGGATCAGCAGGAATACAGAATGCAATATTTAGAGAAAAAAAACTTTCAAAATGGCATCAACATAATATTAACCAAAATAAAAGTAGCTGAGTGACGAGTGATAAGGAGCTATAAAAATTGAGAATTGTCTCTAAGAAAAATTTTGAGCTTAGAGTTAAAAGAGTTTAAGCTTGGGGAGTCCTTGATATTATTATCGAGGATGCCCCAGAGCTTAGGTCCTTCAAATGTGAATATTGATTTAGAAAGGATAGTTCGAGTTAGAGGTAGATGAAATTCATCAGATCGACGTGTGGGGTATTTGTGAATATCTTTGTTTTTGTTAAATAAGGTGTTGAAAATTGACGGAAGCATATTGTTATTTAATTGATACATGAATTGACCGAGGCTGTATTTATATAAATCTTTAATTTTGATAATTTTATTGCTAATGAACAAGTGATCTGTATGAGATCGCCAGGATGTATTAAAAATGACACGCATTGCCTTCTTCTGGAGAAGTAATATCCTATCAAGGTAAGTTGTGTGTGTATTCCCCCAAACAATAATTCTGTAGTTTAAATATGGTAAGATTAATGTTCAGTAAAGCATTTTAAGTGAAGACGATGGCAATAAAACTTAACCTTGTTAATGACACCAATATTGCGCGAAATTGTACGACATAGAGTCAATGTGTATTTTCCATGATAATTTGTTGTCTATTATCAGGCCTAAGAATTTAGCTGAATTAACAAGTTCAATGTCAGTATGGTCTAATTTGATGTTGTAAGGTAATTCAATAGAATTGCTAAAAAGCATATATTTTGTTTTTTGAACATTAATTGACAATTTATTAGCTCTTATCCAATTTACCAATTTATCTAATTCATTGTTCAAAACATTAATCAAAATGTCAGGATTAGGATGCGAATGCAGCACATTCGAATCATCTGCAAAGAGAATATACAGTAAAATATCAGAAGAATTTTGAATATCATTTATATAGATTATGAATAAAAGAGGGCCCAGTAGACTACCTTGAGGAACACCACAATATATTTTGCAGAGAAGAGTTTTGACCATTTATGCTTACAAACTGCTTGCGATTTGTTAGGTAGTTTCTAAACCACTCCAAGGCCCTTCCACGAATACCATAATGTTCGAGCTTATATATGAGTATTTCATGATCTATGGTGTCAAAGGCCTTGGAGAGGTCCAGAAAAACACCTATGGTATGATTTTGCTTAATAGCTTTTGTAATTTTTTCAGCAAATGAGAGAATAGCATGGGATGTACTATGCTTTTGGCGAAATCCAAATTGAAAATCAGAAATTGTGTTATATTTGTTTAAAAAATTTAAGTCTTGTGTAGATAATTCATTCCATAACTTTTGAAAGTGTAGGTAATAAAGATATTGGTCTATAGTTGCATACATTATTCTTATCTCCTTTTTTGTAAATTGGTATAATTTTTGAAATTTTCATGTTGTCTGGCACGACACCATTATTTAAAGAGGTTGAATATGTGTACTAATGGATCGACAATATATTCAATAATATTTTTTAATAAACTATTATCTATACCGTCGTGACCAGAGCTCTTTTTGTTTTTTGAGTTATTTACTATATCAATTACTTCATTTCTATGTACAGGTACTAAAATCAGAGAATTGGGATTTTGATGGTGAATAAAGTCAGTAAATTTCTTTTGTGTTGGCGGAATATTTTCAGCAAGATTTTTTCCAATTTCCGAAAAATATTGATTAAAAGTATCGGCTATCCTAAATGGATCATGAATTTCAACATCATTATGTAAGATTGTTGTTATGTGTGATTTTACTTTGTGCTTGTTTATGGCATCGTGTATTGTTTTCCATGTCATATTAATGTCATATTTAAAACGTGTTAATTGCGTCGTATAGTAATTGCGTTTTTCACCTCGTAAAATTTTGGTAAGGGTATTTTTGTATGCAGTGTATTTACGATGAGACTTCTCAGAATGATTTATTTTATCTGCGTAGTATAAATTGTTTTTACGATTTATTGACCTTAAAATTGATTTTGATATCCAAGGAAGCCTTGGACTCCTTTTATAGTTTAAACTTTTATTTACTAATGGTACGTGTGTATCTAAGTGGGAGGTAAAGTTTTTCATAAATATATTATATGCTGTATTTGTATCGTGTGAGCTGTACACTTCAGTCCAGTCAGCGTCTTCAAGACCTTCCTTCAATCTTGTTATATTATTTGGTGTTAGTCTCCTAAATTGTTGCTTTGGAACATGTTTATTAGTTAAAGTATAAGGGGTTCTTGAAAATATTGGGAAATGATCTGATATATCGGACAAAATTATTCCAGATTCAGGTAAGGGAGTAGTATTACTAAAAATATTATCAATAAGGGTTGCAGAATGATTAGTAACCCGCGTAGGTTTTGTAATCAAGGGTAGAAAGGAAGATGATAACATGATATCCAAAAATTCTTGTGAAGTACTGTGATTCGAGGATTTAGAGATGTCTATGTTAAAGTCTCCTACTATATAACAATCTTTGTTAATAAAAACCGGATTTTGGAGCAAATCTTGTAAATGTTCAAAAAAATGTTGAGTATTGGAGTTAGGTGGTCTATAAAATATCGCTATTATAATATTTTTAGATTTCGGAGATCTAATTTCAATGATGAGAGATTCAACAATTTCAGTCATAAAGCTAAGATCATGATGAATAAAAAAATCAAATTGTTCATTAATGTACACTCCTACCCCTCCTCCTCTTCTGTTACCTCTATTATTTTCTATGAAGGCATAACCGGGAAGCGAATAAAAACTCTCCTTAGATAAGATTCCTTAGATAACCATGTCTCAGTTAATGCGATTACAGATAAATCAGAGTGTAGTGGTGAATCTGTTAACAGGCGTAAATTATCAAAGTTACAGCTTAAACTCCTTATGTTCATGTGCATAATTGAAAAATGTTTGTCTGAATTTTCAAGGGATTTAACTTGTTTTACAGTAATGTATTTAGAACTTTGATAAGTATTAGTATTATTATCGTTTAAGTCAGAAGCTAGAATATTCATTTCATCGGATACAAGATTATCAAAAAAAGTGTAGTTGTAATTATTATTTTGAGTGCCAATGTTTGGTCTAAATAAATCATAAAGCTCCTCATCATTCAAAGTTGTAAATGGTGCATTTTCAGCCATCAGGGAATTAACGGGAAAAACACGAAATGAAATATACCGCATCCCGCCGAGTCCATGTGAATGTGGGCGTGGGCGAGGCAGAGACCTGGAGAGAAAAAGAAAAGAAAAGAGACAAACCGGTAAAGTACATACCAAACAAGAAAGGAACTACAAACAAAAGATTTAATTGGTAAACATTTACACATATATACAAATTGAAGAGCAACGGCGACAAAAGCCAGTGCATTCTTAAAAGAAACATGTGAAAACATGGGTGAGCTCCCATAATAAACCCAGAAAGCCACTCCATGACAACACTTAGGCCTAGATTTGAATAATAAGGTTTTACAACATCAACAATTCAGGGCAGGCTTCCCGGGTAACTGAAATAAAGGTGATAATGTAAATATTCAGAAGAGATGTGTTTTCCCTAATTTAAATTCCGACCAGTTGTCTACCAGGCCTGTACCGTACCGAATGTAGGCTCTACATTTTTTTTATTATTAAAGGAGAATAGCCGAGAAAGCGCCGATCCGCAGCTCCGAATCCACGAGGCGTAGCCGAGTAGATTGGGAGCGGCGAATCCACACTTCCAAGGCCATTCTCTGATTTAAACCATTGCGTACATTCGTACAAATAATCTACACTTTATTGAATAGATTGACATCATAGCAATGGTTTAAATTTAGTTTAAACTGCAAGTGAAAAACAGGAAAAAGGGTGCATCTATGGATACGAATGATTCAAGAACTAAGTTTAATTAATCAATTATCGTAATAAAATCATCTAAAGACGATTATCAATTATATTTTATTAAAAGGCGATTTCACTCTTTTCCCCCTGTGAAAGCCATGTATTGTATATTTTAATGATAAATCAAAGAGATAATACGCAGGTAATAAAGTTGCAAACAAAAATTTTAATATTTCATCTCTTAAAAAAAAATACATTCCTTCATTCCTGTACTTATATTTCTCTAAAAAAATATGGATTGACCCTCCAATCACAAGGGGTGAAAAGGCAGCATAACGATGAACACAAAAATATTATTCAAGATTATACCCTGTCATAAAGAAGAAAGTCCACCTTGACTGTTATGCAGCTAAATAAATGCAATATACTTGTTTTATAAACAAATAAAAAATATTTCCTGGCTTGGCACTATAAGGAGCAGAACAAGACTAATATCCACATTAATTACAAAAAGAGAAGAAAATACAAACTCCCCTAACCAAACCAGTGTGGTTAGAATATGTTAAATTATGCATACATAATTATACAAGAACGTAGCCATTATAATATGAATGCAACTAAATAAAATACTAAAATTAGACTTTTGCTGTTAAATTTTGCTTAAGGATTAAGAATATAATGAAGATGAATGATTCTTGGGATCTTCCTGTGAATGGATAGATGAATATTCATATAAGGTACATTTAAAAGACTCCAAAAAATGATTGGTCAAAACAACCACTCCGCCGGCGAACATATATACGACCAACGAAACCGGTCAACATGAACAAAATTTTGGGAAGATTTCACCAATATTTTGGTAACTTTAAAAATTAATTTGGTTGATCCCGGCCAACATCATCAGTCGGACACACTCTCACCAACAAAATGGCTAACTCGACCAACCATTTTCCAGAGTACATGTATATAAAAATACATCGTTAATAATCCCTTGATTCTAAAACCTTGCAGTTTACTATGCTTGGATATACAAAAAGATAAAAAACTTACTATTTTGTTATCAGTGTGCATACAGGTATAAGTGACTGGTGTAAATAAGAAATTTCCTCTATCTTAGCCTTGACAGATAATAAATACCAGACGACTCTTGTAATATTCCATTTTAGCATCAATTAATACAATAGTGAATATAATGGCCTGATAATGAGAGAGCATATACCATGTTTAATATGAACGGTAAATTGATTAAAAGTAATAATAATCCCTAGTAATGTTTAGTAATGGTATACATAAAAAACATTTTAGCGGTGGAGTGAAGACCTGACATGCACGTAACAAAATTGCAAAGCTGGATATGTATTTACATATTGAATACAGAGAAAAAACACGACATTGTCGTGATTGTCTAGGGAAAAACCCAAGAAGTTGCCTCCTTGGAATGGAGAAACAAAGTACAAGTTATGGAATTATGTAATTGATTTTCAGGGTCATACAGGTATAAAAAAAAAAAAAGTTGTCTTCTGCAATTTTGCAATCTACAAGCATTACAGGCGAGTTTGAAGGTAGAGTATACCACACTGAAGAACATCACAAACAAATGAAGATCACAAAAGTCACCAGCATTTCAAACGTATATACCCAAGTGGGAATGAAATAGATGTTACTAGTCTTGTTAATTGAAAAGTTGGTTTAATATTAAAGAAAATCACTCCGACTCCGACTTTCGTGAGATAAATTATGAATTGTGTAAAAACAAATTACAGGTAAGCGGATTATAATGCAGCTCGAAATCTGAAGTTGAAAATGCTGGACGGTGTGAACAAATTAAAAATGTTTTCGCCGATCAAAACAATAATGTACGTTACTTGTAACATAAAGTATGGAAGAAAATTACCCTTCTGTATTTCTCGCTTCAGACCATAAAGACCACTTCTCAGGCGTAGCTCCATTCCTCGTGATCTTTCGCGTTTGAAGAACTGCTTTAGATCCTATGATTTTGATTCTTGTTGCTAAGTGATCCTGTTTCTGAAGAGTGTATGCAACAGCAACCAGTCGTCCTCTCTCTTCATCTGTGGTGGCAGATCAGTGCGAATTGTCACTCGGCTGAAGGGGGATGATGTAGACTGCTGGTCGACTGCTGACGTCCTTGTTCAAAG
Source organism: Heliocidaris erythrogramma (assembly GCA_025617745.1). Taxonomy (NCBI): domain Eukaryota; kingdom Metazoa; phylum Echinodermata; class Echinoidea; order Camarodonta; family Echinometridae; genus Heliocidaris; species Heliocidaris erythrogramma. The sequence continues at coordinate 21,268,643 of CM046866.1, forward strand.
CCGTATAGCAGGGGATCACGATCGATCATCCTCACGAACCGGACGATGATGGCGGGAGGTTGGGAACGAGAAGCTGCATCTCCACGGGTGGGTCGGGGTAGCCTGTGAGCATTAGCCAGAGGTATACGTGAAGCCTCATCTTTAGAAATCTCGAGGAAATGGACAAGTACCTCGTGAACAACCTCATAGATATTTTCTTTTTCATTTCTTTCTTGCACACCATAGATGAGCAAATTTGGCTTTCTATCGTGAATTTCACTTAAGGTGATCTTTTTTTTCGATGTTAGTAACCTTATCTGAGGTGTAAGTAAGACCCGCTTCAATATCCGATACATTCTTTTTGGTTTTTGATACGTCAGCTTTTATGTTACTTCATTAATTTATCCAGCTTACCGTTCAACTGCTGAAACGAAGCCCTAAATTCATTCATACAAGAAGCGAATTCAGTGTGGATCATCGCCGCTCCCGTCATGCCCAGCATGGCGCTACGATCCTCATGCAATGACGTGTCACTCAAGGCGGCTCCCGTGCTTGCAGACTGCTCACTCTCACTAGAAATAACATCGTTTTTGCTCTTGCTGGCACTAGTTTGATGAGATTTACCCTTCTGCTGGGTCCTCAGATTATATTCTCTGGATCCCTTCTCCATTATCGAAATTATGAAATCAAAATTCGTGTATTATCACCAGATTTGTAGTTGATATGTCAGGAACTCAAAAATCAGTGCGTTTACGAGGAGGCCATAACCGAAAGTTATTCCACATGACATCCACAATCATCGACACACATTTTCGCATCGCCATCATACAATCTCGAGAGAGAGCATGGGCCTATAGATTTTTAACCACAGGGTTCTTTATTTGCAAAAAAATTCAACAAGTACAAATTAATAATCATATATTTTTGAATAAGGATCGTACAACAGAATGAGTAAACAATGGCATAACAATGAACTTCACGACATTTAGAATTGGTAGAAAACAAAACTTGATTAACGAGTGTACCTCTTCAAACGCACTCTCGTCCGAATCAGCTGTGAACGTATGGATTGCAACAACAGTGAAATTAGCTATCAACTTTTTTTTTATTTTATTGCCAATTGCAGTTTTGTGATTATTCTGACAGTTATCATGAAGAAAAATATAAAAAGCAATTATTTTCCTAACTGGACAATATATTTTTTTTAAAGAATAATGTAATTAAAAACTGACCGTATGCATAAATATCTAAAAGAAAAATAAGTCAGATTCCGAGTCTTTATCATCGATCTCTACCACCGTCAATACCACCGTCAATCTCGCGCTGAAATTAGGAACGCATTGCAGTGATGGTTGACATTCCACATGACATCCACAATCATCGACACACATTTTTCGCATCGCCATCATACAATTGAGAGAGAGAGCATGGGCCTAGTACTAATAGATTGTTAACAATATGATGATTGAAAATCAACAATTTGGTGCACCACGTTTGTTACCGAGAACTTCTCTGAATTTCATTATAAGGATATAAGTTTGGTCCCTTTGGTGTTTATTACATTCGAGTTGTCACTGAAAGTTCCCAAATCCAATCAAGCTTCCCCTCAAGACAGTGTGCATGTGCGTATCAAAAATTAAAAATCCCATCAACCAAACATGTCCGGCCTTCATTAAGAGCATGCTATTGTTGACGGAGCGAGCGCGTGTCATGAATGTTTTTTTAATATTCATCTATTTCATAATGACTGACATGTGATTCTAAGCTCAGAGGTAATATCTCGTGTCTTAATTCATTCTTCAGTAAAAGACATATTCTTTCATATAATATGATTTTTTTATTGAATTCCTGTTGCAATAATTCAGATTTGGTGTCAAATAATTATTCTCATGACTAATGTTCGCGATCGCAATAACAGAATTTTGCGAATGTGAGTCACGTGACTTATACGTGTTTGGGACGGAAGGATATTAAATATTTTGACACCAAAACCAACTTTTTGAAACTGGAATCTAACAAAAATTCAAATTAGAGTCAAAAGGGGCCTGAGCTTTCGATCCTAGCAGAATCTTCGTCAGAGGCAAAAAGACAAACATAAAAAGCAAGACAAGCATATCTATAGACTACAGACACAAAACAGAATACATGTAACAGGAACTGTAAGGGAGGAGCTGTGGACACAAAACAATGGGAACAAAAGGGGAGTGTGGGGAGTCAAAAACCATGAGTCAAGTGGGTATGGAGGGGGATAAAAACAAATACAAAGGCGTGGAGATCCAAGGAGAGTGATGAGCCCCAAGCTCAAGGGTGGGTGACCTGTGAAAGCAAAGGATAAGTGGGGAGGCAACATCAAACAGGATAAGGAACGATGCAAAGACAAGATAAAGGAATAAGTACTGTACAAGTCCAGTGCAGTGGAGTGGTAGGGCAGAAAATAAAGAGGGAATCGAGTTGTCAGACACCAAGTGCAAAATATATGGCAAATATTAGTAAAGTGTGGTGAAAAAATATATATTTGCTGTCTGCTGTATACAAGACTATAAGATGTAAGGCAAACTATATACTGAAGAATATAAACATGTGCATATAAAGTCTGTGATATATGTGTCTAAACCAAACGAGGAGGTAAAATGCAAATAAAATATATGTGTGTATATATATATAAATATAAAATATAAGTATATATATATATATATATATATATAGAGGCAACAAAATGAGTACATCTGTAGACGTAGCTGTTGGTACCACGCTTTTAATTAGCTTTCGGGCAATTAGCCCTTCTTCAGATCTACATGAGTACGACAGAAACGGCAAAAAGAATAACTGAGATATTTGAACGCATATTATACACAACAAACAATAATATAATATGTAATATATAAAGGGAATTATAATGCGATACAACTAGTATAACTAGAATATATGAACATATTCATAGGTGTAATTAGACCCTACAGCGACGTCGAAAAAGTCAATAAAGTTAGATATACAGAGAAATTTAGTAAACTTACTATGAGTGCATCTGCGTGTGGTCTTTATATATACATATATATATATATATATATAATATATGTAATAATGTAAGGAAGGGGAGTAAAAAGATGTATTAATCATTTCCCTCCTGGATGTCGAGGCCATGAGGTTGGATAGTGCGAAGTCGTCTCATCCAGTACTTCTCCCTGCTGGTTCGGCCTGTGTCGGGACGGGTACCTAAGGATTCAATGCCCTGTAGAATCATATCAGTGATGGAATGGAGGAAGGTTAAAATGGTGGCCCACTGGAGTGTTAAGCTTGGCTGTGTTGACAGTGGATCTGTGCCCATAGAAGCATCTCTTGAGTGTGGTCTTGTGGTCTTGGTTGATGGCTTGTTGGGACAGCCCAACAAGCCATCAACAAAGTTCTTTCCCTCCCCAGATCTGAAGTTCTCAAACAGAAAACTGACAGCCAGGATACCAATGACCGAATACCTCTCGTGACCACCTTCCACCCTAATCTCCCTCCTCTCCGCAATATCCTTCATGACAACCACCGTATTCTCAAAACTTCTGATCGTCTCCTACAGGCTGTTCCCAGTACCCCAATCCTGTCTTACCGACGCCCCCGCAACCTCAAGGATCTCATCGTTCGTGCTGAAGTCCCCCCTCTCGCCATTCTTCTCCCATTCAGCACGGCACCTTCAAATGTACAGCCAACAAATGCACCGTATGTGCTATACACATCCATGAGGGTGACACTTTCACCAGCAACTCTACCAGCCTCCCTCACCAAACCAAGGGCAATATCACTTTCACCACCACTAATGTTGTATATCTCATCACTTGCAGAGTCTGCAGCACCCAGTACGTAGGGGAAACCAAGACCACACACAAGAGATGCTTCTATGGGCACAGATCCACTGTCAACACAGCCAAGCTTGACACTCCAGTGGGCCACCATTTTAACCTTCCTCACCATTCCAACACCGATATGATTCTACAGGGCATTGAATCTTTAGGTACCCGTCCCGACACAGTCCGAACCAGCAGGGAGAAGTACTGGATGAGACAACTTCGCACCATCCAACCTCATTGCCTCAACATCCAGGAGGGAAATGATTAATACATCTTTTTACTCTCCTTCCTTACATTATTACATATATTTTATATTTATAATAATAATAATAATAATAATAATACATTTATAAAGCGCAGTAACTATCCAACAATGTGTATATATTCTACTGCGCTGCATGAGTTCCTGATATGCTTGTTATTAATTGAATAGATACGCTTTGAGTTTTGATTTAAACATATTCACAGATGGGGATTTTCTGACTTCCAATGGCAAGTTATTCCAGAGTTTAGGGGCTGCACAAGCAAATGAACGATCACCCAGTGTTACTTTTGTTTTTACGAATGGAATTTGGAGAAGCAGAGTATCTTGGGAACTGCGCAGGTTTCGACTATGTTGATTAACTCTGAGATTCAGCAATTCTCTGATGTACATAGGAGATTGACCATGAAGCGCCTTATATACAATAAGCAACCTCATTGCCTCAACATCCAGGAGGGAAATGATTAATACATCTTTTTACTCTCCTTCCTTACATTATTACATATATTTTATATTTATAATAATAATAATAATAATAATAATAATACATTTATAAAGCGCAGTAACTATCCAACAATGTGTATATATTCTACTGCGCTGCATGAGTTCCTGATATGCTTGTTATTAATTGAATAGATACGCTTTGAGTTTTGATTTAAACATATTCACAGATGGGGATTTTCTGACTTCCAATGGCAAGTTATTCCAGAGTTTAGGGGCTGCACAAGCATATTTTATATTTATATATACACACATATATTTTATTTGCATTGTACCTCCTCGTTTGGTTTAGACACATATATTACAGACTTTATATGCACATGTTTATATTCTTCAGTATATAGTTTGCCTTACATCTTATAGTCTTGTATACAGCAGACAGCAAATATATATTTTTTCACCACACTTTACTAATATTTGCCATATATTTTGCACTTGCCATATATTTTGCACTTGGTGTCTGACAACTCGATTCCCTCTTTATTTTCTGCCCTACCACTCCACTGCACTGGACTTGTACAGTACTTATTCCTTTCTCTTGTCTTTGCATTGTTCCTTATCCTGTTTGATGTTGCCTCCCAACTTATCCTTTGCTTTCACAGGGCACCCACCCTTGAGCTTGGGGCTCATCACTCTCCTTGGATCTCCACGCCTTTGTATTTGTTTTTATCCCCATTCATACCCACTTGACTCATGGTTTTTGACTCCCCACACTCCCCTTTTGTTCCCATTTTTTTGTGTCCACAGCTCCTCCCTTACAGTTCCTGTTACATGTACTCTGTTTTGTGTCTGTAGTCTATATATATGCTTGTCTTGCTTTTTATGTTTGTCTTTTTGCCTCTGACGAAGATTCTGCTAGGATCGAAAGCTCAGGCCCTTTTGACTCCATTTTACTCCATTGGCTCGCTATTATTGGATAAGCAGTTTTCAGCAGCTTGTTTTCGATAAAAATTCAAATTAAATAAAAGAATACAAATGTCTTTTACTAGAGATCGAATTGTGGCATGAGGTTCGGCTTTGAGCTACAATTAAAGTGAAATTTAAGCCAATTTTTTGAAATGTCTATCCAACTTTTACATGTTCAAATTAAATGCAAGCCTTCAAAATAGTAATTTAAACAGTCACGTCACATGCACATCACTAGCACTAGCACTCACTGTTTATCATCAACACGCAAACGTTTTGTGAAAATGTGTGATGCATTTCGCGTTGAGCTCTTTCCTTGATTTGGGAGGATCGCAATTTAAAGTAGAACTTTAATGATTTTAAATATTGGCTTAATACTTATTATTGCATAGATGGCATAAATTAAACAAGGTTATCCAAATTCAACGCTTGGAAACATTTGATGATGATTAATGATTATTCTCAATTATAAAACGGTAAAATACAGCCCCCGATATAGCAGGTGAAGAGCTCCTCGAATGCTGCTGAGATATGTGACGACACACCATGGACCAGTCCTGTCTAAGCAGACGATGTCCCATAACATCTTACACATTTTTCAGAGCCTATTTTGTCATCTCCTCTTCACTCATTTCTCTTCCTTCACTAGCGTCGGTCTTAATGTTAGTCTGTTGCCTCACTCTTAACTTCGTGTATGGTATTATTTTGATGAAAAATGCAGCGTTCAAAAAATAAAGGAATCAGTCACTTGTAAACAAAATAAGACGCCATTGTATTTTCAGCTGCTTGCACCGGAGCATGTTCGGCGTTTCAAGAGGGAACGAATACTATCCTGCTATTATTCAGAGGGCTTTTCAATTTGAAAGTGGGGTTTATTTCATTGATCATTGACCCTTCTACTGTGTATTTACAATCAAACGGTTTTAGCTATGAGAATCAGTTTCACTTTCCCTTTATAATGGTGTGAAATAAGGTCATGTTTAAATACACCAAACTCTTTATAATTTGATAAATAATTGCATTGCAATAACGTTCATTCATTATAGGACGTCGTCTGCTTAAGCAGGATCGATCCCGAGTGTGACGACATCAAAACATCGCTATATTTCTGGCGAATCCTCGGATATTCCAGATGCTGAGAAGAGCTTTTATTTGTGTTGTTTTTATAATCATCAGATACGCAGTTGACATAAAACTTATACGATTGCCATCTGTAAGCTTCCCAGTTTCTAGTGATACATTAATTGCCATATTTGTGATTTTCTTTGAATATCTACTTTAAATTTCCTTGTTTTTTTTCAAATTTGGTGGTCCAACACATCATTTTGGGGGACTTTGACCTTCGGACCTCCACTATTGTGGAGCCCTGGAGATGCATTATTATCTTATCTACACACATTGTTTTGATGATGCTGCTCCTAGTGTTGTCTGGGCTACTGGTTTTCAATCTCTACGCCATCCTTTTGTTTCGGGGGGGGGGGGGGGTTCTTTGTCCCTCCTTCGAACAAAAGGATGATGTAAAAATCGCTGCCAGTGCCGGGGATACATTCGCATTGCACGGCAATGGACATTTCTAGTTTACAAAAGATGTACGTGTTCGCGAGCACTGCGCTGCTTCAGATTCGCTCCCTTTTTAAAAATTCTTAATGACATAAAAGCAAAGACATCTAGGAATAATCGTCTTCAAAATGTCAATACAATGAAAAGTTTGGCCCTTGTTTTTTTATTGTATGATATTTTGGGGGCAAAATTTCTTATGTTTGTGATTTTCCCCCATTTTTAGCTCACTTGAGCCTAAGGCTCGAGTGAGCTATTGCGATGGAAATTTGTCCGTCGTCCGTCGTCCGTTAACTTTTTACATTTTCATCTTCTTCTCCAAAACCCACGATCGGAATTCAACCAAACTTGTTAGGAATCATCCTTAGGGGTAGGGGACCCAAAGTTGCTAAAATGGTACATGTGGCCCCCAGGGGGGCCCAGGGGAGGGCCCCCAATTGTAAAAGCTATGTAAATTTCAAACATCTTCTTCTCCAGAACCAGGCATAGCTCAGACTTGGTATTGTGTATGGAGATACCTCTATAGATGAAGAATTAATGTTGTTCATGAAATTTCCCTGAGTGGCCCTATAGGGGCCCTGTGGGGGTAACATACTGGGGGGGGGGGGGGCGCTGCCATGCAAAATGTACACTCTGATCTTCTCCAAAACACATGATCGAAATTTAAATAAACTTGGTAGGAATCATCCTTAGGGGTAGGGGACCCAAAGTTGCTAAAATGGTGCATGTGGCTCCCAGGGGGCCCAGGGGGAGGGCCCCGAACTGTAAAAGCTATGTAATTTCAAACATCTTCTTCTCCAGAACCAGGCGGGGGGGGGGGGGGGGGGGGAATTATGTATGTACATCCTCTAGTTGTTTCAATTTCTAACATATCTCCTGGTGGTGCTAGAGAGAACATGCACCAGATGTGAATTGATCCACCTCAGGTGAGCGTCGTGCCCCCTGGGGTTCTTGTTTTTTTCCAAATGAGTTGTCAAAGTCGAGGTGTGGCTTTAAGCTGGAAAATACGGTATTAACGAAAAATTATGTCCACAAGATATATGGCGTATACAGTATTTGAATTTGATTTACAAGACATTTTCAGACTGACAGGATATCATAAATGTCATATTACCAAGTAAACAGCCTGTTGAGTTTGATAAATGTGATATTAAAAGATGTGCAAGGAAAAATCATGAAAAGCCATACATATGCGTGGCATGAAATGTGGCTGTTCGAAATGTGCTGAAATTTGTTTGGGGGGGGGGGGACATCCCTGGAGGTCAGTCTGGATAAAGGCAATACTATGATTTCTTCTACTCCCCTGTTTTCTGTTCAAGCATTATTGTCATTATTTCCCAGCTGCTAGGAATCATGTGAACCGGATGTGTCTAGCAGCTGATGTTCCGCTGGTGGAAAGTGGCAGTGCTGGTTATCTTGGTCAGGTGACTGTCATCAAGAAGGTGAGTGCCTAACTCTATTCAAGCAGGTCTGTGCTAGTTATCTTAGTCATCAAGAAGGTGAGTGCCTAACTCTATTCAAGCTGGTCTGTACTGGTTATCTTAGTCATCAAGAAGGTGAGTGCCTAACTCTATTCAAGCTGGTCTGTACTAATGTTCGGGGATACTATCGATTTGGCATTGTCGCGCTGCGTGCGCCGCAGGAATTTTCTTGTGAGCGCTCTACTGGCTGCAGTCTTTGTCGGATCACCTTCACATTTCGCATGGAGGTGCATTATGGTAAGATGAAGACGCTTATTGTATCCCCCGGCAGTATGCCGGAGGATACTTTGGATTCAGCAGCGTTTCGCCGCCGCCGCCGCCGCGTCACATTCTTGTGTGCGCTCTAGCGGTCACATTTCTCGACGAATTTTTTTCAAACTTCCTGTGGACGTGTATCTTGGTAAAATCTGGACCCCTATAGTTTCTGGTGATGCTGCCCCCAGTGTTCCGTCTTTTATAGGGTAAAAGGCCATATTTTTGGGGATAGTTTGTGTGCGCTCTAGCGGTCACATTTCTCAACGGATTTTGTTCAAATTTTGTATGGAGGTGTCTCTTGGTAAAATCTGGAACCCTATAGATTTTGGTGATGCTGCCCCCAGTGTTCCGTCTTTTATAGGGTCAAAGGTCATATTTTGATAGATGTCTTGTGTGTACTCTTGTGTGCGCTCTGGCGGTCACATTTCTCAACAGATTTCGTTCAAATTTTGCATGAAGGTGTCTCTTGGTGTAATTTAAAAACCTATAGTGTTTGGTGATGCTGCCACCAGTGTTCCGTCTTTTATAGGGTCAAAGGTCATACTTCAGGGCATGGCGTGAGTGCACTCTGCAGGCCACATTTCTCAACGGATTTTGTTCAAATTTTGTATGGAGATGTATCTTGGTATAATCTACACATGTTTAATTTTTGGTGATGCTGCCCTCATTGTTCCGTCCTTTATAGGGTCAAAGGTCATTTTTCCATGTATTGCACTCTTCTGCATTTCTCGACGGATTTCGTTCAAATTTTGCATGAAGGTGTCCCTTGGTGTAATCTAAAAATCTGTACTTTTTGGTGATGCTGCCACCAGTGTCCCGTCTTATAGGGTCAAAGGTCATACTTCAAGGGATGCCGTGAGTTCACTCTGCAGGCCACATTTCTTGATGGATTTCTTTCAAATTTTGTATGGAGATGTATCTTGGTATAATCTACACATCTTTACTGGTTGGTGATGCTGCCCTCATTGTTCCGTCCTTCATAGGGTCAAAGCTCATTTGTCCCTTTTGTGCACTCTTACTTCTGCATTTCTTGACGGATTTCATTCAAATTTTGTATGGAGATGTATCTTGGTATAATCTACACATATTTAATTTTTGGTGATGCTGCCCTCATTGTTCCGTCCTTTATAGGGTCACAGTTCATTTTTCCATTTCTTGCACTCTTCTGCATTTCTTGACGGATTTCGTTCAAATTTCGCATGAAGGTGTTTCTTGGTGTAATCTAAAAACCTATAGTTTTTGGTGATGCTGCCACCAGTGTTCCGTCTTTTATAGGGTCAAAGGTCATACTTCAGGGAATGGCGTGAGTGCACTCTGCAGGCCACATTTCTTGATGGATTTCTTTCAAATTCTGTATGGAGATGTATCTTGGTATAATCTACACAACTTTACTGTTTGGTAATGCTGCCCTCATTGTTCCGTCCTTTATAGGGTCAAAGCTCATTTGTCCCTTTTGTGCACTCTTCTGCATTTCTTGACGGATTTCATTCAAATTTTGTATGGAGATGTATCTTGGTATAATCTACACATATTTAATTTTTGGTGATGCTGCCCTCATTGTTCCGTCCTTTATAGGGTCAAAGGTCATTTTTCCATTTCTTGCACTCTTTCTTCTGCATTTCTTGACGGATTTCGTTCAAATTTTGCATGAAGGTCTCTCTTGGTGTAATCTAAAAACCTATAGTTTTTTGTGATGCTGCCACCAGTGTTCCATCTTTTATAGGGTCAAAGGTCATACTTCAGGGCATGGCGTGAGTGCACTCTGCAGGCCACATTTCTTGATGGATTTCTTTCAAATTTTGTATGGAGATGTATCTTGGTATATCTCTCAACACATTTCTTTCAAATTTTATATGAAGATGTGTCTTAGTGAAACCTACACATCTAATTTCTACACCATCCTTTTGTTTGAGGGAGGGGATGGGGGAAGGGTCTTTGTCCCTCCTTCAAATCGCTGCCAGTGCCGGGGGATACATTTAGCATTGCGCGGCCCCAGCAATGCACATTTCTAGTTGTTTTTGGTGTGGGCGGAGTCATGGTTGCCATGGTAACCATATTTTTTAAAGAAATGGTAAAGACTTTCTTGTGAGTGCTATACTGGCTGCAGTTCTTGTCGGATCACCTTCATATTTCGCATGGAGGTGCATTATGGTAAGATGAAGACGCCTAATGTTTTTGGTGTGGGTGGAGTGATCGTTGCCATGGTAACCATATTTTTAAAAGAAATAGTAAAGACTTTCTTGTGAGCGCTCTACCGGCTGCAGTTTTTAGTGGCATGACGTACACTTCCACACTTAGTAAGTACTGTCAAAACAACTAACAAATGACAAAAGTACAAAAAGGTCAAATTTGTCAGCAGTGATACCCGAGGTCCCAAATTGCCACTTTATCCATTTCAGACACAACATTGATTCAAATGGGGGATGGGTGATGGGTTCGGGGGATACATGTACTCGGACTGGTCCCCCCTCCGAGTGCTCTAGTTTTTACACAAAATATATTCTCTAATATATCCTTTCAATGAAAACATTAAGTAATTCTTTTTTCCACCCCTAAATTCACAAACTAAATAAATTAAAAATCTTCCTTTTTGGGGTCAAAACTCTCATTTTCCTCTCTGTTTATACATGTAAACCCTATTATCCCCTTTTCCATTTAGGAAAAATTGGGGTGTTGCATTGGCAAGTTCATTGGACCAATCCAAGTGAAAAGTAGAGGTTCTGTCTTAAATGTATGGAGGGGCTAGCATTACAAAAAATAAGAAGAATAATAATTTGAATGATATCATGTATTCCTACAAAGTAGATCTATTGTACAGTTTTACAGTCCATTTTGGGAATGCATTCAAAGTGATAACCATTCAGGGAGGTATTACAGGGAGATAATCTCAGCTGAGAGCTTTCTATTCATGGTGTCTGGACTTGTCTTTTATTTGACAAAAAGTCTTTGCAGAACCCTGTCTCTTTGTCCTATTACATAATGCTCCTTTGTTCCATTTCCTGTAGAAATGCCTATAGGATGGAGTTTTCCTATTATAAGCCTTTCTTTTTACATATGTGACCCTCCACCACAAAACGACCAATAAGTCTGAAATGTGGGTATTAAAAAAATTTCAACACAGTTTGAAAGCTAAGATTCTAAGCTTTAAAATCAGATATAACTTGTCTTGTATGGACTAAGCAAACCCGTGTAAATTACAATGAGAATGTCAATGTGTCAGACAGGCTAATGACCAAAACAATAGAGAAAAACGGGCTGTAAAGAAGAGTGACTATTTAAGAGCACCTGATCTGTGTCCTATTGTTTGTCGCACAAAAGGTTGAGTCAAAACTCCCTAGCATCCACTGTGAAGTACTAATTGGATTTGGATGAAACATACCTTCAAAATAGATTCACTGTAAAAAAATACTGTAGGAAGTATAGTAAATTACTGGCAACCCGGCTGCACAGTAAAATTCTGTATCATTTACAGTTATATACTGCTTTGTACAGTTTAACTGTAGAATAAACAGTACAATACCGTGAAAAATACAGTAATTTACTGTGCAGCGGGTTGCCAGTAATTTACTGTAAATTCATGCAGCAAATTTTTACAGTGTATATTTCTTTGTTTGACACACAGTTGACACACAGAGTTTGAATGTCCAGTTGCGGTCGCACAGAAACGCTGTTAGTAGCAGGTTTGTTAGCGCTAACAAGTCGCAAACAAATCAGCCACTAACAACACAGGTAAGATGACCGCACCGAAAGCGCTGTTAGGGTGCTGTTAGACACTCGCGCTGTTGTGCGTAGTAATCTATGTATAGATTGATGAATCGTGATTATGCAGCATAGCACAGTGCGCATGCGTTGTGTATTCACATTTTAAAATGTATATTTGCTGACAAATGACCAAAATAAACATGGCATTCCTGCTGGGTGACAGGGTTTTTTTTCTGATCAATAATACTACATGTTCCCACATATGTTGGTGGTCTACTGTGTGTTTGGTTTTCAGCGTGTTTCATTCTTTAACAAAGGTTATTCAAGTTTCTGATCATAAACTTACTAGATTAGCTACGACAATATGTGAACACTTAACTTTGATTCCAAAGACTTTCCCGTGAAATTATTGCTTGCTGCAACTACTAGCATTTAGCTAATGCTTTTAGATTAAGATACTGTACCACAAAAAAAATGCAAGCCCACTTCTCAGCATTTATTTATTTATTTATTGTTTAGTTTTTAGCTCTTCACTCATGGGAGTAGACCTATTTGTCAATGATGATTTTCATCATGATGCAGGGACCGCGGAACCGGGGTATGGTACATGGTTACTCACAGTAATGTTTTTCTTTCCATAGCAGGGTTTACAATAATAAAAAGGTCTTCAAACACTGCTTTGGAAAACCTATACTTGAATGAATGAATGAATTGAATGAATGAATAAATGAATGAATGAATGAATATGATATTGGCACTATAGGCCTATAAATACCCTGATTGGATTGATTGGATTGCATTGGATGAATGAATTTATTTCATAATACTGCAGAAATCTGCCATAAACATTACAATTGGTGAGCATACATCGTTCAAAATTTTGAATACAGATATCATAATCAATAACAATTCCAAAAAGCAGTATCATGGGAGAACTTAAGGAAAAGCACAGCTTGTTTAAACTAGGTTCCCCAATAACAGAGAGAATTAAGAAATACATGTATGTAATTATGTATACATATACATATATAGCAATAAAGAGACGAGACAAGACGTGTGTAAAAGGGAAAAAAACATGACAATACACATACAACATCACTAAAACATCAAAATAAAATAAGCATACTATGAACTAGTATAGTAGCAGTTTATGTCAGCCTATTGGGTTTATATAGTAGTAGAAAAACCAGATACAAATGTAACAAGGTGGCTATATGCAATTTCATATTTTCCCTCCTCTATCTTATCCTTCATGCTCTTTTCTCTCATTTTCAATCTATCTTTTACCTCTATCTCTGGGTCTTTTCTTTCCTATACTGGTATATCTTGGTATATCTTGATTATTGTTGTAAGCTCAGACTGGTTGATTGCTCGATCTTATTCATATCTGAATCTTTGGTTATGTTTGGAATTTACTCTTTTTAGATCTATTTACAATTCACACATTCCAGATCAAATCTATTGTGATCTTCCTCAATTAAAATCTCTTAGTAATCCTTTATTATGTGCCGCAAGCTGAATTGGTCCTTTTGTGCCCTATTCATGTCTTAAACCCCCTATTCATGCTTAGTCCATATACATGTCTTAAACCCCAAATCTCTTAGTAATCCTTTATATGTGCCACACGCTGAATTGATCCTTTTAGTCCCTATTGATGTCTACCCCCTATCCATGCTTAGTCCCTATGCATGTCTTAAACCCCCTATTCATGCTTAGTCCCTATTCATGGCTTAAACCCGTTGGATCATGCAAATAACGTTACTACTGCTCGGACTGAGTTATCCTGGTTTTAATTGTATAGACAGCGGGTGAGCTGACCTCATGACCGCTGCGCATTTATTCAATCTATAAGAAAGAAGAAAATATAGAAAGGCATCTCAGTAATATCGAATTCACGAAGTATGATTACTTGTCATACATATAAGTCTGAATAATCAGCTTTTGCTAATACTATAATTAACAAAATCATTTTCCAAAATATCCATAAATTTACCTTCAAGCCAAAAGCCTATTTGCTAATTTGTTGTTGATTATCACACAAATAACTAGCACAAAATTGTGTACATTTGTCATCAGACACTTTTACCTCTACATCAGGCTTTCATTGATTTTGTACATCCAAATTAGTGCACACGTTTTGATGGTTTAAAACAAAGTGTTCAATTTATGGAGTACATCAAATAAATATCTTGCCCGCACAAAATGATCATAAATTCAGCATCGATCGCCTATTCACCCGTTAAATTTGTATCCCAAATTTAACAACCAAATGTATATAGATTTCCAATATGCAAATTTCCTCGGAAACACAAGAACTTATCATGTTCCGATTGTTACTCAAAATCTCATTTTTATGCAGAAAAAACTAAGTGTGCAATACTGCATACATAAACTTCATACAATCCACCAAGAAGGCTTAACATTTCTCGACAATTTTTCCCTTTATCATCTTCTATATTTCCAGACATCTCAACCGAACCCATTGCTGATTTCATACACATTAATTTATCAAACCAATTTTACTAAATCAATTTGCTGATATAGTCATATATCTTTGACATATTATAAATCCAAATATCTAAATACCTCAATTAATACATAGGTGTTCTTTAAACACCCTCGTGTTAATCCTACACTTAGTGTTCATTTTACACCATCCATTGCATACGTGGAATATCATCCAAATTTATAACTTCTACTTAACTTCACAATCTCTATCACAATACCTCAAAGTGAGTTTAATTTTGCACCCACAATTGATCCAAACCAAAGAAAGAATCTCTACTATTTTAGGAACATGATTCAGTGCTCCAAAACCTGAACATATTCATACGTATTTAAACACACACAAATACCAAAACGCATGCGTAATTTGACGCACACAAATACGCCCCTCTTATAATCCCATAACCAATGCACGTGTGTGAATCGTACAAATCAACGATAATGTTCTTCCCAAATTTCATGATTATACAAATATACAAATCTTTCAATATAGCACATAAAAAATGTTGACTCACTTCTTGACAGGATAAATCAGCTAACTAAGGTGAAAATGACCCCTCACGGCGACATTTTCCTGAAACTTTACTAGCTTGATGAGAACACCTTCCACTGACTAACACGTTAGGAAGGTGAACTGAAGTCAGCCCGCTATATTCAAAATAGAATACCCAAACTATGAAGTTTTCCCTAAATAAAACGGCACAAACTATGGTATTCGTAAAGAATACAATTCGAACGAAACATCCACCCCCCCCAATGGGGAATTTGTTCCCATTTACTTTAATGAAAGCAAAATGTAAAACTTCAAAGTTACTCTGTAAACTTCAACTCATTTAGCCTGTCAATAGTCAATTAAAATTAACAATTATAAATTCAATCATCATAACCCTCTGCTGGATAGATGACCACAATTTTGGTCACAGGTCTACGATACTCATTGTCTTTAGTCTTTACGACAACGTTTCTGATTTTTGAATCCGATCCTGGGTACACATGAATTATTCGTCCAAGGGTCCATTTCCCACGTACCGCATTTGGATCAGACAACATGACTACATCGTTTATGCGTACATTACGCCTCTCCACGTTCCACTTTGCTCGGGGAACAAGCAATGGAAAAACATCACGATTCCAAACTTTCCAGAAGGAGTCTGCAATCTTCTGTACAAATTCAACACGGTGCCTCGGATTCTGTGTTTCGCGAAATGGACCTTGCGAGATAGTGCTCGATGCGCGTCCCAGTAACATGTCATTTGGCGACAGATAATGTCCATCATCTGGGTCATTCGGAAGCCTTCCAATGGGACGTTGATTCACAAGGTTCGCGACTTCTGACAGACATGTCAACAATTCAAACGGCGAAAGAATCTGCTCACCAATGGCTTTGCGTAGAGCGAACTTACAACTCTTGACTAACGACTCTGCGCACCCATTCTGATGTGGTGCAGATGGTGTAACAAACTTCCATTGGATCCCCTTCTCTGCGCAGAAATCGCTCAATTCCTGCTTACTCCAACCTTGTACCATGGCTCTAAGCTCCTTCTCGGCACCGACAAACTGAGTACCATTATCGCTGTACATTATCGCGGGCTGACCTCTCAAAGCAAGAAATCTGCGTAGAACTTGGATGAATCCCATCGTTGAGCAATCCACCGCTACATCTAAATGCACTGCTCTCGTGTTCATGCATGTGAAGATCACACCATAATGCTTCACGGTTTTATTTCGGCCCACTCTTGTGTGGTATGGACCAAAATAGTCACATGCCGTGATGTAAAATGGTGGCGTGAATGGTGCCACGCGATGACTCGGCAGGTCAGCCATGAACTGTGACTCAAGTTTGTGTTCCATACGCTTGCATACAACACATCTATGTTTAACAGTTTTAGCAAGCCTATGGACTCCTACAATCCAATACTGCTTTCTCACTTTGGCTGCTGTAGTCGCCACCCCTTCATGTCCTTGCTCGTGAATGTGGCGAACTATAAGTGATGAAATGCGATGATCTTGTGGTAGTAACACAGGATGACTTTGCTCATAGGAAATCGCACCTTCTCCTACTCTGCCACCTACTCTGATGATTCCATCCTTAACAAAAGGACTGAGAGTCTTGAACTCCCCCCTTTTCAGTCGATCATGTAGTGGACTCTGGGCCTCCTGAATCCAATACCCCTCTGCATCATTTAGTTCTGATGGTGAAAGTTGTATGTTCTCAGGTTCACATTCATCAGACTCTGCTGCCTTGCTGCACCTGGACTTCATTGCTCTGATGAATTTCAGCACATATGCTGTTACACGAACCAGCTTTCTCCACTTAGAGAATTTCTCACATTTGATGCAGCTTTCAACTTCAGCGAGTGACACCTGATGAACTTTACGTTTTTCTTTGTCCATTTCACTTACATCAGGTGTCAGATCGTGACAAGGCCACCTTTCCTCTGGCGTATGAAGGAACTCTGGGCCTGTTTTCCATTGTTCCATCAGCTTCTCCGGTGGGATTCCTCTGGATATGTCATCTGCTGGGTTGACATCACCAGGCACATGATGCCATGACAATGGGTCCGTCTTGGTCTGGATCTCTCCAACCCTCGCAGACACGAATGGCTTATAACTTCTGGCTTGACTGTGTATCCAACCGAGTACTATCATGCTGTCAGTCATGAAGGTAACTCTCTCAAGCTTGAGGGTCGCCTCTTCCTTAATGGCTGTGTATAGTCTTGCAGCCATTACTGCAGCTTGTAACTCGAGACGTGGTAAGGTGAGCTTCTTAAGTGGGGCCACTCTAGATTTCGCAGCGACAAATCTCACATCGTATTCGCCATTACCAAGCTCCCATCTGAGGTATATGCATGTTCCAAATGCCATTTCAGATGCATCACAAAACACACAAACTAGAAGATCACTGGTAGGCTGTGGTGGTGAAATACTTCTTGAGAACTTGACTTCATTCAAAATCTCCATTTCCTGAAAGAACTTCTCCCATTCCGAAGTTGTCTCTTCTGATAACTGCTCATCCCAGTCCACTCCTAACTCCCATAGGCGTTGCATTCCTATCTTGGCTTTCATCAGGAATGCTGATGCAAACCCAATGGGATCGAATATCCTCGCTATCTGACTGAGAATAGTTCTTTTAGTCCATTTTCGTTTGTTCTCTTTGTCCTCTGACTGGTGGCAGTTAACTTCTTTAACTCTGTAAGAAAAGGAGTCTTCTTGTTGATTCCAAACAGTCCCAAGTACCTTTTCTTCAGTTTGGCTTTCAGGTATGTCTTTCTCTGTTTGTTTCTCATTTCTTTCACCTTCTTTCAGTGACACATTCGACATCCAACCTTTAACCTTGAAGCCTCCATTGTCTAACACGTTGTCCATATCTGCTGTGAGCTTTCGGGCTTCTTCGATGGTCTCAACAGAGGAACAGATGTCATCCATGTAAGTATCCCGCTCTAGTACCCTGCTGGCTTCGGGATATTCAGACCTTCCTTCTTCTGCTGTACGTCTTAACGCTATCTGAGCCATAGCCGCTGCTGGCCTGTCTCCGAAAGTAACAACCGTTTTGACGTACACTTCTGGCTCCTTTTCAGTTTGAGTATCCCTCCAAAGGTATCGATGGACATGCTGGTCAGCTTCAGGAATACGTACACGATGGTACATCTTGGATATGTCGCCACAGATAGCGACTGGTTTTTCTCGAAAACGAAGGAGAACTCCGAACAAGTCCTTCAGTAGATCTGGACCCTTCATCCAGTAATCGTTTAGGCAGTGTCCTTGGAAAATGGAGGAAGAATTAAAAACGATTCTTATCGGTGTACTCTTCTTTTCTGGACGGATCACTGCGTGGTGCCCGATGTAGTGTACTGGACCTTGGTGACTCTTCATTTCATCAGTGGTGAGCTTTCTAGCAAAACCCATATCTGTCATTTCCTTCATTTGCTTACGGTAGGCTTCTGCATGTGCTGGATTTCGGGCTAGCTTCCTTTCAGTTCCAAGTAACATCCGCTGTGCCTGCATCTGATTGTTAGGAAGAAGGGCTGGATCTCTCTTCCACGGATAGGATACCATCCACTGACCATCTACTTTCCTACAAGACTGTCTTATCACTTCATATTCCTCCTTCTCGATCTTGGTCATTGTAGAAGGCTCGCAGTTGCAACCACTCGCTTGTACCCCCATCGCCTCTGTGCTCCAGAAATCTGAGAGGTCGGTGTTTCCAGCTATTTGCACATGAAGCACCTTCTTTACGGTAGATGCACGTCTGCTGCCAGGACCGAACACGACCCATCCGAGCGGCGACTGTCGGGCAACACATGTCTGACCTTGTATTGTCTTCCCGGTGTGCATCCTAAACTGGTCGATGCCTAGAAGTAGGTCGACTTGACCCCCTTCTCTGTGTAGATCCTGAACATCTAGACCAAGCTGCTTGGCTTCTACTGATAGCGGATTATTTGGAATGTCCTCACTGATACATGACAATCCAATAGCAGGGATGGTGAATTTCTTCCGTGTATCAATGGCACGAACAGGTACTTTGTACGCAAGGGTGCTGATCTTTTCTTCATCACCTCCTACTTTTGTGATGATAACTGAAATGCTCTTCCCTTTCAAACCCATGCTCTCTGCTACAGCATTCCGAATGATGCTAGTCTGGGAGCCGGTGTCCAAAAGCACGTTGCCTTTAGTTGTCCGATTGGATGCTCCCAAAAATTCTGCTCTTAGTACTGGTAAGAGTGCTTCTCGGCCAGTCATTACTGCTATCTTACTGCCAGTGTTCAATGGTAGGTCTTCAAAATGTAGAAGTGGATGGTGATGGTACTTACACTGAACCCCATCTTTGGTCTCGATGCACCGCTTGCGTCGTTTGCAATTTGACATCCTATGCTCTCGACTAGCGATCTTGAGACAGCTAAAACATGCCTTGTGTTTTTTCATCAGTGTAAGTCTTTCTGAAGGCTGCATGCTGATAAGCTTGCGGCATTGATCAATCCAATGATCATCGGTTTCGCACAGCCAACATCTAGGAGGGAATTTCTTGGGCAGTAGTGGAAATTGTTCTTGTGGTGGGTTCAATGCGGCAGTAGTCATGTGATGTATTTGATGACTGGGCTTAGATGATGATCTGACAGGTGCTGACGCTCTGATCCGCGTAGACAAGTTGTACGTGAATGTCTTCAAAGTTATTAAGAACTGAGAGCTGAGAATATTGCTGATCGAGATCGACAAGTCCTGTGAAGAGCGACTTTATTTGTCCGGAGCCTTATCACAATTGGGTGCCATCAACTCTTTTGTAGAACTTTCGACGTGACCCCTGCTGCGTGTTCCTCGTTAATCTGTCATCGGCTTCTCTATCATCTTCATCGTCACAATCATCACTTTCGTCATCGTCGCAACCACCATCATCATCGTCACCGTCATCATCAAGAATCATCGTCACCGTCGTCAGTGCTCGAAGAACTATCGCGTGTAAGTGGCCACATACTAACCCTTCATCCCGCCCTACTCACCTTTCCCCTATCTAACTTATATCGCCTATCCAGATTTAAAACCCTGTAATTATATAAGTTAGGTCCCTTATAGCTAGTTTCACTAACTACGATCTTAAGAGAGGAAGCTTGCTTTAGATTTGAATCAAAATGATTTCAATGAAGGGCCCAGTGTAGTGTTTTCTGGGCAACTGAGTACGAAGAAGTGGTAAATGAAAGATAGATGATTGTCGTGTAGAATGCATATATGTTTTCCATCATTCGTTTTAAACATTGATTGTAAAACCCGAGGCAATTCATGAATTCGTACTTGATACATTAAGCTGCCTTAACTGGTAATAAAACAAATCGTTTAGTCTCAACGCTTTACTTTCAAAGAATAATATATTAGACAGAGCTAGTCTAGGCTTTTTCAAAATTATTCTCATCACCCGTTTTTGAGAGTCTATCCAACTGAGACTTCGTACAGTTGCCCCAAGCAAGAATGCCATAACTTATGTACGGTAGAACCAAGGTGGAATACAACAAGAGTAATACATGAGAGGGAAACAAATATTTCAATTTGTTTATAATACCAACATTTCTAGAGAGAAATTTGTTGAGATACACAGTCTGTGGTTTCCAAGATAACTTATTATCAATAAGTAAACGAAGAAACTTTAACTCCCCGACCATTTTAATTGTGGCGTTTTGAAGTAATACATTACCATCCAGAGATGAGATTGAATTACTCAATAACATATTACGAGTTTTCTCCAAATTGAAAAAGTCATGTTCATTTTCTTCCTGAAAAGGATCATCTTGGTCTCCTCGTGCCGTTATCAGCAAAATCTATGTCACCCGCTACCCGCCAAATTCTTAATTAGTCTAGGGCTATGTTTAAGTACTTGGTATTAAAAAAAAGGAGAGACAAGTTATAGCGCACGCAAGAAATTATTCACTAACATTGTCACTATTGGTGCCCCTGGCACCGTTAGGGAGTTGTTAAAACATTACCACTACTGTTAGCTTCTGTGCGGCCTTGAAATGTTAGGCTATCAGCGCTGTTAGTGAATTTGACTAACATTACTCTTCTGTGCGGCCAAATCATCGCTATCGGTACTGTTAGTGCGCTGTTAGAGCTAACAAAGTTTCTGTGCGGCCGGTACAGGAAAACATGGTGATTTTGAGTGAGAGTAAAAACATATTTCAACAAGGTATTTTAACCTGAAAATTTGTCAGATGGTAGAATAATAAATGAACTTTCAGAAAATACAAAAAAGTTAAAATCAAAATTTCAACCCCAAACCACATTTTTCAGCTGTTTACTCTAAAATTCCCATTGCGACTTATTGGTCGTTTTGTGGTGGAGGGTCACATATTGTAATCACAGCTGGTATACAAGTAGGAGAGAGGGATTATAATGTACCTTCCAAGTTATAAATACTTTGGGAGAGTAGAAATAAAGTATACATATATATACATGTATATATTTCACTTATTACACAGGGGTTTTCCCCCTTTCATTCTAATATGATTTTGTGAAGATATAATGTTGGATTTGTGAAGTAAAGTTTCATTTTTATTTTTTTTGAAGGGGGGGGGGGTGGTGGACAGATTTCCACTTTTTCTTCATTTGCTGACTTTCCTTTAGATCCAATAAGACACATTTTTAAAGGGACGGGGTTGACGGATTTCCACTTTTTCTTCATTTGTTGACTTTTCCTTTAGATCAAATAATTTTCAAGGGCATAAATAGAGGGATAATGGAAGTGGAATGTGGGATAATTGTCAGAAAAAGCAGACATTGTGCACATTTGCAAATGTTCTGACTTCTTCTGTTTTCCCACACATAGTAGACTTCATAAAATGAAGATGTAAAATATAGGTTTGTTGACAAATTAGACACAGCACAGTGATTTTGTGTTCTAGTCTGATACCCTGTTTATTTCCACTCAAGGAGCGCCTCTCAAGTAACATTCTGACAATATTCCTTCCTTTTGGAGGGGTTAGGGTTTAAAAAAGAATAGTTTCATTATCTTTTATGCTAGTTAATTTTTCATTCCTTCTTATGGAATATATCTCTTAATAGTTATCGTGATGTTCAAGCTTTTGTCCATTCTAGTCTCTCTAGAAGATTTTGGCGGTGCTTCGACGTTTGCGAATGCCTAACCAGCTTACTTCCTCCCCTTTTAAGGCTGAGGATAGACATTGGGGCAATGTCGGCTTTCAAATCAGTAGACTGTATGCGCTTGGCCGCATTCCAAGGCTGTCTTTCCGACCTCAGATCCAGGGCGGGCAAGTTGAATGTCACCGAGGGTGATAAGCTTGTCATTGATGACCTGCTGCTCACTCTAGCGGGTCTGCAGTGGTCACAACTCTCTGGTGCGGCTGCTTCTATTACGAACCACCGTAGGGTGTTGGCCCTCTCCGCCCCGCTCGGGGTTAAGGAGACTGACATACCGTCACTTCTCCGGGACGACCCTTCTCGGGGCCCCTCGCTCTTTGGCGGACAATTCGCTACAGTTTTTCAAAGGGAGATTGATGCACGGAAGCAGGTTACTGAGATGACCAAGCAGTTCTGCGCTCTCTACCAGCCGATGCGAGCCCCTTCCCGACAGAGGGTTGTTGCTCCCACTTCGGGACAACACCGTCGGGTCACTGTGTCTTTACCTGCTGATTCTCCGTCATACCCCCCTCGCGGGAGAGGCGGACGTGACAGGGCCTCTTCGAGAGGTAGTCGGGGCTCTATGCGGTGCAAGGCGACTGGTTCGCACAAGGCTAAGCGTAGTTTTTGACGGTCTTTCCCGAGCGCTTGTTCACTCCGACATGGTAGATGGTCGACTTCATTATTTTCTCCCGGCTTGGGAGGCCATCACTGGAGACGGCTTCGTGCTCTCCGTAGTGCGCGACGGATTCTTCATAGATCCCATGTCTGCCCAGGCTTGTTGTCACGCTTCAACGGCGATCAAATCTCTGTTGAACAAAAGGACTATAGAAAAGGTGAAAGACCATCCACGTCTTTCTCTCCGATTTTCGTTATTCCAAAGCGCTTGGGAAAACTCTAATTGATTCTGAATTTGAAAAGAATAAACAAATTCATTCCTCCGGTGCATTTTCGGATGGAAACTCTAGCCTCAATTCTCCCGCTGATCAAAAGGAAGGATTACGCAATCTCTATAGATCTCAAATATGCGTATTACCATATCCCTATTCTTCCCGCTTCACGCGACCTTCTGGGATTCTCCTTCCTTTCAGAGACTTTCCGTTTTCGTGCTCTTCCCTTCAGGCTGCGCCCAGTCCCTTGGGCCTTCACGTGGGTAGTGGCTGCCTTGGCAGCCTCGCTGAGGAGCTGCGGCCTTCGGCTGTTTTGATATCTGGACGATTGGCTCCTCCTAGCGGTTGGCTCCTCCAAGCTCGTCTTTCAGACGGAGCACGTATCAATACCGGGCTCTACCATTCAGACTAAAATCGGCCCCACGCATTTTCACGCATTTCATGCAGGTCATCGCCTCCCACTTACAAGAAAGAGGTATCAAAATATTTGTTTATCTGGACGACTGGTTATTAGTGGCAGACTCCGAACTCAAACTGCATCGTCACATAGACGGGACAATAGAGCTGGTCACAAGGTTGGGGTTTATAATAAATTTTCGAGAAGTCGCATCTAACCCCTTCCCAACATCCAGAATTTCTAGGTGCAAAGCTGGATCTCCGGAACCAGCTTGCTTGTCCCTTCCCCCACAGGATAGACAGGATAAAGCAGGTGGGACTGTCCATTCTCGACAGACCAATGTCGACAGCCCATATTTGGCTTCAGTTCCTAGGGTATCTAGCGAGTCTTTTAGACACAGTTCCCAATTGCCGATGGAAGATGAGAATGATACATTTGGGGTTCCTCAGTCAATATCGTCCCCACAGGGATCCTGTATACAAGCTCATCTTTCTGACAGATTCGATGGCGGAAGCTCTCCGAGTTTGGCTCAGCCCCCATCATTTTCAGGTAGGAAAACAGTTTGTCAATCCAACTCCTTCTCTGATTATTTACACAGACGCATCGAACCAGGGTTGGGGTGCAGTGTTAGGTACAGAGATGATCCAAGGTTGTTGGAAGGGAGGGGAAAAGTACTTCCACATCAATATTCTGGAAATGCTGGCAGTCCGTTATGCCCTCCTTAGGTTCAAGGACAAGATTCAGGGTCAGGTGGTGTCGATAAGATCGGACAATCTTACGGTGGTCTCTTATCTAAACAGGCAAGGGGCAATAAGGCAAAGAAGTTTGTGCATTTTGACAGAGATCCTGGAGTGGTGCGATTCCATCCAAACCAGATTAATTGCGTCTCACATCCCCGGGAAGGACAACTACATTGCGGATTTCCTCTCCAGGGGGAGTTGTCTACCATCGGAATGGCAACTGGACCCAGTGGTCGTGAACCTTATATTCAGCAGGTACGGTCCCCCACAGGTT
Source organism: Heliocidaris erythrogramma (assembly GCA_025617745.1). Taxonomy (NCBI): domain Eukaryota; kingdom Metazoa; phylum Echinodermata; class Echinoidea; order Camarodonta; family Echinometridae; genus Heliocidaris; species Heliocidaris erythrogramma. The sequence continues at coordinate 21,293,545 of CM046866.1, forward strand.
GACTTGTTTGCGTCAGCCCTGAATACACAAGTACTGGTTTATTGCACGAACCACAAAGATCCGGCAGCCCCGTCCATGGATGCTCTCTCGATATCGTGGAGAAACATCCTGGGCTATGCTTTCTCCCCTTTTGTAATGATTCCCAACTTGGTGCTTCAGAAAGTGATAAGGGAAGAAGCGAACCTCTTGCTAGTGGCTCCTTGGTGGCCGAAACGCCCTTGGTTCCCGACTCTGACAAGTCTCCTGATTCATCCCCCGGTGGTTCTCCCGGACAAAGCGGATCTTCTCCAGCAACCGGGGACGATCTATCATCCAAACCTCTCTAGGCTTGTAAAATCTTTGTTCCTTTCTAAACCCCCTCAGGCTAGGTTGAGCCCGTCTTGGAGTTTCTCACAGGTGTTGCACGCTTTAGCTAAAGCTCCCTTTGAACCGATGGGCGCTAGTTCTCTGATGAACCTAACAGTAAAGACTGTATTTCTGTTGGCAGTAGCTTCTGGAAGGAGGCATAGTTTTCTCCATGCATTGACAGTGAGCCCTGGCCATATCCGTTGGGAAAAACATGGTGTTAGACTTATCTCTCACACTAAGTTTGTGGCTAAAAATCAAACTATGACCTCGTCCCCTGGTGAAGTGTTCATTCCTATGCTCAACTCTTTCTCACTGATTGAACAAGAAAAGTTGTGCCCAGTAAGGGCATTGAAGTGGTATATTCATAGAACAACAGTCAGCATTCCTGCTCCTCGTGGAGCTGTTTCACCAGACACCATTTCTCTCGGATAGTAACCCTTGAGCACATGATACCAGAAGAATTTAGCACTTCTTGGGCGCTTTTTCAGGGTATTGCCCTAGAAGACATTTTGAGGGATGCCTTTTGGCGGTATCCCAATTCTTTTACTTCTTTTTATCTGAAGGGCATTCCTTCTACAGAAGCGCGGTTTGCAAATTCTTCCCTTGGGACATGCCACCCTGGATTTTTATCTGTGCTGGTCTAGCGGGGAACCGACATTTGCTCCGGCGGCAATTGCTCCTGCGACAAATGCTCCTAAAAATACGACAATTGCTCCGCGACAATTGCTCCGCGATAATTGCTCCTGCGACAATTGCTCCGTCGACATTTGCTCCTGCGATAATTGCTCCGGCGACATTTGCTCCTGCGACAATTGCTCCGACGACATTTGCTCCTGCGACAATTGCTCCGTCGACATTTGCTCCTGCGACAATTGCTCCTGCGACAATTGCTCCGTCGACATTTGCTCCGATCGAGCGACAATTGCTCCGCGACAACTGCTCCGTCGATCGAAATGCAAATATGCGACAATTGCCCCTGCGACAATTGCTCCGCGACATTTGCTCCGATCGAGCGACAATTGCTCCCTCGATAAAATGAATATATGTGACAATTGCTCCGTCGACATTTACTCCGATCGAGCGACAATTGCTCCGCGACAACTGCATCGTCGCTAGAAATGCATATATGCGACAATTGTTCCTGCAACAATTGCTCCGTCGACATTTGCTCCGATCGAGCGACAATTGCTCCGTCGATAAAATGAATATATGAGACAATTGCGACAATTGTTTCTGCAACAATTGTTTTGTCGACATTTGCTCCGATCGAGCGACAATTACCTACTCCGCGACAACTGCTCCGTCGATAATAATGAATATATGCGACAATTGCTCCGCCGATAAAAATGAATATGCGACAATTGCTCCGCGACAATAAACTCAGTAAATAGAAATAAATATTTGCTCCTCGACAATTGCTCCGTCGACATTTGCTCTGGCGACATTCGCTCCGGCGGAAAGTACTCGATCCGCCGACATTTGTTTCATTCGAGCGACAATTCCTTTGCGACATTAGCTCCGTCAAATAAAATGAATATGTGACAATATCATTAAAAAAAAAAAATCAATATTTGCCCGCTTATAAAATCTAGAAACAAGACGTTTTCGATTAGCAATCATTTTTATTCCAGCAGCGGATGCCCGCATATCATAATATTTTTCGCTGCGCTCACTGAAAAGCTAGAGTGAAACTTATTGGGAAGGCAAACAAATTGGGCATGCAACGGGAGGCGGACGAATATATTTTAGAAAGGTTATAGGCCTGTGGTGTATTTTGATGACGAAATGATACTTTATCCCCAAGAGAGTGCGTTTTCCTTGCTCGCAATGTTTAGAAACAGTGTGGTTTTGGACAGCAAACATTTGCAACAGCGAAGTATGTAATATTTGGCAGTGAGGTAACCAAATATACCATTTAAATATCTTATAAGTCCAGAGTGTATTTTGACAAAAAAACGAGACTTCTTTTAAGGCAAGATATGGTAATTTTTGGCTCGCTCGCAAAATAAATAAAAGTATGTGTCTTGGGGTGTGTGGGTGAGGGGTGTGTATATTCAAATTAATGTGAGCAAGAAATTTCGGCAAAATATTTTGTTCATTCCCCATCCCACTCCTCGAAACGGATTTACGCCAGTGTCATCGTACTCTCGTGGAATAAGCAGTTAGAGGTACGGTAGTAATTGTCTCGACATACATGTATTTCGAGATATTCGAGATATCTCGAGGCAATGATATTGTCGCATATTCATTTTCTTCGACGGAGCTAATGTCGCGGAGGAATTGTCGCTCAAATGGAGCAAATGTTGGCGGAGCAACTGTCGATGAGCAAATGTCGCATATTCCTTTTTATCTACCATGTCTACCGAGTTTATTGTCGCAGGAGCAATTGTCGCATTTCTATCGACGGAGCAGTCAGTTGTCGCGGAGCATTTGTCGCTCGATCAGAGCAAATGTTGACGGAGCAATTGTCGCAGGAGCAATTGTCGCATATAAGCATTTCTGTCGACGGAGCCGTTGTCGCTCGATCGGAGCAATTGTCGCATATATGCATTTCTATCGACGGAGCAGTTGTCGCGGAGCAAATGTCGACGGAGCAATTGTCACAGGAGCAATTGTCGCATATATGCATTTTTATCGACGGAGCAGTTGTCGCGGAGCAATTGTCGCTCGATCGGAGCAAATGTCGACGGAGCAATTGTCGCAGGAGCAAATGTCGACGGAGCAATTGTCGCAGGAGCAAATGTCGTCGGAGCAATTATCGCAGGAGCAAATGTCGTCGGAGCAATTATCGCAGGAGCAAATGTCGACGGAGCAATTGTCGCAGGAGCAATTATCGCGGAGCAATTGTCGCGGAGCAATTGTCGTATTTTTAGGAGCATTTGTCGCAGGAGCAATTGCCGCCGGAGCAAATGTCATACATTCGGTCTAGCATAATAGGTAGATAATCAATTTATTGTAGTAAATCAGTAAAATCCTACCTGATTTTATTACAGTCAAACCTGTCTTAGAGGCCACCTGTCTATAGCGGCCACCTGCTCATAGCGGCCGCCAAAAATTCCCCCGCAGGATATTACTGTGTTGTAGACCCTGCATATAGCGGTCACCTGCCTAATGCGGTCAGCGGCCACCCATTATGTATCCCTCGGTCAATATCTGACCGCGTATAGCGGCCACCAATACCGAGTCGAGCCGTAGCTTCATGCACAAGAAGTAGTTTTTTCCTAAGTTAGGCATAATAAAGCCGTGATGTGTTTACCGAGCCCTAGCTCAGTAACACTCTCACACAATCGTCGTGAATAGATTCTACAATGGCCAAGAAGATCTAAAAGTTTTACCACATTGCCGACTAATTAGAGATTAAAAGTCTTTTTAGTAAGAATTAAGCATTACGGTAGTATTGTTCGTTTACGTAATCTTCGCACCATCCAGCTGTGATCTCCTGCACCTGTATTCTTCTCTTAAGTTATCACGGTCGGCATTGATAGCGATCGCCATTGCGCAAATTTTTAAAAAGATTTATCAAAAAAAATTTGAAGGCTTAAAGCTATCAAAAAAAGATAATAAAAGAGTGATTCTTTTTTTAGAAAGTGAAAATAATAAAATACTACCCAGCTTTTATATTTTTAAGGATCAGTAATAACGATTTCATGTACGAAATTGTGCTGCTGAAAAACATCAGGAAAAGTCATCAAGAAAGTGAGTGCCTACAATTGCGGCTGTACACTGCAATTAACTGCCCAAAAGCTTTCACTCCGTCCTGCCTAATTTGCTTAAAATAAACAATTTGTTTACGTAAAACCGCTACCGAAGAGTCTCAACTAAATTGTGAAATCTGTGAAAAAAATGAAATGAACTAAACGTCAAATTCCAGAATAAGAGTTGCTCTAACCCATAATTAGTATCACTCGTCGTCAGATCATTTTTTAATTTGTGAAAACTTACTAAAGAAATGAGGAGCCCATATATTTTTTTTTGAAGTTTAAAAATGTAGCAGTACTTTTCACATTTGCTGTCATTGCGCAAGATCAAAACTTTCAGACATAAAAAAATCAAAGTATATTGAGGGGATCCTCGAAATATCTTTTCATAATTATCCGTCGAACGGTTATGTCGGGGAAAAAATCGAACGCAATGTCATTCATGAACCCTCTACCATTCTTCGCGTGTAGTCCCACGTATAGCGGTGCATGCAGGATGGTTTCCACTCGAGTGTACGCTAAACAGGGGGCGTGTCTTGTCAGTGATTGTTACCGACAAATTTGCTCTCAATCAGATTGCAAGGATTTCAGTATTTTTCATGTTAAGTCTTCGATTTTTGATGGCAGTTTTACACAAAACGACTAACTGCGCAAACTTGAAACTGCGCAGGGAGTGAGACTGGAGTTTAAGTTTAGCAATATGTCATTTGTTTGCATATTCATTTCGTCCCAGACTTGTGTCGGGAAAAAAACAAAACCTCTTTTCTCGGCCCTCTGAAACAAAAAATACTCAAACCGTTTTCAGTGAATATTGATTTGAAGCATAATATCATCATTTCCTATCTACTCTGGAATTTTCATGATATTTAAGGGCCAAATGAGGGACATGAGGGAGATAAGAGAATGTGAATTTTCGAGGATTTCTCCTCAGTGGAGGGCTTCGATAGCCGTTAGGAATTTAAGAGGTTGTACGACTTTTACGAGGAGTTAATTGGGGTGTAGAGCCGCCTCTGCCTAACTCTATTCAAGCTGGTCTGTGCTCGTTATCTTAGTCATCAAGAAGGTGAGTGCCTAACTCTATTCAAGCTGGTCTGTACTGGTTATCTTTAAAGGGAATTAACCTCAAAATATAAATGTGCTTATATTCAAATATGTAATCTATTCCTTCTTGTTGTCCTACGTAGTTTTGCATTAAAATATATACGAGATGGGGATAAATCAAGATTTTCTCAGCAAAATTTATCATCTGCTAGCAGTAACCGGGGGCTGCCATTTTCTTGATGTGTACATAAAGATATTTTTAATCCGAATGCAAAATTGTCTTTCTTCCTGATACAAAAGCCCATTTGAAATTTAAAATATTTAACAGATATATACATATTCTAAAATCAGAAATGTGTTTTATGTTTCTTTGAAAATTACGATTTTACTAAATATAAATCTATTTTCTTGATACTATGACGTATGCAACAGAGCGAATTAATTCAAATTTATGTATGATAACTTTCCCGAGCGTCAATAGTGACAAAGTATGCATTCACCCGATTTGAGATAATGGACTTCAATAGTCAGAATGCGCGTTGTATAAATTATGTTCTGCTCTGCCAGGCAAGCCCAAGAAATTGAATTCTATTCAGAAAAACCAGAGAATTTAAAAAGAAATCTATAAATTTCAAATTTTAGAATATATGTATACACCTGTTACGTATTTTCCATCATATATGGGATATTTTATAATGAAGAGAAGCAATTTAGCTAGAGGATTAAAAATATCTTCCTGACCGGAACGGTTTCCAGTGGTTCATGTACAACTCCATATCATCAAGAAAATGGCAGCCCCCATGTAAAGTGTTTAATACTTAGCAGATGAGTTTTAAACCCCTTTCCGATATTTTATTTCTGAAGTGATACAGGTCAATGATAAAGAAAATTACACCTTTGAACATAAGTACATATATATTCTAGTGTTAATTCTCCTTTAAGTCATCAAGAAGGTGAGTGCCTAACATTATTCAAGCTGGTCCTCTATAATTGTTTGGCATAGTTCCTTGTCCGTTCCTTACATCTGGGCTGTAACATCGTGATATACATGATCCAAGTGGATATCCCACACCTCCATCTCGGTGGCAAATACCCATCTGAGATGGATACTGACCACCTGTGACCACTTGCCCATGGATAGTTACTCTCCCACTATAACTACCAGACAAATGTTATGTCCTGTTCTTTCTGACAAGTGATGTAACAAATTATATGCACATATATTTAATGTATTTGCAATGTATCTGTATTTTCAGGGTCTAACAGAATGCTATGAATGCCAACCAGCCCCACCGCAAAAATCCTTCCCTGGATGCACCATTCGAAACACTCCTTCTGAACCTATACATTGCATTGTATGGGGAAAGCATTTATTCAAGTAAGAATTGCATGTCTTTGTTGCAAATTTTGTCTCGCCTGCATAGCTGGAAATTTTTCAACTGCAGCAATGCAATCAACATTTAGAAATTATTCTTATCTGAAAAGCATAATTGAGGGTTCGGTGCAAAATACTGTAAATAGCATTGTATAAACCACTATCGTGTATTAATCGCTCCCTAAACTTTTGACCCGCCCAGGAAAAAAAAAAATGCATGCCAAATTCAAGTCATGTTCTTATATCAAAATAGCTAAAATCAGAGGCAAAAGCAAAAAGAAATGCATCAAAAAAAAAAAAGAAAACAAAATTGTACTTAAGTTAAATTGTAATGTCGGCGATCCCTTAAAATATAAGTCATTGACCAAATAAGGCTTGCAAAAGACGTGACACTGGTCTATAAATCCTAGAACTATCACAGTACGACAGTACGACAAGTACGACATTTGAAGAGCTATGGCTCTATGCATTTTACTATAGCATGCGCAGAGCTAGTATGCAAATTAATTTATGCACCTGCAAAATGAGGTACATTCAAACATTCTAGGATTTTTCTTGGAATATTTTCTTAAATAAGGTATCACTTTGCCTTAAAGGTAATGTGCAATTTTAGTAACCCCTCAAAAACTTTTCTTCAGATTTCTTGGATTTTATGTTGATAAATAGAAAGATACTAGCAATGCAGAGATGCTTTGAAGATTTCACGGACGTCCTAAAGTGGGATATTAAATAAATGAGAGGCAAAAAATAATGTAGATGCCGGTCAGGTATATAAACTCCCAACATCTGCAGCATGCACTATATACACCATTCGCCCGTTCAAACTTACAAACAGTGACACACATGCTACCTCCGTGCGAAGCCTCGAGATTGTTGTGCGGAGAGCCGTCCGGGTGGAGAGGTCATACATGTAGCTTAAGGCAGTATATTACCATGATCTGGCATTCCTACATTGATGGAATAGCAAATCATCGTGTACAAACATCTTTTGATACAAGCAGAACAACATGAGACTATATTTAATATGTTTCTTACATGAGCTTTAATTTGCACCATTATTATTTACTGCAATAAATCATATATACTTACCTATTATGCTAGTCTCTTGACTACGCTACCTGTTCGAGAACTTTAACACAAATGAGTCACAATACTGTGCGCACCCCCCGTAATCCCATTGTTATCCCCTCGCCACTCGTCCGCTGTAATACGCAACGGCCATCTTCCCCTTCTTGCTCGCTCCCATCGAGTTAGGTTGTCGAGTCACGGCACTCCTGAATTCTGGTCATTTTATATCTTTTCAGCACGCTTTTATGCCCTTAAAATCACTGTTCTGTTCTTATTTTCGTTCTAGATTATAGTACTCTTGTGTTTTTATGTCACTTTTTGCCTATTGCAAGGGAAATTTTATGTTCCTTTTCAGGCAATTATTTTCCTTTTAACGACCAGCCCCACGTAGTTGTTTCTGTGTGTCTTGCTGGTGTTTCCGTGTGTCTTGCTGGTGTATCCGTTTGACCCGATCCTGTTAAGTTTCGGTGTTTGTTTTAAACGGTGTGTCACAACTGGATATGTCCAGAGGACTTTGACATGTTAATCTAGATTTAGGTTGTTTGACCAACTCTCACGAAACAAGAAAAATTAATTCTAGAAACAGCTTGTCTCGAATGGGTGGGTTGCGGGAGTGGGATGGGAGCGGGAATGGGCACACCATTTCGAGACAAGCCCCCCCGGTTATCTCGAATGGACGCGTTCCCAGCAAGAAGTTCAATGAACGCGCCACTTCGAGACAACCGGGGGGGCTTTCCTTGAATGGGTGTGTTGAGTAGACTTTTGTAGCAGACGTTTTAGAAATTTTTGAAAAATGTACTCTTGCTGTTTTTTTTTTGTTTTTCTTTTGTCTAAGATGAAGAAAATATAATAAAACAGTATCTAAAAAAAGCTTTTGACAAGGAATTCATTATTTGTGCAAAAAAAATAGGAGAATTGATTAATTATGCATTAAAACACACGGGGACGAAAGGGCAAATGGCGTAGCTAGGATTTTTGTATTTATTTATTTATTATTATTTTTGTTTGGCGTGACCTGGGCCCCGTAACATAAAGAGTGTTTAGCTGATATCGCTGAAAGCATGACTGGAAAAATGAGGTAAGTACCTCCGTTTTATTCATATTATATGACGATGTCAATATTTTTTAATAAATCATAACAATTATGTAAAATTCTAATTTAAGTAGTATCTATGACAATGAATTGTGCATATATAAAGATGAAAGCTAATATTTTACCGGAATTAAGACACCTTTTTATCCTATTGCGCAACCCTGTTTCAGTGGCAAGAAGCACACGCTGACGGAACAACCAAGGGTCCTTCGCACGTGATCTCCGGCAGAACTCGCGTTGCTTGCCCGGTGGGTTGTGTACGGCAGAATTTTTTTCTGACTTGGACGATGCAAATTTCATTGTGCTTGTAAAACTAATTTGTTATGATGGTATTATTATGACCCATGTCTCCTACTATTTCTTAACACACTTGGGCAAACCCACAAAATAGGGGCCGGATTTTTTCCAAGCTATTATAAGGCCAACCAATAACAACATTCAACAGGCAGGCCCACTATGTTTAACAACAGTAATAATATTAATAACAACATGCAACAGGCAGGCCAAAATTTGGACCTGCCTGTTGCAAGCATGTTATTGGTTGGCCTTATAATAGCTTGGAAAAAAATCCGGCCTTTATTTTGTGGGTTTGCCCAAGTGTGTTAAGAAATAAGAGACATGGGTCATAATAATACCATCATAACAAATACACAATTAGTTTTACAAGCACAATGAAATTTACATCGTCCAAGTCAGAAAAAAATTCTGCCGTACACAAGCCACCGGGCAAGCAATGCGAGGTCTGCCGGAGATCATGTGTGAAGGACCCTTGGTTGTTCCGTCAGCGTGTGCTTCTTGCCACCGGAACAGGGTTGCGCGATAGGATAAAAAGGCGTCTTAATTCCGGTAAAATATCAGCTTTCATCTTTATATATGCACAATTCATTGTCATAGAATGCTACTTACATTAGAATTTTACATAATTATTGTCATGATTCATTAAAATATATTGACATCGTCATATAATATGAATAAAACGGAGGTACTTACCTCATTTTTCCAGTCATGCTTTCACTAGTTTCAGCGATATCAGTGGGGAAATGTGGAATTGTCATAGTCCCAAGACAAGTCGTTACGTGTTATTTAAATTCATTGCAAAAATTAATAACGATTGATCGCTATGAATCATGCTCTAATAGCCTTTGATTGAAAGGGGGGGGGGGCTTTGTGTTACGGGTTTTAACGATTGATTGCCATTAGCGCTTGATCGGAGTTTATAAACACTCTTTATGTTAGGGGGCCCAGGACACGCCAAACAAAAATAATAAATAAATAAATAAAAAAATCCTAGCTATGCCACCTGCCCTTTCGTCCCTGTGTATTTTAATGCATAACTATTCAATTCTCCTATTTATTTTGCACAAATAATGATTTCCTTGTCAAAAGCTTTTTTTAGATACTGTTTTATTATATTTTCTACATCTTAAACAAAAGAAAAACGAAAAAAACAAAACAGCAAGAGTACATTTTTAACAAATTTCTAAAACGTCTGTTACAAAAGTCTACTCAACACACCCATTCGAGGAAAGCCCCCCCCCCCCCGGTTGTCTCGAAGTGGCGCGTTCATTGTACTTCTCGCTGGGAACGCGTCCATTCGAGATTACCGGGGGGGCTTGTCTCGAAAGGGTGTGCCCGTTCCCGCTCCCATCCCGCTCCCGCAACCCACCCATTCGAGACAAGCCCTAGAAACAGTTATTTAAAGTTAATATTCTGTTTAATAAGACAAAATCCCATCTGGGATTATAAATCTTCAAATCAAATCAGAATAATACAACAATCGTTTCAATAATCTGGTTAACAGTATAAACAGTACAACAATATGAATTTGAATAATATAATTACTTTTAGCACATGTGCATAATTATGATTCCTATTTAAATACTAATTATTGTATAAACGTTATAGGCCTGTTTACTAAATAAATGTTCCATGAATTATCGCTTTCTGTTGGAGTTTCTATGTTGAATCTGAAGAGTGAAATATAATAACGAAAAGTCCTACATCGGGCGTGATGAACTGAAGATAAGCGATGAAGTAGAGGTTGCGATGTCCTTTCCTGAAGGAGCTCCGTCGTTGTCCTGAACCCGTAATAAGCTTGGGTGAACGACTAGTCTCATCGCACCTTGAGACCGACGAACCGGACGGGTATCCGATCATTCCACGAATCCGTGAAATTCTTAAGTATTTCTAGGATGCAGAAAATTCCGACAAATACTAATTATTGTATAAACGTTATAGGCCTGTTTACTAAATAAATGTTCCATGAATTATCGCTTTCTGTTGGAGTTTCTATGTTGAATCTGAAGAGTGAAATATAATAACGAAAAGTCCTACATCGGGCGTGATGAACTGAAGATAAGCGATGAAGTAGAGGTTGCGATGTCCTTTCCTGAAGGAGCTCCGTCGTTGTCCTGAACCCGTAATAAGCTTGGGTGAACGACTAGTCTCATCGCACCTTGAGACCGACGAACCGGACGGGTATCCGATCATTCCACGAATCCGTGAAATTCTTAAGTATTTCTAGGATGCAGAAAATTCCGACTTAGTCTGATTGGAAAAGTCCCGCTTACTGGAACCACAGGCTGCCTACCCTGGCATCTTGGGCGTGGCTCTCTGGCAGTATTGCTGCTGCCAAATCCAGCAGCAACCTTAGCAGCTCAAAGCTTCTAACAAAATGGCTGCGCTAGCATGCATGCATTGCCCTAGCTTGCCTTAGCTTTCCCAACCTAGCTACCTATTATGCTAGTAGTCTTGACTACGCGACCCCTTCGAGAACTTTAACACAAATGAGTCACAATATTGTGCGCACCCCCCGTAATCCTATTGTTTCCCTTCGTCACTCACGCGCGGCAACACGGAACGGCCATCTTCCTCTTTCTGCTCGCCCCCGACGAGTTAGGATGTCGAGTCACGGCGCTCCTGAAATCAGGTCTTTTTGTATCTTTTCAGCGCGCTTTTTCGGTACTTATTTTCATCTAGATTATAGTACTCTTGTGTTTTATTAGTCACTCTTGCCGATTGCAAGGGATATTTGGCAATTATTTTTCACTTTCACGGTCAGCCCCACGTAGATATATCTGTGTGTTTGCGGGTGTTTCCGTTTGTCACCGAGCCTTTGGGTTCGGTGTTCGTTGTTACGGTTTTTTGCTGTGAAAATTTGTTGTGTGTATCTCCAAAATTTTATTATTATTACCTGCACTCAGTTAAAGTATTTCATATTTTGGTATACTTTATTGTCTGTTTTATTGCAGTGTTATGAGTTCGGAAGAAGAAGCAACTAGGTTGCGGAGACCTGCTTCTTCCGAAGAGTCGTCTACCAAGACGACTCGGCCCTCCAGAACTCTCCCGACTACTTCGGTACATGGGGGAGGGAGGAGGGCTGCAGGTAAGTTGCCCAGTGGTGTTTCCCTGCAGGGTTTTCCAGCCTCGGAGCTTGCGGCTTCGGGGCGGGTGGCGTTAGTTGAGCTTGGGACGTCAACTCGTCAGGTTCTAGTGGTTTGGCTATTACGAATCCAATCCCCTGGTCGCTGAGACCAGAAGGGGGGACGTCTGTTTCCCGCACGGTGGGGATGACTCGCATAAATCCGCTAGGGGAAACGTGTGCCACTACTGCAGGGCAACTCACGGGCACAGCCCATGTTGGTCTGGGTCCTTCAACCCCTAGCCCCCGGCCGATGCCAATGGGGGAGCGAGTACTTCCCGGGCTGTCTATATTGCCAGCTGATGGGAAGGCTCGAGCTAACACTTATGGGCGCCGCCCATGTTGGTCTGGGTTCTTAAATCCTAGCCCCCGGCCGATGCCAATGGGGGAGCGAGTACTTCCCGGGCTGTCTATATTGCCAGCTGATGGGAAGGCTCGAGCTAACAATTATGGGCGCCGCCCATGTTGGTCTGGGTTCTTAAACCCTAGCCCCCGGCCGATGCCAATGGGGGAGCGAGTACTTCCCGGGCTGTCTATATTGCCAGCTGATGGGAAGGCTCGAGCCAACAATTATGGGCGCTCTACGGAGCGCCCATAAGTGCGGTTACCGGCGCCCGCGATTACTTCCGGTTTGACCTGAGGTCACCTGGGTGCGTGATTACTAGTGCTCTCCTATTGTCGCCCACGGGCGGAACAATAATGAGTTCACATGCTATTAGTAGTCGGTGGGCGAATACTGGGATCTTGTCCCAGTCTGCCCTCGCACCTGGTTATTGAATAACCCCCGGCTGACGCCGTATGGGGGAACGAGTGCTACCCGGGCTGTTGCTTTGCCAGCTGATGGGAAGACTGGAGCCCACATTTATGGGCGCTCTACGGAGCAACAGGTGCAATCACCTGAGTGCGCGACTGCTAGTGCTCTCCTATTGTCGCCCACGGGCGGGACAATAGTGAGTTCACATGTTATTAGTAGTCGGTGGGTGAATACTGGGACCTCGTCCCAGTTTGCCCTCGCACTGGGCGCCTCGGGCGCCCGGCCCATGGCTGTAGCATCTTATTGTTCAGCCAGTATGGGTAGCTTGCGCGCGGCTTTGGGTACATACCCTCAGCGCACTTCTCGCCTGGAGGGAGGCGGGCATCCCTCTGTGGAGGGTTTGGTTCGTGTCTCCGAAGTTGTTTTGGAGGACTGCCCAATGACAGGGTTGGTCCCTCTTACCAGATACCACAACCCCTGCTTCTGTCTGTCTTCTGGGGTCTGACTTTGAATCTAATCGGCCTTTTGTGCTTGATTCTTCATTGTCTGAGACGGGATCTCTCGCGTCTCCTGTACCCCCAGCCCTCGTGGCTCTGCTGGGTGTAGAGACCTATAGTGGTCCATGGGAGTGTCCGCCTGTTTTGGTTTTTGTTCGTGGACCTTTGTCCTGATCAATTCAAGCGGAACCAGTTTTGGATGTGGTTTCTGAATAGACATTATTGGAGCAGGCAGAGCCTCGATCGCTCTCCCTTTGTGGGGTAGAGGCGATTACTTTGTTCATATATCTCCCTGAATTTCAGTCAGCCCGCGCGCAGGGTTTGACTTCGCGTTAGGTAATTTGACCGCATTGAATCAGCGCTCTGTTATTAAGGGCCCTGTTTCGATTAAGGGTAAAGCCTCTGGTTATCGATGACCTGCTGCACACTCTTTTTAGTTCGCTTTTGGTTCACAGTCGTGTTTTTGGGGGCCCGCCTGCTGAGTTTCAGCCACCTGAGGTACTCGTGGCTCTCTGCGTGGCGGGGCAAAGCCTAGGCTTTGATGGCTTTTCTCCCCGCTTGGGAGGCCATCTCCGGGGACGCATTTGTGTTTTCCGTTGTGCGAGACGGATTCTTCATAGATCTATCCGTCTTGCTCCCGGGAGGGGCTGTAACATTTCGTTCACCTCCCATGTCTGCCCTGGCTAGCTCTCATGCCTCAACGAAGATCAAATCTCTGTTGAAAAGAGGGCGATAGAAAGGGTAAGAGACCGGTCGTCTCTTTCCCTTTCTCCGATCTTTGTTTTTCCCAAGCGCTTGGGAAGACTTCGTTTGATACTGAATTTGAAAAGAATAAACAAATTCATTCCTTCAGTGCTTTTTCAAATGGAGACCTTCGCCTCTATTCTCCCGTTGATCACGAGGAAGGACTACGCGATCTTGCTAGATCTCAAGGATGCGTATTTCCTTTTTCCCATCCATCGCGCGTCGCGCGATCTTCTGGGAATTTTCCTTCCTCTCTGAGACTTTTGTTTTCGCGCTCTTCCCTTAGGGCTGCGCCCAGCCCCTTGGGTTTTTACTCAGGTTGTAGCCGTTCTGGCAGCCTCGCTGAGGCGCCGCTGCCTTCGGCTATTTTGCTACCTGGACTACTGGCTCCTCCTAGCGGAGTCGCACGATCGTTGTTGGACGAGGCTTTTTTGCTCGTCAATTTTACTCAAGACTTGGGTTTCCTAATAAATTGGGAAGTCAGAATTAGTTCCTACTCGCAGCCCGCGTGAGTGGCGAAGGGGAACAATAGGATTACGGGGGGTGCGCACAATATTGTGACTCATTTGTGTTAAAGTTCTCGAAGGGGTCGCGTAGTCAAGACTACTAGCATAATAGGTAGGTATATAGATTTATATAGTAAATAAGAAAATCAGTGCTGATTTTACAAATCTGAGCTACCCAGCATGATGCGGGTTTTCGCTCAGCGCCAAGGCTGGTCTCTCTTACAGATACCGCTGCTTGTATTCCTCTTCGGGGGTCTGACACTGAGACTATTCGGCTCGACTTACCTCGGTCGTGTGTGCTCGATACCCATTGTCTGAGCTGGGGTCTGTCGCGTCTCCTCCACCCGCAGCCCTTGGGGCTCCACCGGGTGAGGAGACCTATATCGACCTATGGGAATAATCATCCTGATTCGTTCATTGTTTGCGGGCCTTTATCCCAAACTAATAAAGCGGTACCAGGATTTGAGTCTGCTTCTCAATTTTTCGGTGTCTGAATCAACATTGTTGGAGCAGGCAGATCCTCAATTGCTTTCCCTTTGCAGGGCGGAGGCTGCTGCCTTGTTGGCCAAATATCTCCCTGATTTTCAGTCAACCCGCACGCAGGGTTCGACTTCTCGATTGTTCAGACAATAGGTTCCCTCTTCTTCCGAAGAGTCGTAGCAAGACGACTCGGCCCTCCAGAACTCTCCCGAGTACTTTCGTACATGGGGGAGGGAGGAGGGCTGCAGGTAAGTTGCCCAGTGGTGTTGGTCTGGGTTTTCATACCCTAGCCCCCGGCCGATGCCATATGGGGGAACGAGTGCTTACCCGGGCTGTTGCATTTGCCAGCAGAAGGGAAGACTCGAGCCAACAATTATGGGCGCTCTACGGAGCATCAGGTGCTGTCACCTGAGTGCGCGACTACTCGTCTCCTATTGGCGCCCAGAGGTGGAACAATAGTGATTTACAGCAATAAATCGATGTATCTACCTATTTGCTAGTTTCCCAAACTATGCCGTCATTCGAGCGCGCGTACTCCCCGTCCACCAATACAATCGCGCCACCGCCATACTCTTCCTTTCTCGCCCGTCAGAGAAGTGACATCTATGAAGCTAAGTCTTAACCTAAATTGCGAGATTTTTACCTCCAAAAGCGTTTTTGGTTGCTATTCGCATTAAAAATCCCGTTCACCAAGTTTTCACACACATTTTGGTGTATCGGATTTTTCCTGAGTCAACCTCCTTCACGGTAAATTAATCAAATTACTTTACCGTTTTTCCTTTCCCTTACGGGGCTTTATTCACAGACGGTGTACTAGTACACTGTGTCGGGCTCTTCCCCCGTGTCTGTAGGTGGTTGATTCAACGCGCTTAGACAAGCGGTCTTATCAAAACATTGTGTACTCCGTAATAGGAGTTTATTCCCTCTCCGTATTGTGAGTTGGTTGTTACTTTTTATATAGATCTATATTTAGCAAGTGTTGACCAATAGCAGAGTCGCTGTGACTGCGGCATTGAACATTAGCGACGCTAGCAGCGGTTTTGCAGTTACGCTTCGGCTGTGCTCGGCTACCAGCTGATGTCTGTCGTACCACGGAGGGTACGTGCTGTTTAATGCGGTCCGCTAGACGCTGAGATGTACGGCCAACGTAGACGGCTTCACACCGACAATGATACTGATAAACGACATTGCTCATTTGGGGGGAAGGCAGTACATTGTTCTCCGTGTAAGCTCAACCCTGAGCTTCTTCGCATCAAGCAAATCCTACGAGACAATGGCTATCCGGAGCTTGTCATTGATCGCGTTGTGCAGCGTACTATTGATTCGCGGACTCGCCCTGTGTATGGGCCCAATAAATGCCCGGTCTACCTCAAATTACCTTGGCGAGGTAAAGTGTCTGATAAGTATGCGCGCAATATTAAGCATACAGTGTCGCGCTGTTACTTTGCCGTGGCTACGCGTGTCGTGTTCTCTAATAGAATGCTACCCGCAGTTCGCAAGGATGTACTGCCTTCCCCCCTTCAATGCCTTCAATGCCGCAGTCACAGCAACTCTGCTATTGGTCAACACTTGCTAAATAATCCGGCTTGTTCCAAGGCGTATAACCCGGCTCAGTTCACTATTGTTGCCCGAGCACGCAGCTTTCAACATCTTCGCTTCTTAGAAGCGTTGTTCATTCAGTCGAGAGATCCGCTATTGTGCCGACAAAAGGAGTTTGTACAAGCGCTTCGATTCGTGCGTTGTGACCCGATGAGTGCAGGTCAAAAAGCTTCGTCACTATGAATTTGTTAAATGTTATCTTTAAGTTTTGTAGTACCAATCGTCTGTTTGTAGATCTATAGTAATATGCCGAAAGATTTGCCGAAAGATTTGTTTACAAATTAAAAATAGATCTATATTGTTTGTAATAATAATAATCTTATTACCATATATAGTTTCCTATATTTGTTTGCTTGTCTTTATTTTCAGCCATGTCGGAGTCTCCGTCTAGGGCTGGCGTTCCCCAGTATTTTAATACTTATAAGGGGACTCGCCTAGCCTTGGAAGGTTGGCTGCGAGATTTCATCTCGCACCAATGTTATCTTCCCCGGAGCTTTGACTAAGGTAAGTTAGGGCCTACCTCGTGTACGGCTCGCCCCGTTATGAGTTCGTCGTCTCTTTTGACGACCAACTCATGCGGGATAAACCCGAGAGAGTGAGTGCTGGGACTCGGCCAATACCTCTCTCGAAGATAGAGACTTGTATAACGGTGGGAGTGAGTGCCTTAGGCCAATACCTCTCACCGATAAAACTGTGGGTGTTATCCCTACCCACAGTTCGTCTCGCTCGAGCATCATTCCTCGCTCCCTAGCCATAGGTATGTTCGCTCAGGGGTCAGCTCTTTTTGTCTCTCCGCACGCATCTAATCCAAGCAAGGCGGGAAAGAGTAAAGAGAGTCGTGATCTTCGGAAGCGGTGCCCGTTTCTAAGGGTAAAGGGAGCGATTAACATGCTCACCTGCCCATGAAACGTAAGCGCCTGAGTACTGCCCAGCCAGCCGGCGGGGCGGACTCTCTCCCCTTGACATCGACTGTGTGTTCACCTCATGTGTCAGGGGGGGCCAAGAAGAAGAGGGTTAGCCCCCTTGGGGCGACTACTTCTTCTGAGTCTGGCGTCTCCCATGAACTTCTGAATTATCCGAAGATCATTGTGGAGAGGAGTGGTTGGTCAGACTCTGTGTCCGTACCCCCCACCACGCCTGACTCAAACCCCTCCCCCCATGGGGGAAGGGGGGATACCTGTACCCGCCCGGGGCCGGATAGGGTTCGGATACCGGTTCCGGTTCGGATACAGGATCCGGTTCGAATACCGGTTCGGATATCGATTTTTCGGTTCCCGGATCCGGTTTTTGCCGGTTATCCGGCAAGGAATGCTGTTTTCCCTTGGTTATCCACCACTGTTGTCAGTGGTTTTGGGATCCGGTTCCTCTGCTCAGGTATCCGGCTCAGGGCGCCTCCCGACCACGTTCAGTTTTGATCGTCCGGTCGGGACTAGTCCTCTTCCAGCGGCACTTTGTGTTTCGCCTGGGGAGGAATCTCGGGGCTGCCTAAACCGCCATTTTGGGATCAGGCTTCGCAGTCGAGATTCTCGGAGGATGATGCCTCTTCACAGGCTGTGGTTACACCCCAGACCTTTCGGTCCCTGGAGGTAGATACTCAGCCCTGCTGGAGAAATATCTTCCTGACACCTTTTGCCGTGTCGGGTCGATTTGGGACTTCCGTCTCTCCCCTTTTCAAAGGTGAGCGTCCCTCCAAGGGCATCCCTCTTACAGATGGCTTTAAGCGAGTCTACAATGACTTGCTTCTCAGCCTCCTTCCCTTCTTGGTAAGGCTTGACCCAAGACCAGGGTTCTCATCTTCTCCCAGCAAGACACTCTCGATCCCTTACGAGACAGTCTCGTTCCAGTGACCCCATTCATGAGGTTGAAGGCTTGGTGTCAACTTCGAGTACAAGTTACACCAAAGTGGAGAATTCCTCGAACCTGAAGGAAGTTCTTTCCAGGTCAACCTACTTGGGTACGCTCCTTCCCTTCGGGCTAGGTGCTAGGAACTCCAGATGTCTGAGTCAGACATTCTGTTGTTAGAGGGTCATAACTGCCCTGTTGGTCAGTGTTCCCCTCTCCAGTCAACACGTCTTTGGAGGTAGAGTGACTGAAGAGATCCAACTTGAAGTTGCGTCACGCAAGCAGGCGTAACTTCCAAACGCCTTAAGTCCTATAACGGCTCCGAAGTCGCAGGCTCAGGCTAACGTTCCACCTCCTTGGAGGTGTCACTCCCGCGGTGTCACTTCCGGCTTTTCAGCCCACTCGTACACCGCTAGTTCAGCCTAGTACTCCACTTTCGTTTGGAGCCAAGGCGGGGCCTTCTCCTCGTAGTAGGAAGAAGGCCCGGGGTCGCGTTCGGGGCCGTGTTTTTTCGGCCCACGATTCACAACCCTCCTACACTCTCGCCCCCTTTTTTCTAGAGCTCATTTCCACAGAGACTCAGGAGCTGCTGGTAAAGGGCCCGGTTGACAGGGTACAAGACACCCTCATGTGTCTCTCCCCATCCTTGTTTTTTCCCCAACACTCGGGGAAACTCAGTTTGGTCTGGATATGACGGTCATGAATACCTTCATACCTAGGGAGCTTTTCCGCTTGGAAACCTATACATGTAAATTTTTGCCTTTTAAGGCGAAACTTTCCGGTTCAGAGCCTTACTTTTCGGCCTGAAACCCTCACCTCGAGTTTTTACTTGAGTAGTCTTTGCCCTAGCCGCTTTCCTCAGGTATCGCGGTCTGAGACTTTTACACCCTTCTTCAAGGGACCTACCAGGTTTCTCCTTCAAGCCGAAATTTTTCCGGTTCAGAGCCTTACTTTCGGCTTGAAACCCCCACCTCGAGTCTTTACTCGAGTAGTCTCTGCCCTAACCGCTTCCTCAGGTATCGCGGTCTGAGACTTTTTCAATACGCCCTTCTCAAGGGACCTGTTAGGTTCTCCTTCAAGGCGAAACTTTCTGGTTCAAAGCCTTACCTTTCGGCCTGATACCAGCACCTCGAATTTTACTCGAGTAGTCTCTGTCCTAGCCGCTTTCCTCGGGATCGCGGTCTGAGACTTTGCACTATCTGGACGACTGGCTTCTGGTGGCGAGCTCCGTGTCCGTCTTCCAGTCTCACATGGACCTACTTCTTTGTACCCACAGAGAGTAGGTTTCATAGTCCATTGGGATAAGTCGGAGTTGACTCCTACCTGCAGGCCCAATTACCTGGGTGAGGAAATCGTGAACATCGTGAACCAAGTTGCCCGCCCTAGCGGGAGAGGTTTCAAGCGATTGTCTTACTAGCTCGATCTCTTTGTCTCTTACGTCGAGTTCGGGCAGGCCGGTAGCTCCATTTCTTGGGCCACTTATCGAGCCTTGTGGATGTCCTCCAAGACTGTCGGCTTCATATGAGGCCATTCCAACTTCATCTGAAGTTTATCAAAGCCTAGTGTAGACTCTCTCGCGGTGTGGATTGCTCCGTCCTGCTTTGGACGGACAACACCTCTGTTGCTGCCTACTCCAACCGAAAAGGCGGGTCTCTGACCGCTAAGCTTGGAGGTGGTGTTGGTCTCTCCGAGTATTTCCGATCGCCTCTTATGCTCCCGGACAGGACAATCCTATTGCATTTTTTCTGTCCCGGGGCATGTGTCTCCCCTCCGAGTGGACACTGAATCAAGAGGTCTTCGACTACCTCAGTTCAGTCTGCGCCCCTCTAGAGATAGACCTGTTTGCAGCTCTCGAGGGTGAGATCCGGATGATTGGGCCCTCGATGCGTTCTCCCTTCAGTGGAAGAACTTCCGGGGTTACGCTTTTCCGCCGGTCTCCTTAATTCCTCAGGTCCTGGGGAATATTCAGGGGGATCAGGCGTGGTTTCTGCTCATAGCACCTTGCTGGCCGAGGAGACCTTGGTTTTCCTCTTCTTCTGTCTCTGCTGGACGGTCGGCCTCTCTCCCTTCACCGGAGAGCAGACCTCATAGCTCAGCCCCTATCGGGGATCCTCCAACATCGCCCGGCGGCTGTATATTTGACCGCCTGGCACCTATCGGGGAGGATGCGAGAACGGCAGGACTCTCAGAGAGAGCCTCCCAGTTCATAGTCCAGAGCAGAAGAGATTCTACCCGGGCTGTTTACAACTCGAAGTTAGAAGCGTCCATGCTTGGTGTGGGGGAGAAGGGATTTTCTTCCCGTTCCGCCCCGGTGGGTGCTATTGCGGTTTCCTTATCGCCCTTTTCGATAAGGGCAGGTCCCTCGCTACCATTCTTGGTTACCGGTCCGCTATGGCTGCGGTTCACCTTGGTTTTTCTGATGGTTCGGGAGTTTCAAACTCTCCCTTCTTGACTCATTTGCTGAGGTCGTTCTTTTTGAAACGGCCAGCAAATCGCCAGTTGACTCCTGCGGGGAGCCTTACTTTTGTTTTGGACGCCTTGGCCAAACCGCCCTTTCTCATCGCTATTGCTTCTGGGCTGAGGAGAAGCACTATTCAGGCTCTCTCTACGGCGCCCGGGCATATCAGATGGGAAAGGCAAGGTGTACGTCTTGTTCCTCGACCTTCGTTTATTGCTAAGAATCAGACGGATTCTTCTGGCTCAATCGAAGTGTTCTTGAGTCCTCTGTCAGAATTCTCTTCTGCCATTGAGGGTAAGTCTTTGGTGCCCTGTTAGGCACTCAAATGGCGCTTGGATAGGACAAAGGTTTTTTGTAAGGATGATCAGCTCTTTCCTTTCCCGTCACCCTTTTTCCCCAGCGTCGTGGGAGACTATCTCCCGTTGGATTGTCAAGGCTATCCAAGCTGTGGGTTGGGAGGCTCTTCTGTTTGAGGATCCTCCAAGAGCGCACGATACCAGGAGTTTTCTACTTCCTGGGCGTTTTTTCAGGGTGTTCCTTTGGAAGATATCTTGCGGGCTGCCTTTGGGGTTCCCCTTTTCTCTTTGACATCCTTCTTTTTTAAGGATGCTCTTTCGGGTGAGGTTGGCCTTGCTACCTCTGGGTGGAGAGCTGTTTTTCGTCTTCACTCCTGCCCTGCGTTTGTTCTTCCCGTCCTGGGACATGCAACCCGGGTTTTTATCCGTGCTATTCTAGCAGATAGGTAGATACATCGATTTATTGCTGTAAATCAAGAAAATTATAACTAATTTTGTTATTTACTAGATAAATCTATGTATCTACCTATGTCCCTCCCTCCAGCCCCTCTCCTTGTCTGACATCATGTCCTAGATCTGTCTCTGACTGCTCGGAAGAGGAAGAGTATGGAGGTGGCGCGATTGTATTGGTGGACGGGGAGTACGCGCGCGCGGGCAGGGACTGCGCATTTTAGACTTAGTTTTTCTTGAATGACGGCATAGTTTGGGAAACTAGCAAATAGGTAGATACATAGAATTTTCTAGTAAATAACAAAATTAGTTATAATTTTCTTGATTCCACATACTATTAGTAGTTCATGGGCGAATACTGGGACCTCGTCCCAGTCTGTCCTCGCACTTAGCTAATGAATAGCCCCGGCCGATGTTGTGTGGGGGAACGAGCGCTACCCGGGCTGTTGCTTTTGCCAACAATTATAGGTTTCTGAATCAACATTGTTGCAGGCAGAGCCTCAGTCGCTTTCCCTTTGCGGGGCGGAGGCTGCTGCCTTGTTGGCCAAATATCTCCCTGATTTCAGTCAACCAGCGCGCAGGGTTTGACTTCTCGATTGTTCATCCCTCTGAGGGTTTTTCCCTCATTGTGGGTTTCATGACGGTGTATGACCGCATCGAGACCGGGCTTTTCTTTAGGCTCTCTCTGGTCAGATTAAGGGTCAGGCATTTACCTTTACATCCCAAGATCAGGATAGCTTTTTCAAAGTCTCTCTAGAAGATTTTGGCGGTACTTCGACGTTTGCAAACACCTAACCAGCTTACTTCCTCCCCTTTTAAGGCTGAGGATCGACATTGGGGCAATGTCGGCTTTCAAATCAGTAGACTGTATGCGCTTGGCCGCATTTAGGTTTTCTTTCTGACCTCGGATCCAGGGCGGAAGAGTTGAATATCACCAAAGGTGATAAATTTGTTATTGATGACCTGCTGCTTACTCTAGCGGGTCTGCAGTGGTCACAACTCTCTAGCTTCTGTTATGAACAGCCGTTGGGTGTTGGCCCTCTCTGTCCTCTGGGTTAAGGAGACTGACATATCGTCTCTTCTCCGAGACGTCCCTTCTCGGGGCCCCTTGCTTTTTGGCGGACAATTTGCTACATTACTAGCCGACACAAGACCCTTCCCGACAAAGGGTTGTTGCTCCCACTTCGGGACAACACCGTCGGGTCACTGTTACTCTGTCATACCCCCCTCGGGGGAGAGGCGGACGTGGCTGGGCCTCTTCAAGAGGTAGTCGTGGCTCTCTGCGGGGCAAGGCGACTGGTTCGCATAAGGCTAAAAGATCTCATGTCTGCCCAGGCTCGCTGTCACGCTTCAGCGGAGATCAGATCTCAGAGCTATAGGAAAGGTGAAAGACCAGCCGCGTCTTTCTCTTTCTCTGATTTTCGTTATTCCCAAGCGCTCGGGGAAAACTCTGTAAATAAACAAATTCTTTCTTCCGGTTCATTTTCGGAAACTCTCGCCTCAATTCTCCTGTTGATCAAGGGGGAGGATTACGCGATCTCGATTGATCTCAAAGATGCGTATTTCTATATATCTAGTCATCGCGCCTCACGCGACCTTCTGGGATTTTCCTTCCTGAGACTTTCTGCTTTCGCGCTCTTCCCTTTGGGCTTGCTCCAGCCCCTCTGGTGTTCACACAGGTAGTGGCTGTCTTGGCAGCCTCGCTGAGGCGCCGCGGCCTTCGGCTGTTTTTTGCTATCTGGACGATTGGCTCCTCTTAGCGGAGTCGCAAGATCTTCTTTTAGACGAGGCACGCATGCTCGTCAAAGTCACTCAAGACTTAGGTTTCCTAATAAATTCGGAAAAGTTGATTCCTACACGCTGACCATTTTTTCTGGGGGCAGTGTTCGATATTCAGAATCAATTGGCTTGGCCCAGTCGAGACAGAATACTCACAATTGTCTCAGCGGCTCGCAGGCTGATGCTGGCCAGAAGGGTCAGGGCCAGGCATTGGCTTCAGTTCTTAGGTTATCTAGCCAGTCTGGTCGATGTTCTAGAAGAGTGTCGCCTCCTTATGAGACCTTTGCAAAGGCTTCTCCTCAGGTTTTACAAACCGTGCAGGGATTCTCTCTTGGTCTGGATTCCAGTAACATTAGAAATCAAATCCCTTCTCTCCTGTTGGACGAATGCGGAGTTTCTCGCACGAGGCAAACCCTTCCATACCCCCCTTCCGTCGATCTCAGTCTCGACAGATGCCTCTCGGCTAGGGTGGGGCGGACGTTGCAACGGCAGTACGGTTTCGGGGGATTGGTCTCATCTTGGGGACTCTACCCCATATCAATGTCCTGGAATTCATGGCAGTTTTTTTAACTCTGCTTCACTTCAGAAGACGACTTTTCAGTCGTTCAGTTCTGATTCTTACGGACAATGACACAGTTGCGGCTTTTATCAAACGGCAGGGAGGCACTCGTTCTGCCACCCTGGATGCCTTAGCAGCACAGCTGTGGAAGTGGTGTCGTCACATGGTGATCATGCCTGTTGCCTCTTTCATCCCCAGTCAGGGAAACCTCATTGCGGACTTCCTATCCCGGAAGCTCCATCCAGAGGTCTTTTCCCTTATTTACAATTGCTGGGGTCCGGGCTCGGGTGCTTGTAATAGCTCCCTTTTTGCCCAGGAGGAATTGGTTCCCAGAGTTAGTGAGCCTTCTGGTGGCTCAACCGTTTCTTCTTCCGTGGAGACCGGATCTGGTGTCGCAACCCCTTTTGGGGATTCTTAATTCTTAATTCTTAATTCGATCTTTTTTTCTGAAACGTCCCCACTCGTACTCAATTAGTCCTGTCTTGGAGTTTGCCTCACGTTCTAGAAGCCCTGGCTAAACCTCCTTTCGAACTGTTAGGTGAAGCTTCACTCCACCATCTTACGGTGAAGACGCTCTTTTTGGTAGCCATTGCCTCTGGTCAGAGTCCCAGTACCCTTCATGTCCTTTGTCTTACTCCCGGTCATGTTCGTTGGGAGAGAAAAGGTTTTAGATTGATTCCTAAAGTTTCTTTCATTGCCAAGAATCAAATGGCTGCCTCTGGCCCTGTTGAGATTTTTCTTTGTCCACTATCTGACTTCTCATCAGTGCGCGAGGATAAGGTTTGGTGTCCTGTTAGAGCTCTTAAATGGTATATTGATAAGACTAAGACACGTCGCAAAGATGATCAGTTGTTTCTGATCACTCGAGAGCCCTTTTCTCCTGCTTCTCTTGATTCCATTTCTAGATGGATTGTTGAAGCTATTCGGGTCGCTGGCCCAGAGGCTCTCCTATCAGATAGTAAGCCCCATGCTCATGACACTCGTAGTGTTAGCACTTCCTCGGCCCTTTTTCGAAGGGGTGACGCTTAATGATATTTTGAGGGCTGCCTATTGGTGTTCGCCTAATTCCTTCATTTCTTGCTCCCTTAGGGATGTCCCTGCAGGTGAGGAATTATTTGCGTCAGCCACCTTGAAGGCGGCAGTGTCTTCTCTGTAATCCTGTTCCCTTCTTCACTTAATACATGCCACCTGGTTTGAATGGCTGCTAGTCTAGCATAATAGGTAGGTATCTATGATTTATTGAAGTAAATTTGTAAAATCAGCACTGATTTTCTTATTTACTAGATAAATCTATATACCTACCTATGACCCTCCCTCCTACCCCTTGCCTTGCAAGCAAAATGTTTTACTCTTGAGGTTGCTGGCAATAGAGGAAGATGGCCGTTGTGTATTCATGCGGATGAGGAACGAGGGGGATAACAATGGGTTACGGGGGTACGCACAATATTGTGACTTCTTTGTGTTAAAAGTTCTTGATTGGGTAGCGTAGTCAGGAGACTAACATAATAGGTAGGTACCGTATTCACCGGGGGAAAGGCCGCAGTATTTTCACTCAAAATATGATCCCAAAGTCTGGGTGCGGCCTATGGGCAACAACAGACGAAAATGAACCACCTCCAAAATCACAACACGTATTGGAATGGATGGGACAAATATTAGATCTACACTAAGCCTGTGCTCTATCTCTAACGATGTCGATTTAATTATCTTTCAAGTACTGAAATATTTTCAGTCATAAATATATAATTCAGAACTATCAATATCTTATCAATATAGTTACAAACACGGCCTTGTATGGTCTTCCGAGGTTGACAAAGCACTCGTACGAAGCTTTCTATTGAGCTTGAGTAACGTGCTGAAATCAGCCACGAACGAAAAATACACAAATTTTCTTCCCGGGTAGATTTATGATAGTATCAAAGAGGCAAAAGTATTTTCTATTCTGTGAGCTATTGTTGTCGATGTTACAGCACTACAAAGGCACTTTGTAAGTTTTAATTTGTCTTTTGAGCACACCCCTCGTATATGTAGAGATCGATGGCACCCCTCCACCTCGTATCCTTGCAGGATCATTTTGTATGGAGAACGGACAGTTATCGCAGAGGATTTTTCATAGCCCCGTGGCGTGCGCGTTATCCTACATTGTAGATCACGGCAAAGATCTTAAAAGATAAGATAGGACATTCCCGTTTCGCCATAATTTTATGTAACGGAAGTGGCCTCATATGGGGAAGGGGGCCCTTCCCTTGGCCGTTTACACAATCGGGAGAGTGTCCTATCTTCCTTTTCACGATCTTTGGTCATGGCAAGGACATGTTTCATCTTGCAAATTGTCGTGACAACGTTTTCAATTTCCTCTTCGAAACCATCATGCTGTATATGCATTTTTCTGTCTTTGGATATCACATAGGGAACTTTTGATGGAATATGCACCCATGTAAGATATCTCTTCATGATTTTTTAGAGTGGTGGAAACATTTCCTTTCCAATTTCATTTGTGATTGTGGCTCAATTTGCGAATTGCATTCACGGTTGATAGTCCTGTTTGTTGTCGAACTTTTATAGTAGGGAGACTGCACGTACCGTATAGTGCTAGTCTACAAAGATGTATGTGTTTGCGAGTACCACGCTTTGTCAGATTCTCTTCAAGTTCAACTTTTTAAATTCTTAAAGGCCAAGTCCACCCTAACAAAACGTTGATTTGAATAAATAAAGAAAAATCCAACAAGCATAACACTGAAAATTTCATCAAAATGGGATGTAAAATAAGAAAGTTATGGTATTTTAAAGTTTCGCTTAATTTCCCAAAACAGTTATATGCACATCTTGCTCAGTATGCAAATGAGGGAACCAGTGACGTCACCCACTCACTATTTCTTTTGTATTTTATTACATGAAATACGAAATATTTTAATTTTTCCTTGTTATAATGTGAAACAAGGTTTGATTCCTCGCTGAACATGTGTAATTGCCATTGTTGCAACCTATACACAATTCAGTGAGAGCTTCCTAATTGTGAAATCTGCAGAAATTAAAATATTCTATATTTCACATAATAAAATACAAAAGAAATAGTGAGTGGGTGACGTCACTGGTTCCCTCATTTGCATACTGAGCAGGATGAGCCTCTCCGCCGGTGAATACGGTATATAGATTTATCTAGTAAATAAGAAAATCAGTGCTGATTTTACAAGTTTATTATGGACCAAGGGTAAACAATTTTGTGGTGAGAACTGAGAAGCCTAGTGACAATATATGAATATATACTTGATACCAGTCAGCTGTTTGGAGAGGAAGATCCTGACCAAGATGTATCACCTGACACTGCTGATCCTGAGGCAGCAGGAGATGCAGGGCAGCAAGCAGTCGATCATATTCCAACTATAGAGGGCAATGTGATGAGAGAATCAACTAGGAAATGGGCTCAGGACTGTGGCTTCAATGCTGAAAAACTCTTCAGGAAGGTAAGCTTGAGTTGATGCATTCTACCAGTCTTCTATTATCTGCAAACATATGTCAGTGTAACAGTAAATTAAACCCTGCACTCTGTATGTCTGACTGCGATCTGATTTTGTAAAGAAATTGCGAGTGTTTTATTTATGTATTTTCAAGCATATAATTATAATCTTCTTTAATGAGGTTCTGATTATAGATGTGAATACCAGATATTGAAAATTTATGTGCATTTAAGCCTTCTAGTTGGAGTAAGGGCCAAATAGGTTTCAAATAGGTTTCAAATCTTAGACAATAGCACAGCTGGTCTGACATAATTTGACTTTTCCTCCTTCAAAAGGCTTGGAATAGCCAGGAATTCTGATACATGTATCACTATTCAAATGACTATTAAGAATCTTGATCATTAAGATTTTACATATTTGAGTGTTCATATCATATGCTATCACAGATTCTCCCAAAATTGGATTGCAGCCAGATGATATAGCTTGTAGTCAGTCGCGGCTCTACACTGCAATTAACTACCCAAAAGCTTTCGCTCCTTCCTGCTTAATTTGCATAAAATAAACAAGTTGTTTACGTAAAACCGCTACCGAAGAGTCTCAGCTAAATTGTGAAATCTCGCCCTAGAAACAACCAAATGAGATGAACTAAACGTCAAATTCCAGAATAAGAGTTGCTCTAACCCATAATAAGTATCACTCGTAGTCAAATCATTTTTTAATTTGTGAAAACTTGGAGAAATGAGGAGCCATATTTTTTTTTTAAAGTCTGAAAATGTAGCATTATTTTTCACATTTGCTCTCATTGCGCAAGATCAAAACTTTCACATATGAAAAATCAAAGTATATTAAGGGGATCCTCGAAATATCTTTTCATAATCATCCGTCGAACGGTTATGTTGGGAAAAAATCGAAGGCAATGCATTCATGAACCCTCTACCGTTCTTCGCGCGTAGGCCCACGTATAGTGGTGCATGCAGGATGGTTTCAACTCAAGTATACGCTAAACAGGGGGCGTGTCTATTTGTTTTCAGCCTAGGGGTGGGAGTTTCGGGTATTTTTTCAATTCAGGAACCTGACGATTTTTCGGTGCGGGTTCCCGGTTACCCGAAAATCATATAACACAAATTACAAGCTTTTATATTTACCCTTAAGAAGCTATTAACACTGGGAAAAACTCGAAAGCGCATCACTGCAGTGGGGCACTACATGGATATTTACATGTAGATATTGAATGGCTGGTCGACGTTATCTACCGCCTTATGTTACATACATGAGTAATCATTAAATACTTATTTTCGGGAAACGGGCATGTAATATTTTGACCCGGGACCCGATGCTCTCGGGCGGGACCCGGGTACCCGGTTTTTAGTACCAGCACTATTTCAGCCTATCAGATTGCAAGGATTTCAGTATTTTTCACGTTAAGTCTTCAATTTTTGATGGCAGTTTTACACAAAACTACTAACTGCGCAAACTTGAAACTGCCCAGGGAGTGAGATTGGAGTTTAAAGTTTAGCAATATGTTATTTATTTGCATATTCATTTCGTCCCAGACTTGTGTCGGGAAAAAAACAAAACCTCATTTCTCGGCCCTCTGAAACAGAAAAATACTCGTATCTCAAAAAATACTCATACGTTTTCAGTGAAAATTAATATGAAGCATAATATCCTCATTTCCTATCTACTCTGGAATTTTCATGATATTTAAGGCCCGAATGAGGGAGATACGAGAATGTGAATTTTCGAGGATTTCTGCTCCTTGCTCAGCGGAGGGCTTTGATAGCCGTTAGGAATTCAAAAGCTTTGACGACTTTACAAAGACGTTAGTTGGGGTGTAGAGCCGCGCCTGTAGGAGGCTACATCCAGCTTAATACATTTTGAACACTAATGATAATGAGGATAATGCTTTGCATTTACAAGGCACTCTTATGTATTGTGGTCATTGGATTCCTACAACGCTTGCACACTTGTATCCATCAATACCTCATCTTACTGCTCATTCCATGGTTTATGCAATTATGCAGGACAATGGACATATGTGACCCATCACAGAAATATAAAGGGTTATCTTTTCTTGAGCTGTATAGCGCAATCGTTGGCAAAGATATTCTCCTCCGCCAAAATAAAGGTTTTACATAAGAAATCAAGTTAAATAATATGATGAAGTAGTCTCACATGAAGATACTCCTATAATTTCATGGTGATCGGCCAATGAATAACTGAGATATACGGCTTAGCAATTCTGCCTCTGTTGTTAAGGGATCGCATTTTTATCGGGGGTCCCCCGATAAAAATACAATAAAATACATTAAATAGAAAAACGTTAATATCCCGAAAACTGAACAATATTAAAATCTGCGGTTTGGAGAGTTGGCTAGGTACCCTAAAGGGAGTGTTATAACAAAAAATGAATAAAATTTATTTTTGAACCCTCGACACTATGCACTACCTTTAAGGGGTAGAAAATCAAGTACAGAGCTGCCGACCAGTACGTATTTGTTACGGAATTCGAACACAAATACGGAAGTACGGATTTCCCCTAAAAACTAAGGATTTGAAGAAATCTGATTATGCACTATTTGTCTTATACGCACATGTATTTGTTATCACTCATACTTTCACACTCATATTGTATTATTTTCGCTGTTCCCGGAACTCCGCACTGTGTACGTACCTAAAGTGCATGCAGAAAGGAGACTGTGAAACGTACTTTCACCGCACACGCAAACTTCTAGCTCAAGGTACATGTATGAGCTAGCGCTAGCGGTGCGAGCCCGCGGGCAGCACAGCGCGGCTGCTGCTGCTTGGTGTAAGGCGGCAGTATGTGGAGATGCTCCATAGTGGAATCGAAAGGATGAATAGGGAATGTGAGTTTTTAGCTGGTTTTTTATGTTTCTAGATCTAGATAATTATATTATTCCCATGGATAATTATTGGGGTGTCATAAAGAGTAAGTTTAGGACATTTTTAGATCTAACTTATACAATTTTGGTGGCAGTTGCAATTTAAAAATTTAGTATTTGGGGACTTGCAAAAAATTACGGATTTCATCGCCAAAATACGATTTTTAAGCTTGGCGTGTACGGAAAAGCTTGGCCAGAGGTTGGCAGCTCTGTCAAGTAGTTTCATAGCACTGCAAAAGCTTCCTGCATCAACTTCGTGCTTTTTTCGTTGAGCCTTTCCTATGCCGGTGTCTTCTAAATCTTTCACCTTTTTTTTTTTACAAACGCCGCTGTAGTTAACTTAAGAAAAAAAAAATAATGACAATTTACTGATTTTTGTAAAAATAAACACACAGACAATTCTCTCCTTCTAAATCTTTCACCTTCTAAATCTTTCACATGTATCATAATTTAAACAGTTCTTCTTAATTCCGTTTTGAAAGCTAATTAAAACTCTTTCTTTTCTGTTCGGCTTTTTAAACGAATAAGAGAATTGGCCGCTAACTGGCGGTATGAACATGATGAAGATAAACTGCATCTTAGCTTGCAAGTCATTGTTTCTCTCAGCTCGAAAAAAAAATGTATACAATCTACTGGTGTCTAATTTCTTTTCTTTTCGCCATGTTATAAAGAGGTATAGAATTTGCCGATCCTCCTTTTAAATCACACACTCCTATCAAAACTTCCAGTTCTTTTTACTTCTGTTTTGAAAGCCAACTCTTTTCTATTCCCTCTCTACTTTCAATAGATTAAACAGCGATGGCTTAAACCAGCTTCGTAATGAAGGGATCTTTCATTGATGATAAACAATTCTCTGCGCTAGTAGAGTATTGCTTTAAGAAATCTACCACCTTCTCAATTTACTGCTATAAATAATATATACCTACCTATTCTTCTAGTCTCCTGACTACGCTACCCAATCGAGAACACAAAAAAGTCACAATATTGTACGCACCCCCCGTAACCCATTGTTATCCCCTTCGTTGCTC
Organism: Heliocidaris erythrogramma; assembly: GCA_025617745.1. Lineage (NCBI taxonomy): Eukaryota > Metazoa > Echinodermata > Echinoidea > Camarodonta > Echinometridae > Heliocidaris > Heliocidaris erythrogramma. Next base: position 21,324,942 of record CM046866.1, read on the forward strand.
ACCCCCATGAATACGCAACGGCCATCTTCCTCTATTGCGAGCAACCTCAAGAGTAAAACATGTTGCTTGCAAGGTAAGGGGTAGGAGGGAGGGTCAAAGGTAGGTATATAGATTTATCTAATAAATAAGAAAATCAGTGCTGATTTTACAAATTTAACTACCTATTCTGCTAGAGTAACACAGTGTTCAAAAACGGAAGGAAACAGGATAACGGGGAAGACACTGCCGCCTTCAAGGTGGCCTACGCAAATAATTCCTCTCCTGCAGGGACATCCTTAAGGTTGCATGAAATGAAGGAATTGGGCGAGCGCCAATAGGCAGCCTTCAAAAAATCATCAAGCGTCACACCTTGAAAGAGGACCCAAGAAGGTGCCTCCCTGCCGATTGATATAAGCCACAACCGAGACATGGTCCGAAAGAATAAGAACTGAGCGACGGCAAAGTGGATAAGTCCCTGGACTGTGAACCACGAGGTCCGGGGTTCGAATCCCACCACAGCACTAGCGTCCTTTGGCAAGACGTTAAGGGAGACCATCCAAATTCATCGACCATTCCAGAATGTATCCGGAATGGGGTCATCAAGCATTCCAGAATGGGTCGGGAATATCCCCATTCTAGCCGCGTTCTCAAATTTCCGGCCGATCCGGCGCCTTTTGTTTGCCGAACAAAGAGGCATTCTGAAAGCATTCTGGAAGCATTCTGGGAGCATTCTGAAATGTCCCTTTGTCGTCGACATGGCGTGGGGTCATTCTGGAATGGTCTCAGAATGCGGTGATTAAAAATCATGAATGCGTAACGGGACAGTCAAGGACGCGCAGCGCGATCGAAGTTACTTCATTTATTGCGATATCGATCATGCCGGCATGATACTATAATCTCGTTTTAAAGTATTTCCCTTTCTTTGACTGTAAGGATCGGAAGAATTATTTTTGAAGATTCATGTTGATGCCATATACTATAGTGAATTCGCTTTATTTATGAATATTGTAAGCGACGGTCACCAGATAAGATACAGCGTCGACCGTTAGATGAAAAAAAGAAAACAATTTCCAGATTGAACGAAGTGATGATCGCCGGGTGAAAAAATGCGCATTATTTCTTCCGATATAAATAGCTGATTTTTGTTTTTAATGACATGTATGGATTGCAAGAATTATGTGGAAGTTTAATGGTGAAAGAAATTGAAATCAAAAATAAAGTAATGATCGTCAGATGAAATTAAAACTACACTCGCTAGATGATACAGATTTGGACGATTGCCCAAAGAAATAATATTAATTTTACTACAGTATAGACAGATGAAATAAATGACGGCCGATGTATATTTTTGTTGCCCTTAAATAAATTCACTGATGAGAATGATCAATACATGGAAAATGCACGATATGATTGATAATATTAACAAATGATAATCAGTTTTGCGCACCAAATGCGCTTTATATTTCTTCCGATATTACAACGCAAAATTAGCTGATTTTTTTTTGTATGAAATGTATGGATCGCAAGAATTATGTGGAAGTTTAATTTAAATTAAATTACACTCGCTAGATGATACAGATTTACGATCGCCCAAAGAAATAATATTATTGATATTACTACAGTATATTGACAGATAAAAAAAGAATACGATTGCAAGATTGAACGAAGTGATGATCGCCGGTTGAAAAAATGCGCATTATTTCTTCCCATATTAGGACGCAACAAAAAGTTGATTTTTGTTTTTAATGACATGTATGGATCGCAAGAATTATGCGGAAGTTTAATGGTGAAAGAAATTGAAGCTCATCATATGAAATAAAGTAATGATCGTCAGATGAAATTAAATTACACTCGCTAGATGTTACAGATTTGGACGATTGCCCAAAGAAATAATATTATTAATATTACTACAGTATAGACAGATGAAACAAATGACGGCCGATGTATATTTTTGTTGCCCTTAAATAAATTTACTGATGAGAATGATCAATACATGGAAAATGCACGATATGATTGATAATATTAACAAATGATAATCAGTTTTGCGCACCAAATGCGCTTTATATTTCTTCCGATATTAAGACGCAAAATTAGCTGATTTTTTTTTGTATGAAATGTATGGATCGCAAGAATTATGCGGAAGTTTAATTTAAATTAAATTACACTCGCTAGATGATACAGATTTACGATCGCCCAAAGAAATAATATTATTGATATTACTACAGTATAGACAGATGAAACAAATGACGGCCGATGTATATTTTTGTTGCCCTTAAATAAATTTACTGATGAGAATGATCAATACATGGAAAATGCACGATATGATTGATAATATTAACAAATGATAATCAGTTTTGCGCACCAAATGCGCTTTATATTTCTTCCTATATTAACACGGCAATGATTTTTTAAGGCACTGTATGGATCGCAAGAATTATGCTGAAGTTTAATTGTGAAAGAAATTGAAGCTCATCATATGAAATAAAGAAATGATCGTCAGATGAAATTAAATTACACTCGCTAGATGATACAGAGCTGGACGATTGCCCAAAGAAATAATATTACTACAGTATAAACAGATGAAATAAATGACGGCCGATGTATATTTTTGTTGCCCTTAAATAAATTCACTGATGAGAATGATCAATACATGAAAAATGCACGATATGATTGATAATATTAACAAAATGATAATCAGTTTTGCGCACCAAATGCGCTTTATATTTCTTCCGATATTAAGACGGCAATGATTTTTTAAGGAACTGTATGGATCGCAAGAATTATTGCGGAAGTTTAACGTATGTATATATTTTGTTGCCCTTAAATAGCTACAATGATGAGAATCAGTGAAGTTATGTGTATATAACCTTTTTTCATGTTTATACTTTATTTATGGTGACAACCCGTCTATTTATAATAAAACAATGTAAGCGAAGGACGCCAGAATAGAGCGGCGACCGCGAGGTGAAAGAGGAGATCACCAGATAAAATAACGAAAAAAGTGAAAAGGATAAAAGTAACCAACGGGATTTATTCCTTTACCATTCACCATGGTCACGAAATTCATTTCTTTTTGTCAAGATATTTTTCGTCGTATAGGCCTATGATATATGCAACTGGTTTTTCTGAAGGTTCATATTTGGAAAAAAAGGTGGTTCATAGTCCGAAATATGAAATAGAGTTAATTCTTCCGAAGGTTCATACTTTTTCTGAATCTTTTATATTTTTAGCACACCACTTGAGCGGTACAAAAAAACAGAGCATAAGATAAGAGGGCAAACACTGTGAGAGCGGAATACAAACATGGAGAGGAGAGAAATAAAATGGAATCGTGTCAACGTAACAGATAGAAAGAGAAGAAAATGACAAATTAAAGAGAAACATCGGAAAAGTTGAATGAAAAGCTGACAGAATAAAAACAGCCATAAGAAAAAGGTGATTATTCTTGATAAAAACAAAGAATAACACAAGGAAACACGATAGAGTTTTTAGCACCCTTAAAATTGCAAGAGGCATCGGCTATCGACAAATTCCAAAAAAGTAAATGAATTAACTCAACTCATTTTAACGATATTTCTCTCCTTGCTTTTGCATGATCCCCTCTTTCTTAGCTCATTTTACCCTTTTTCTAGCTCCATCAATCCGTCAATACAACACAGACTTTATGTAACTCCCCCCCCCCCCCCTCTGTACTTTTTACAAATTATTTCGGGAAAGGCTTGTTTGATCTACCCGCGCGCGCGCATACTATTTATAAATAACCGCAGTGATATCAACAACCTGCCAGACAATGGCTCCCAAGAGTCTCTCAATGTCATTGACCCAGTTAATGATTTATGACCTGCTGTGATTTTTTTTTTCATGCTAGCCTATGCGATATGCGCCGGGCTTTCTGGCAAGTATACTAGTTGTGTTACGTAAACTATGGAGGGCGTTAGCCCAAGCGAGTATCATCGCTGGTAAACTCATCATTATTCATATATGTTTTAAATATCGAATGTGAGAGGAGGGTATGCCATGCATGATTCATAAACTAGCCTTATTTGGTAATCGACCTCCTTTTATTCAACCAATCAAATATCTTCAAGTTCCGATTTTTTTCCCTCTAGCACAAAATTCATAATACGCTACAACGCCCTATTTTGTTGGAGTGGCTTAATATAGTCTGTATGCAAGTCTGTAATGATTTACTCCACTGTTGCGGTATCGAAGTGTGTATCCAGTATCACATCTTATTTTTAACTAATCATAATAACGCACTATTCTAGACTACGGTACATTCTTTCCAAGTGGGTGTTGTGGTGTATATCTCTTCCTACCCTCAGTGGGTGTAGGTTGGCTAATAAAAATATACTTTATTTTGTGATTGCCTGTACATATGTTCATTATTCGCAGTATGTATTCTTTGTACTTTTCTTATGCCAAATATTGCCGTTTTATTTATGATCTCTTCCATGCGCACAGGAGGGGCCGTCAGAAATAAAATCATTGTCAATGTCATTGTAGCGCGTGCGTGCGCCTCTAATCCAGCTATTGTGGAAGTTATAAAACTCAGCCCCGGGACTGAGTGAAACCACTACTATTCCGTGCGTCTCACAATTTAAATGGGCAAATGACAATGTATAGTTGTATCATAGGGACTATTTTTTCAATCGAAGTATGATATATGTCATGCCACTTACCTAAACAGACCTTCCGCAGATCAGCTCTTCCTCAGAAATGTATAGAATCAATAAAATGTCACCTTTTTTCACTCAATTGTAATTCTCCCTCTCGTCTCTCTCGAGCTAGAATTCGAACGTATGTAAAAAAAATATACTGACGCGCATGCGTATTGCAAACTATACATCGGCATCCGAAAATTTTTAGTACAGGATCCGGGAAATTAATAGGCTTTTTTATATCATCCTCATCGAAAAGAAAGACGACAGTTATCAGGACAGTATTGTAATTACCTAAAGCATCTTCAAATGAAGTTATGTCATATTTCATGGTATAATTTTGACATACGAGCTTGGATATTTGAGGCATCCAACCTTTCCAATGACTGCTGATCGCAGCCCGAACGCTACGCGTTCGGGCTGCCGCAGTAAAGCGGACCCAGGTTTGGGCTACTGCCGGCCTTCGCCGATTGCCCGTCTCCATAACGCGATTAGTATACTTCATTACTTGCCAGAAAGCCTGACGCATATCGGACAGACTATTTTCATGCTACTGTAGAAAGAAATTCAGCAGCATATCTCCCCTCCCATCCTCCCACCCCCTTCAAAAAAAGATAAATCCGAAGACGATCTCTGTAGCCTCGTCACTGAGTTGAGGGGCACTTGCATCCTTTTTTTTGGGGGGGGGGGGGAGGGGGTCCTCAGAAAATTTAATGCGAATGTAAGAAGTCACAGAAAGGGGTGGGTGTATGATTTTTGTTTTGACTTTCCCTTCACTTTCCCTCTTTCCCGGTCGCTAGAGCTATAATATAAAGATGATAATGAGTGAAATTTTATGATAATTATAATGATATAAAATGAATCATGAAAAAATATTCTGCTTGACATTTGTGTTAATAACTTATTAATATGGCCATTGAATTTCGGCGAAATAATATCACAATATCAAATTCCATTGAAAGAGAAAGGAACCAAACAAATACGTAATCACCACTCTCAAGAATTGACAAGCTTATTTCACAGACGTATTTTTATGTTTCCATAATTTCATCATTTTCTCTGCATCACTGGAATCACGCGGCAGCAGCCCGAATGCGTATAGTGTTCCAATTCCGGGGCCACCTATGACTGTAACCATTTTCAAACATCGATGAAATTCACAAACACACAAATTTACATCGACACACAATGATCAAAAGTAATAACATGTTGTGCGAGTTTTGTAAGTCGTTTAAAATATGATAACGTCACTGATTTGTTTTCAGAATCATGTTATTTTTCCCCAAAATAATATTAGACGGGTTCGCGTGTTTTTCATTTGCTTTCCGAAGTATGTCCGCGATCACTTCAAAGAGGCATCGATCGATATCGCGGCGCGCGCGGCATGAGAAAGACAGATCAGCGATCGGCCGCGCCGGCTGGCTGAATAGATCTTCCTTGCTGTTTTGTGAACAATAGCGTGTTCTGGCTTGAGTGGCGCATTCTCGCTTGAGTGGCGCATTCTCGGAGCATTCCGGAACATACCCATTCTGACACCATTCTAACACCATTCTGACCCCATTCCGGATGTAATCCTCCATAGCGCGGAGTTAAGTACCGCATTCTAAACGCATGCCAGAATGGGGATGAGCAAGACAATGGATTTTTAGGGGACCATTCTGGCGGCATTCTGGAATGGTCGGTGAATTTGGATGGTCTCCCTAATCTACATTTGCCACTCTCCACCCAGGTGTTAAATGGGTACCCGGTAGGATGCGAAAGTTAATGTCGTTTGCTTAGCATGTGGCGCTTTACAGCGACTGGCTGGAATACTCCCCAGGGAGCGGATAAAGTGCACACATTGTGTGCGGGCATGTCAGAATCCAATGACCGGGGTAATAATATATCTGTAAAACCCTTAGAAACACAACCATGTATTAGGCGCTATATAAAAGCGGAATATTATTATTATTATTATCTGAAAAGAAGCAAAGTTAAAGGTCCCCTTTTATGAAATTCTAATTCTTGGTATTTTGTACATGATACTCATCTAAATTGAAAAATGAAATCCGTTTGCAATAAATACGTCTTTTACGTCCTTTCCCTTACAGTAAATTTCCGTATCCACCATTACCTTCCACCATTGTCTAAGTTTGAAAGTTTGACAGCTAAAATACAGTAACGATGAAGTGATGTTTTTTAGGAAGAAGTGAAATAAAATCAAGTTCTAAAGCCGCGGGAGCCAACGCTATAGCCACTGCGCTTGTTGTGAGGGCTGCTAGCAGCTAGCGCGCGAGCAGCAGTACAGTGCATGCACATCATGCATAATAACACTGCACTGTTAACATGCATTGTGACTACGTACACGCACTGCATTCATAACTCTGGGGTTGTACTCGAGTGGACGTGAGATGGCGCTACACAACGTGGTACCCCGGGGTACCGCGTGGTGCATCATTTAACCAGGTAATTTTAATAGTCCCAAGGACCTTGTTATACTAAGTTTCCACCGTATATATTAATATTGATTTTTGTTACCACCCTGAATGTAGTGAAAATGTAACGGGCAATTTTCAACCTACAACCCCCCTCAACTATGATTTAATAGACAACTTCAAAACAATGCGCAGTGTAGTCTATGATGTAGGTGATAGTGAGGTAACTTTTACTTTGAACTTCACAAATAAACAATAGAAGATTAACTAATAATTTATTTGTCAAGATAGCAGTGTAAAATGTTGTGATGGGGAAAGAGGAAACAAACGTTAATCTGCACATAGGAGAAGAAAATACATGTACACTGCAAATAGAATAATCTTCCTCTATTTACATTAAGGCTAAAACATTATTTTCATTTATAGAATATCATAATATTAATTTCATAAGGAGCCAAATTGGCATTTTGCATCCAACCTGCTTTATTTAATACAGGAATACTGCAGTAAGGATTAAAACAAAAAATATGGTGTACTCACTGATTTTCAGTTGCATCCTGCCTTGCCTGTCCGCCATACTGCTGCCGATACATAAGCAGTATCTACTTCCTTTCGCTTCACTTACCTATCCAATAACAAGTGCCATTATTATTTGCCAGAAGAATTCCCTCGGCTATTAAAAAATTGACCTTTTGACCTTGGAAACCCTGCACACTCGCTCTATAAGAATCCCCACATGTTACAGAACATCCTCTTTCTTTGCCGATGTGCCTTCACGTTCATTTCAGTGATTCCCTCGCGAGTTTCTTTCTGGAATTTATTGGACTGTTACAAGGATTATTTTCTCTAACTTTGAAGGAATCCTTCGTGTTTTCAGCTCAGTAGACCTTTCTTGTTTTCTAGGTTTCTTTCTTAGTCGTAATTATGACGAAAGAAAACTTAACTTTAGCGGAGCCGCTCGATCAAGCCTCCTCTTCTTCCCTCCTCTTCTTCCCGTTCGGCGTCGCGGTCGAACAGCAGCAGTGGAGGGAGAAAGCGGCCGTCCCAGCCCAGCGCTAACTCTCAGAAAAAGACTAAAACGGGGGCTAAACCCAAAACCAAAAGCGAGGTCGATGGTAAACTCTCTACCACCTCCAAACAAAAGTCCGATAGCCTGCTCGAGGTTGATGGTTCTAAAAAATTAACCACCTCCATAGCTAAGGCTAGTGTTCAGCAGTCCGAGGTCGTGGGTGATAACAACACCCCCTCCGGCTCTGTGGCTCAGTCCCGAGTTACGGGACGTCAATCGTTAGAACCCGAGCTCCCCTCCGCGGAAATCGCATCGGGAGCTCCGCAACGTGTAGTACCGGGTGTGGGTCCCGCTCTCGGGGCCCCGAGCCCGTCTCTTACGAGGCCCCCAGAGGGGGAAAAAGGGGATTCGCCAGAAGGCAGACCGATAAATCCCGGGGCCAAAACTTGGGCCCCACCAACAAGAACCAGGTCACGCGGGACCACCCCTATCACTCCTGACTATCAGTACCCCAAAACAGGGCATCTCCCAGTTGGGGGCAGACTGCCAAAATTTGACCACAAAAAAGGACACAAGTCACGTCAGACAAAATGATTCTATCAATAATTCAGAAAGGCTATGTCCCACTCGTAAGAAGGTTAAAATTGCACCACAGAACAAAATTACCTCTTCATCCTCAAAAGAGAAAGGTCTTGCCAGAGGAAATAAATGCACTACTACGCAAGAAGGCTATAGTACGAGTTCCCGAAGGGAGAAATGTGAACGCCAGCGTTCCTAACTCCCAAAAGGACTGGAGGTTTCTGCATGGTTCTAAATCTCAAAAGACTAAACCAGTACATAGCAAACTCTACCTTCAAAATGGAAAACCTAGCCACCATTCTTCCCCTCCTCAAACCAAAACGAATGGGCTGCTACATTGGACGCTTACTTGCACGTCCCTATTGCTCACTAGGCTCAACACCTGTTCGGGTTTGCCGTAGGAAACGAAGTGTATCAAGACCGGGCTCTACCATTCGGACAAAACTCGGCCCCATGCATTTTCACGCGTATCGTGCAGGTCATCGCCTCACACTTACGAGAAAAAGGTATCAAAATATTTGTTTATCTGGACGACTGGTTATTAGTGGCGGACTCTGAACACAACCTACATCGTCACATAGAGATGACAATAGAGCTGGTCACAAGGTTGGGGTTTATAATAAATTTCGAGAAGTCGCATCTAACCCCTTCCCAACATCAGAATTTCTAGGCGCAAAGCTGGTTCTCCGGTACCAGCTTGCTCGTTCCCTCCCCCACAGGGTGGACAGGATAAAGCAGGTGGGACTCTCCATTCTCGACAGACCAAGGTCGACGGCCCTTATTTGGCTTCAGTTCCTAGGGTATCTAGCGAGTCTTTTAGACACAGTTCCCAATTGCCGACGGAAGATGAGAATGATACAATTGGGGTCCCTACAGGGATCCTGTACACAAACTCATCTTTCTGACAGATTCGATGGCGGAAGCTCTCCGAGTTTGGCTCAGCCCCCATCATTTTCAGGTAGGAAAACAGTTTGTCAATCCAACTCCTCCTCTGGTTATTTACACAGACGCATCGAACCAGGGTTGTAGTGCAGTGTTGGGTACAGAGATGATTCAAGGTTGTTGGAAGGGAGAGGAAAAGTCCTTCCACATCAATATTCTGGAAATGCTGGCAGTCCGTTATGCCCTCCTCAGGTTCAAGGACAAGATTCAGGGTCAGGTTGTGTCGATAAGATCGGACAATCTTACGGTGGTCTCTTATCTAAACAGGCAAGGGGGAACAAGGTCAAGAAGTTGACCTTAGAGATCCTGGAGTGGTGTGATCCCATCCAGACCAGATTAATTGCGTCTCACATCCACGGGAAGGACAACTACATTGCGGATTTCCTCTCAAGGGGGAGTTGCCTACCATCGGAATCGCAACTGGACCCAGTTGTCGCAAACCTCATATTCAGCAGGTACGGTCCCCCACAGGTCGACTTGTTTGCGTCAGCCCTGAATATACAACTACCGGTTTATTGCACAAACCACAATGATCCGGCAGCCCTGGCCATGGATGCTCTCTCGATATCATGGAGAAACATCCTGGGCTATGCTTTCCCCCCTTTTGTAATAATTCCCAAGGTGCTTCAGAAAGTGATGAGGGACGAAGTGAACCTCTTGCTGGCCCCTTGGTGGCCCAAACGCCCTTGGTTCCCGACTCTGACGAGTCTCCTGATTCATCCCCCGGTGGTTCTCCCGGACGAAGCAGATCTTCTGCGGCAACCGGGGACGACGATCTATCATCCAAATCTTCCCAGCCTAAAATTGACGTTGTGGATCATTTCAGGTCAATGGCGACTCAGGCAGGCCTTTCTAGGAAAGCTGCCGATCTCTCAGCAAAATTCCTCAGACAATCAACGGGGAATACTTATGACTCTAGACTACAATACTACGTCAGATGGTGCAACGACCACCAAGTTGATCCGACCTCTGCTCCTCTAAGGGAGATAGCAGACTTTTTGATTCATCTGTTTGATAAGAACCTAGCCATATCTACAATTCGAGGCTACAAGTCCGCTATTTCAGCCGTCCACGAAGGTAAATTTCAGGATGGAGAAACGCTGAGCTCTTCCAAGTACCTCTCTAGGCTTGTAAAATCTTTGTTCCTTTCTAAACCCCCTCAGGCTAGGTTGAGCCCGTCTTGGGGTTTGTCGCGGGTGTTGCGTGCTTTAGCTAACACTCCCTTTGAACCGATGGACGCTAGTTCTCTGATGAACCTAACAGTGAAGACTGTATTTCTGTTGGCAGTAGCTTCTGGAAGGAGGCGTAGTTTCCTCCATGCATTGACAGTGAGTCCTGGCCATATCCGTTGGGCAAAAACATGGTGTTAGACTTATCCCTCACGCTAAGTTTGTGGCTAAAATCAAACTATGACCTCGTCCCCTGGTGAAGTGTTCATTCCTTCGCTCAAGTCTTTCTCATCGATTGAGCAAGACAAGTTGTGCCCAGTAAGGGCATTGAAGTGGTATATTCATAGGACCCAGGTAATTTGTAGTTCGGAGCAATTCTTTGTCAGCATTCCTGCTCCTCATGGAGCTGTTTCACCAGACACCATTTCTCGCTGGATTGTTCAAGCGATTAGGTCTGGGGGAGATTCCACCGTTCTCTCTCGGGTTCGTGCCCATGATACGAGAGGGGTGGCTTCCTCTTGGGCCCTGTTCCAAGGGGTTCCCCTCGAGGATATTTTGAAAGCGGCCTATTGGCATAACCCAAATACTTTCACTTCTTTTTACTTATCTGATGTTATGTCTAAGGAAGCTGCCTTTGCATCAGCTGTCCTTTCCTGCCCTAATAGAAAGTGACTGGTGCTTTGGCTTCTCTGCTGCCCTGGTAGCCCCTGTTTCCTACGTTTTGTTGGTTCGGTAGAGACCTTCTTGTGGTTCATGGGTCTGTCTTCCATCCTGAAGTTGAGTACATATTTTGTGCCGGAATTGTCTGTTGGCATCTGGCACTTGTTATCGGATAGGTAAGTGAAGCGAAAGGAAGTAGATATGTATGTTCAGTAGTGAACATTTTATCTACGAGTGAGCTTCACTTACCAACATGTATGGGAACCCTCCCTCCTTCCCCACTCTGCGGCGTTTTATCTGCTATGCCGGCTCCGAAAGAGGATGTTTATTAACATGTGGGGATTCTTATAGGGCGCGTGTGCGGGGTTTCCCAGGTGACTAGCAGGGCTACCAGGGTCCCAAGGTTGATTTTTTTAATAGCCGAGGGAATTCTTCTGGCAAAGAATAATTGCACTTGTTATTGGATAGGTAAGTGAAGCTCACTCGTAGATAAAATTTTCACTACTGAACATACATGTCTAATGAAATTTCAAATATCTGCAGATCAGATCTACATCAATAAACTAGCTACCTGTCTTATTTATAATATGCTATTTCAGTGCTCGCGCTGCTCCTAACCGAGCCAGAATAAAACAGAAACTAACGTGCACTTCCCGCAAGTGGGCTCACCTCCACACAAGCCTTGCCTGTCCTCCTTTTGCTCGCGCTCTTTCCGAGCTCTTTGTGTTATTTTTTGCATCAGGATTTCATCGATTTTGATCGTGGATATTTTCGCAAGATAAGGTCAGTTCGTTCCTTTTATTTTCTTCTCCGTACCTTTCACGTTATTTTGGTACGCTTTTTGGGTGACCTTTTTCCCGCTTGGGTGAATTTTGAGGTATCTTCTTTTTAGCTTTTGTCACGTTTTGAGCGTCCCTTTTCCTCACGTGACTACCCGCAACTGGCGGCTTGGCTTCCCCGCGCTCACTCCTCTTTGGTTGTGGAGTGTTTGCCTCGTATATTTCCCTCGCAGGAATTTGGTCACTTTCTTCCTGACATTTGAAACTTCTGTTTGTTTCTGTGTCTTCCTCCTTGTAGTGCTTATTTCTGTTGGGATTATAAGCGCTATTTATTCTTTTTAATTCTATTGATTCTCGAGACATTTGGGAATCTTATGAATTATTGTTTTTATCATTTATGTCTCTGCTTCTTTCTGACAGACTGTCGCCATGGCCAGTGCTGCTAAGAGATGTACTTGCCATCGATTTACGGCCCAGTGGGACCGTTGCCCGCTTTGCCCACGGCACCGCGGCACCGCGACTGCTCAAGCGCGGCGCCTTGCAAGGAGTGCGAGGGTTGGGACGCTGCCACCTGCTTCACTTACCTATCCAATAACAAGTGCCATTATTATTTGCCAGAAGAATTCCCTCGGCTATTAAAAAATTGACCTTTTGACCTTGGAAACCCTGCACACTCGCTCTATAAGAATCCCCACATGTTACAGAACATCCTCTTTCTTTGCCGATGTGCCTTCACGTTCATTTCAGTGATTCCCTCGCGAGTTTCTTTCTGGAATTTATTGGACTGTTACAAGGATTATTTTCTCTAACTTTGAAGGAATCCTTCGTGTTTTCAGCTCAGTAGACCTTTCTTGTTTTCTAGGTTTCTTTCTTAGTCGTAATTATGACGAAAGAAAACTTAACTTTAGCGGAGCCGCTCGATCAAGCCTCCTCTTCTTCCCTCCTCTTCTTCCCGTTCGGCGTCGCGGTCGAACAGCAGCAGTGGAGGGAGAAAGCGGCCGTCCCAGCCCAGCGCTAACTCTCAGAAAAAGACTAAAACGGGGGCTAAACCCAAAACCAAAAGCGAGGTCGATGGTAAACTCTCTACCACCTCCAAACAAAAGTCCGATAGCCTGCTCGAGGTTGATGGTTCTAAAAAATTAACCACCTCCATAGCTAAGGCTAGTGTTCAGCAGTCCGAGGTCGTGGGTGATAACAACACCCCCTCCGGCTCTGTGGCTCAGTCCCGAGTTACGGGACGTCAATCGTTAGAACCCGAGCTCCCCTCCGCGGAAATCGCATCGGGAGCTCCGCAACGTGTAGTACCGGGTGTGGGTCCCGCTCTCGGGGCCCCGAGCCCGTCTCTTACGAGGCCCCCAGAGGGGGAAAAAGGGGATTCGCCAGAAGGCAGACCGATAAATCCCGGGGCCAAAACTTGGGCCCCACCAACAAGAACCAGGTCACGCGGGACCACCCCTATCACTCCTGACTATCAGTACCCCAAAACAGGGCATCTCCCAGTTGGGGGCAGACTGCCAAAATTTGACCACAAAAAAGGACACAAGTCACGTCAGACAAAATGATTCTATCAATAATTCAGAAAGGCTATGTCCCACTCGTAAGAAGGTTAAAATTGCACCACAGAACAAAATTACCTCTTCATCCTCAAAAGAGAAAGGTCTTGCCAGAGGAAATAAATGCACTACTACGCAAGAAGGCTATAGTACGAGTTCCCGAAGGGAGAAATGTGAACGCCAGCGTTCCTAACTCCCAAAAGGACTGGAGGTTTCTGCATGGTTCTAAATCTCAAAAGACTAAACCAGTACATAGCAAACTCTACCTTCAAAATGGAAAACCTAGCCACCATTCTTCCCCTCCTCAAACCAAAACGAATGGGCTGCTACATTGGACGCTTACTTGCACGTCCCTATTGCTCACTAGGCTCAACACCTGTTCGGGTTTGCCGTAGGAAACGAAGTGTATCAAGACCGGGCTCTACCATTCGGACAAAACTCGGCCCCATGCATTTTCACGCGTATCGTGCAGGTCATCGCCTCACACTTACGAGAAAAAGGTATCAAAATATTTGTTTATCTGGACGACTGGTTATTAGTGGCGGACTCTGAACACAACCTACATCGTCACATAGAGATGACAATAGAGCTGGTCACAAGGTTGGGGTTTATAATAAATTTCGAGAAGTCGCATCTAACCCCTTCCCAACATCAGAATTTCTAGGCGCAAAGCTGGTTCTCCGGTACCAGCTTGCTCGTTCCCTCCCCCACAGGGTGGACAGGATAAAGCAGGTGGGACTCTCCATTCTCGACAGACCAAGGTCGACGGCCCTTATTTGGCTTCAGTTCCTAGGGTATCTAGCGAGTCTTTTAGACACAGTTCCCAATTGCCGACGGAAGATGAGAATGATACAATTGGGGTCCCTACAGGGATCCTGTACACAAACTCATCTTTCTGACAGATTCGATGGCGGAAGCTCTCCGAGTTTGGCTCAGCCCCCATCATTTTCAGGTAGGAAAACAGTTTGTCAATCCAACTCCTCCTCTGGTTATTTACACAGACGCATCGAACCAGGGTTGTAGTGCAGTGTTGGGTACAGAGATGATTCAAGGTTGTTGGAAGGGAGAGGAAAAGTCCTTCCACATCAATATTCTGGAAATGCTGGCAGTCCGTTATGCCCTCCTCAGGTTCAAGGACAAGATTCAGGGTCAGGTTGTGTCGATAAGATCGGACAATCTTACGGTGGTCTCTTATCTAAACAGGCAAGGGGGAACAAGGTCAAGAAGTTGACCTTAGAGATCCTGGAGTGGTGTGATCCCATCCAGACCAGATTAATTGCGTCTCACATCCACGGGAAGGACAACTACATTGCGGATTTCCTCTCAAGGGGGAGTTGCCTACCATCGGAATCGCAACTGGACCCAGTTGTCGCAAACCTCATATTCAGCAGGTACGGTCCCCCACAGGTCGACTTGTTTGCGTCAGCCCTGAATATACAACTACCGGTTTATTGCACAAACCACAATGATCCGGCAGCCCTGGCCATGGATGCTCTCTCGATATCATGGAGAAACATCCTGGGCTATGCTTTCCCCCCTTTTGTAATAATTCCCAAGGTGCTTCAGAAAGTGATGAGGGACGAAGTGAACCTCTTGCTGGCCCCTTGGTGGCCCAAACGCCCTTGGTTCCCGACTCTGACGAGTCTCCTGATTCATCCCCCGGTGGTTCTCCCGGACGAAGCAGATCTTCTGCGGCAACCGGGGACGACGATCTATCATCCAAATCTTCCCAGCCTAAAATTGACGTTGTGGATCATTTCAGGTCAATGGCGACTCAGGCAGGCCTTTCTAGGAAAGCTGCCGATCTCTCAGCAAAATTCCTCAGACAATCAACGGGGAATACTTATGACTCTAGACTACAATACTACGTCAGATGGTGCAACGACCACCAAGTTGATCCGACCTCTGCTCCTCTAAGGGAGATAGCAGACTTTTTGATTCATCTGTTTGATAAGAACCTAGCCATATCTACAATTCGAGGCTACAAGTCCGCTATTTCAGCCGTCCACGAAGGTAAATTTCAGGATGGAGAAACGCTGAGCTCTTCCAAGTACCTCTCTAGGCTTGTAAAATCTTTGTTCCTTTCTAAACCCCCTCAGGCTAGGTTGAGCCCGTCTTGGGGTTTGTCGCGGGTGTTGCGTGCTTTAGCTAACACTCCCTTTGAACCGATGGACGCTAGTTCTCTGATGAACCTAACAGTGAAGACTGTATTTCTGTTGGCAGTAGCTTCTGGAAGGAGGCGTAGTTTCCTCCATGCATTGACAGTGAGTCCTGGCCATATCCGTTGGGCAAAAACATGGTGTTAGACTTATCCCTCACGCTAAGTTTGTGGCTAAAATCAAACTATGACCTCGTCCCCTGGTGAAGTGTTCATTCCTTCGCTCAAGTCTTTCTCATCGATTGAGCAAGACAAGTTGTGCCCAGTAAGGGCATTGAAGTGGTATATTCATAGGACCCAGGTAATTTGTAGTTCGGAGCAATTCTTTGTCAGCATTCCTGCTCCTCATGGAGCTGTTTCACCAGACACCATTTCTCGCTGGATTGTTCAAGCGATTAGGTCTGGGGGAGATTCCACCGTTCTCTCTCGGGTTCGTGCCCATGATACGAGAGGGGTGGCTTCCTCTTGGGCCCTGTTCCAAGGGGTTCCCCTCGAGGATATTTTGAAAGCGGCCTATTGGCATAACCCAAATACTTTCACTTCTTTTTACTTATCTGATGTTATGTCTAAGGAAGCTGCCTTTGCATCAGCTGTCCTTTCCTGCCCTAATAGAAAGTGACTGGTGCTTTGGCTTCTCTGCTGCCCTGGTAGCCCCTGTTTCCTACGTTTTGTTGGTTCGGTAGAGACCTTCTTGTGGTTCATGGGTCTGTCTTCCATCCTGAAGTTGAGTACATATTTTGTGCCGGAATTGTCTGTTGGCATCTGGCACTTGTTATCGGATAGGTAAGTGAAGCGAAAGGAAGTAGATATGTATGTTCAGTAGTGAACATTTTATCTACGAGTGAGCTTCACTTACCAACATGTATGGGAACCCTCCCTCCTTCCCCACTCTGCGGCGTTTTATCTGCTATGCCGGCTCCGAAAGAGGATGTTTATTAACATGTGGGGATTCTTATAGGGCGCGTGTGCGGGGTTTCCCAGGTGACTAGCAGGGCTACCAGGGTCCCAAGGTTGATTTTTTTAATAGCCGAGGGAATTCTTCTGGCAAAGAATAATTGCACTTGTTATTGGATAGGTAAGTGAAGCTCACTCGTAGATAAAATTTTCACTACTGAACATACATGTCTAATGAAATTTCAAATATCTGCAGATCAGATCTACATCAATAAACTAGCTACCTGTCTTATTTATAATATGCTATTTCAGTGCTCGCGCTGCTCCTAACCGAGCCAGAATAAAACAGAAACTAACGTGCACTTCCCGCAAGTGGGCTCACCTCCACACAAGCCTTGCCTGTCCTCCTTTTGCTCGCGCTCTTTCCGAGCTCTTTGTGTTATTTTTTGCATCAGGATTTCATCGATTTTGATCGTGGATATTTTCGCAAGATAAGGTCAGTTCGTTCCTTTTATTTTCTTCTCCGTACCTTTCACGTTATTTTGGTACGCTTTTTGGGTGACCTTTTTCCCGCTTGGGTGAATTTTGAGGTATCTTCTTTTTAGCTTTTGTCACGTTTTGAGCGTCCCTTTTCCTCACGTGACTACCCGCAACTGGCGGCTTGGCTTCCCCGCGCTCACTCCTCTTTGGTTGTGGAGTGTTTGCCTCGTATATTTCCCTCGCAGGAATTTGGTCACTTTCTTCCTGACATTTGAAACTTCTGTTTGTTTCTGTGTCTTCCTCCTTGTAGTGCTTATTTCTGTTGGGATTATAAGCGCTATTTATTCTTTTTAATTCTATTGATTCTCGAGACATTTGGGAATCTTATGAATTATTGTTTTTATCATTTATGTCTCTGCTTCTTTCTGACAGACTGTCGCCATGGCCAGTGCTGCTAAGAGATGTACTTGCCATCGATTTACGGCCCAGTGGGACCGTTGCCCGCTTTGCCCACGGCACCGCGGCACCGCGACTGCTCAAGCGCGGCGCCTTGCAAGGAGTGCGAGGGTTGGGACGCTGCCACCTGGACTCTGCTAGAGGAGTGGCGGCGTTCCTACACTTAGAGCGCCCAGTCTGGTCCCCCCGGCTAGGCTGGCGGACGAAAGGCGCGTGGGTTCGGCTGCCTCCGCCTGCCTCCGCCCCGGACCAAGCGGCGAATCTCCCCACGGCTCTGGAGATATTTGTGTCGGGGGAAAGCTCCTCCGAAATTGAGGCGGAGGTCATCCGGCACCCGTGGCGCCCAGCCCCCGCTTCTCCCCGTTTAACTCCCACGTTTTCTGCTGCGGCAGGCGCGAGTACACTTAGTGCTCTGCCTCCGCTGTCCGTCGCTGTTTCAGGAGTTTTCTCTATGCCCCCTCCCTTCGGGTCGATGGAAGGGAGTTTTTCTGAGCGGAGTCAGGCTGCGCTTGGCGCGGGCCACTCTGCTGCTGCCACCCGGGCTCTGTTGCCACTTCCGTTTGGACGGCCCGTAATTTCTAGTAGTAGTCAGGTGCAGCTTCTACTGTCGTGGAGCAGCCGTCTCCCCTCCTGCGTGCTTCGGCGGCCCGCCTGGCCGGTCGGTGGGACCTTTCGAGTGGGGGTTTTCACCCCCCCTGCTGGTCCTTGATGGGGCGGCCGCCACCTAGGGCAGCGCGCTCGCCCGCTGTTTGATTTCTAAGACGGCGGGGTCGGTTTCACCGTCCCACGTGGAGCCCATGGCCCCTCCTGTAGGGGCGCCTCCACCTCACGCCGGCTACTGGCCGGCGGGGGCCCCCGTTGACTTCTACTTCCAGAAAGAAGGATAAGAAAGGGAAGAAGAAGGACAGGGTTAAGGAATCCTCCCGTTTTTAGCCCTCCTCCAGCGGGCAGCGGCTCTGCTCTGCTTTTCTGTAGCTGCGAATCCTTCCGTCGGTGCCCATTCCGGGCTTGATTCAACCCACGCCTCTGGTCCTCTCTATCCGTAGCCCCGCCGACCTGCTCCGGGGCTTTCCTGTGCAAGATGCGCCCCGCTCGTGGCTGTTTTCCAGGATGGGGTTTCGCCCCGCTCTCCTGGACGGTGATTGCGGCCCCTTTGGCCCGTCCTATGTCTCGCTGCCCCCCGAGCCCGCGTTTTTGCCGGCAGGCACTTCCAGGGCGGGCCTCAGCGGTTTCCACAACGGTCGTAGGGCAAGGGGCGCTCCTGACTCCTTGCCCCGAGCGTTAAACAGGAACTTAGGCCAGGTGGGTTGCTGCCTTTCGGCTTTTCACTCAGCCTGGGCAGTCATCACCGCCGATGCCTTCGTCCCGGCAGTGGTTCCGTCAGGCTTTCGATTTCACCTGACCAACCCATTGCCAGGCGGTGTGCTAAGGTCTCTTTGCCCCCTCTTAACAAGGGACGGACCTCCAAATGGTTTCTGTATCTTTCAGAATGGAGACTCTCCCATCCTGCCCCGTCTTCGGCCTGTAGACTGGGCCACGCTCAGCTTACCATCGTGTCCCAATAGACCCTGCCTCCAGGGACCTTCTGGGGTTCCGGTTGGCGGGCAAGTGTTACAGGTACAAGGCCCTGTCTTTCGTCCTCAGACCGGCACCACGCCTGTTCACCCGGGTGGTGTCGTGCGTAGTAGTGCATGTCAGGAAGCAGGGAATCAGAACGTTGGGTTATCTGGAGGTCTGGCTCGTACTAGCCGAGTCCCAGCTCTCCTGCGTATCCACCCGAGGTGGGTCGTGGACCTCGTTTGGAGGCTTGGCCTGCTGTTAAACTTGGGAGAAATCCGAGCTGTCTCCCACCCAGTTTCTGCTCTTCCTCATTGCTGCGTTAGACCTGCCAGCCCAATTGGCCCGTCCAAGTCCCAAGAGGTTGGGCAGGATTGTGGCGGCTGCCAACTCCCAACGAAGGAAGCGGTCAGCTCCTGCCAGTACTCGGCTCCGGTTCCTGGGATGACTGGCGAGTCTAGTGGACGTCCGGCCAGACTGCCGCCCCCGCATGAGGCCCCTGCAGTTCCTCCTAGAGTTTTTCCGCCCAAATTTTTACCTTTTC
Organism: Heliocidaris erythrogramma; assembly: GCA_025617745.1. Lineage (NCBI taxonomy): Eukaryota > Metazoa > Echinodermata > Echinoidea > Camarodonta > Echinometridae > Heliocidaris > Heliocidaris erythrogramma. The sequence continues at coordinate 21,344,776 of CM046866.1, forward strand.
AGCACTCGGGTTCCGATCCCTCCCCTGATTCAGCGGGAACTTGGTTGCTGGAGCTGCTGAAGATGCTCCAACTGTCGATTTCTGTGACTACCGACGCCTCCCTCTTGGGATGGGGCGAAGTATGTCACGGGGAGACTATTGCAGGGGATTGGTCTCACCTCTCTCCCCTCCCTCACATCAACATTCTGGGGTTTAGGGGGTGATGCTGGCCCTTGCCCACTTCCAGGCCGGCGGTCATTATCCAGACGGACAATGTTACTTTCGCGGCCTACATCGACAAGCAAGGGGGGACGCATTCCAGAGAACTTTTTAACGGCCCAGCTTTGGTCCTAATAGCACCCTGCTCGCCAAAGTGGCCATGGTTTCTGGACATTGTGGAGCTCCTGACAGATCATCCGAGGTTACTCTCCTGCCGACCGGACTTCCTGCGCCAGCCCCTCTCCGGGATTCTGCATCCCGACCCATCCAGGCTCAGCCTGACTGTCTGGCCATTTTTGGGGAAGCGGTCCGCGAGGTGGGCCTTTCCGAGAGGGCTGCGGAGTTCATCTCTAGGAGCCAGAGAAGCCTTCAATTCCCCGTTTGGCTGGGTTTTTTCCACTGGTGTGATGAGCACTCAGTTGATCACTGTTCTGCCCGTTTGAGTGCGGTAGCAGACTTCTTTATCCACCTTTTCGACCGGGGCCTTTCCCTTTCCACCATCAAGGGCTACCGGTCGGTAGTGGCGGTGGTCCACAAGGGGTTCCAGGATGGTTTCCTGCATTTCTAATGCTCCTGATTTGTCCAGGCTCTTGCGTTCTTTTTTCTGAAGAGACCTCCATCTCAGTTGTTGCCCACCTGGAGTCTTCCTTTGGTACAGAAGGTGCTTAGCCTAGCCTGGCCCCCCTTTGAGCCCATTGCTACGGCGTCGCTGAGGGACCTGTTTATCGAGACAGCGTTTCTTTTGACCAGTGCTTCTACAGGCATTGTCCATTGCCTCGGCATGTCCGTTGGGAACCAGGTGGTGTACGCTTGGTCCCCAAGGCTTCCTACATTGCCAAGAATCAATCGCCTTCTTCGGGGTCGGTTGAAGTTGTGGTTAACCCTTGTCCGATCTTTCTGGTGTGGCGGAGGAGAAAGTCTGGTGCCCGGTCAGGGCTCTTTAATGGTATCTTAGTAAAACAAAGCACATCCGACCAACTGTTTATCTCGATTAAGGCTCCGTATGGACCTTTTCCAGGGACTCGGTCTCCCGCTGGTTGGTGGAGGCTATCAAGTCCGCGGGTCTGGAAGCCCTATTGCCGGGGGTGTCTCCCCGTGGTCACGATACCAGGAGTGTTTAATACCTCTTGGGCCCTGTTCCAGGGTGTAATGGTAGAGGATTTTCAGAAGGCAGCCTTCTGGAGTTCGCCTTCCTCTTTCATTTCCTTTTACTTGAAGGATGTCCCCGCATCGGAGTGAGTGTTTTCGCAAGCGGCTCTTGCTGCGGCGACAGGTTCCCTATATTGGTTCGCTTAACGCATTCGGGGGAAGGTGGTGTGCCAGACGCCTCCCCTTGTCTCTGTGCTGGTCTAGCATATTATAAATAAGACAGGTGGGTAGTTTATTGATGTAGATCATGAGAATCAGGCATGATTCTCTTATCTACGAGATAAACTACCTACCTGTCTTAGCTTCCTCCCTCCTTCCCCGCTATGTGCTGTGCTGGTCCGGCACTAGCGGTTGCTGTGTGGCATGTTGGGAGGACGGGTTTCCGGGTTGCCCTTTCAAGGCGTGTGGAGGTGAGCCCTCTTGCGGTAAGTGCATGTTTCTGTTTTATTCTGCCTCGGTTAGGAGCAGCGCTAGCGCTGGAATAGCATATTATAAATAAGACAGGCAGGTTTATCTCGTAGATAAGAGAATCATGCCTGATTCTCATGTTAGGTGCCAATTACGTAATATCGGTTTTATTCTGAAATATTTGTCCAAGTCTGCCACTGAAAAGATAGCTCACGCCTTAATTTCCTCCCGTCTTGACTTTGGCAATGCCATTCTGTTCAATATACCCCAAAATCTGTTGTCCAAGCTCCAGAAGCTTCAAAATGCTGCGGCTTGCATTGTTACTCTGACCACCAGGCGTACTCGTATCTCCCCTATTTGCAGTCGCTACACTAGCTCCCTGTCAACCTTGCATTATTTTCAAAATTCTGTTGCTTATTTTTCACTGCGTTCACGGTTCTGCTCCCCAATACAATACCTCTTTAATTCAAAATTACACCCCCGTGAGATCTTTGCGCATCCACTTCCAGTTATCTTGTGATTCCTAAAGTCGCAAGATCTTGGGGGAAAGATCATTTGCCTATGCGTGTCCTAAATTATGGTATAGCCTTCCTGAAGACATCAAAAAGTGCATAACATCATGTAAAAACTTTTCTGTTTAATTCTTAATTAATTTCTGCATGCGCCTTGAGCACTCCACAGAGTGGATTTGGCGCTATATAAGTTACAAATTTTATTATTATTATTTGTCTATTATTTTCACATGCACCCTCACCAGATGATTAGTGAATTATTCTCTCTCTCTCATTCTGAACTTGTATCCCATTCTAACACATTAACTTTCATTTTCATTCGCCGTCACAATTTCATTTGGTTTACCACCCCTCCCCCCCATTCTTGGGACTTTCAGACTCTCTTTAAAGTGATAATCAGCAGAGCAAAGTAACAAATCCACTTGTAAAGAAAAAGAGACACAAATTCTTTTATTCACGTGACTTTCTTTTCGCGCTGGCATGTGTCAGCTGTCCGGAAAAATAGAAGAGTTGACCAAAAAAAAAACCACTTTATAATTAGGACTCAATTTTTTTACAGAACATTCATGAAACATTGAAGATTCAAATCAGCGAAGAAAAAAAACTGAAGAAATTTGAAGTTTTTTTAGATTTGCCCAATTTTCTCAAGTTCTAGCCCAGCGACTTCTGTCTCATTTTGTTGTGACGGGTCACATATGATATTCAGAACTCTACATATAAATTTCCATGTATTTTTCCTTTAATGTACAGTTTTTCCATGAGGATATCAAGTATCTTTTGTCAATGGAGAAACTGTGGAAGAAGAGGAGACCCCCGACCTCTCTAGATTGGAATCACTTACCAGATACTGGAGGTAGGTTACTTTACTTCTACTATCACATTCTTAAATTCTTAGAAATGCCTAATGCTTTGGTCACAAATCAGAGCGACGACTGACTGATTTGTAGCCTGCCCGGGCGCTGATGGAATTTAGGCATCGCCCAACGATTTTTGGAGAAGTCGAGCAGGCTGTAAAGCTCCAGCACTGCCGGGGCCAGGGAGTGGGTGCCCTGTCGATTTCCTGTCAATTTCTGGTCGATTTTAGGTCAAAACTGGGCTGAGCTTCCCCGCACGGCATCTGGGCAGTGACTGCCCGGTGACCAACTGATCTCCCAGCGTCGACCGGTTGGCGATCGCATGGCAGCCTTTGATCTATCGGCTATGATTTTTTACCTCAATTGCTCAACAGCGACTGCTCGATTAGGTCAGTCCCCCGGGCATTGAGCGTATTTTGGGCTGCGAGTGAAAAGTGGGCAGGGGAGCCAGAATTTTTATTATGCGCTGAAACTTCGGCGGCGATCGAGCGATGCCCTAAAAAAACAGTGGTGCCCAGATGGCCGCCGCTCAGTGCCTGGGCAAAATTGGCTAAAAACTCACCGCCCGGCCTCCGAGCAGGTGACCAAGGCTTGTTCAAATATGCCACATTTTTATATTGTGTAAATTGTGGCATATGTGGATGAGAAAATGTAGCTGCAACAAAGCTCTTATGCGTTCTCACTGTTTTGTGTTATAAAATACACAAGTGTGAAGCGCAGTATGGGTAAAGAACCCTTGCGATAAACTGCAGCAGTTAACCACTGCATATGTGAACAAGCCTTAATGCATACTTTTCCTACTTCATGCTGATATGTGTATATTAGTATTTGTTGTAAATCAATGATGTTTAATAAAATTCAATTCAATTCGAATGAATAGACTTTATACAGTAAACCTCGCCTAAGTCGATCATGACGGGACTGAGAGAAATGCGTTGACTTAGGCGATTTTTTACTTGTGCAGAAGTCGAAGAAAATCTGACTTACGTGTGTACATTGTATACATGTACATACATGTAACATGGGGACGCAGGCGGACTGTGACTTGCGGCCGGGCGCCGGGCGGTTTGATCGATTGGGAGTTCTCATCACATATTTATATTGTGCGGACATTGAGAAAATAAGAACATGCATGTACTGTTCCTTTCATGTATCCAGTATATTACTCACACTCCTGTTACAAGTTGGACAATAAGAATAAAACCAGACACATCCAGTGATTAATTCCAATGTATTAAATCCTCCCTTACATCTAAAACTGCATGCAATGCATGCAGGTACTGCGTTTGGCCGGCCGGCCTAGCAAACATGTCCATGGGCCAGTAACCGAAAAGGTCCCCCCCCTTAGGCACAATTTTAAATGATGTTTTTCTGTTAGCTAGGACCCTCAGCTATCAGAATCTGCTTATTTACTACAATAAATCAATGTACCTACCTATTTGCTAGTCTTCCGACTACGCAAGCCATTCGAGTAATTAAAGTCACGGCAGTGCATATACCCCCCCTAGGATCACGCCTTCCTCTGTGCACGTACGCATGACGCGCGCACACAATCCTCCTCTTTCCTTCTCGCAGCCTAAAGAGTTGCAGCTAAGTCACTATCAGAAAAAAAAAAAATTCAGAGTTTGCTACTCTTTTAGCACGTTTTCTGGTGACTTTTGCCAATATTTCCGTCCTAGACTTGTTTTAATATCTGTTTAGTGTCGGTTTATGTCTGTCACATATTTATTTTGGTGATATTTGAGCTTAAATTCATACCTCACTTTTCACCTCTTTCGTATAGTAGCCCAGGGCATTCGTTTTGGCGTTTTGCCGGGCGCTCAGCCCTGTAACGTTTTGTTGGTGTTTCGTGTGTGTGGCTGTTGTGTGCATATACCCTTACGAGAGGGTTCTTTTGTTCGTAGTGCGTGAATGGAATTTTCCACACACTGCGCTGGAAAATTCCATTTCGTTTCACTCTCGCTTTGTACGCCCTTTTCTTTACAATTGTTTATTGTTTGACTCTTTTATATCTCCTTACAGGTGATAATGAGTTCTTCGGAGGAAGAGCAATCGAGGTCTTGGTTGCCTCCGTGCTCTTCCAATTCTTCTTCCCTCCCTTCCACTACTCTCACTTATAAGGGCGTCAGCCCAGTGAGTGTGTTGGAGACCTCTGTGTTTCGCTCGCCTACCAGCGAGTCAAACACGATGGTCAGGGGAGGTAAGGGCGTCAGTCTGTCGGTTCGCTCTGGTATTTTTGTACCGGGAGCGTCGAGCAGGACAGGCTTTATAGGTAAAGTCATTAGCAATTCTAGCTCCCTCCAACTCACGACCACCGCGTCTGCAGTTGGGGGGGGGGGTGGTAGCTAGTATTACCGGGTCCTCTCGACCCAGTGTTACTGGCTTCCCCCGACATCCGACCACCGTCGGTGTGTCTGGGGGAATTACAGCCGGTAACGCAAATCCGCATCCCGCTAAGAAGACCTCCTCCTCGAGCAGGTTCTCGCAGCGGAAGACTGCTGGTTCCCGCCACCCACTGACCAACGTCGGTGCTCCGGGTGCTATTTCCAGCAGTGCTGCAATGCAGCAGCCCGTCCACCCCCCGGCAGTCAATGCGAATTGGGGCTCTGGTCGGGGAAGCACAGTCCCTAGAGTTGCGGCCGAATTGCTTCTCCCCACTGGGGAGCCCGGCCCGGACAATTTGGGTAGTGAGGCTTCTATACTGCAGCCTAACACTTCCCGTGCTTCTAAACAGCCTTCTATTACGGTGGCTCACACCCCCGCTAAGAAGCTTAAAGCCAAGAAGGGTAAATCCAAGGATAAACCCAAGTCGGGTAAGAAGGCTCAGACCTCTCTTCCCCCCGACTCTCAATCTGAGTTGCTCAGATTAATGAGACTCTTTGCTGAGCAGCATCGTTGGGATACTAATCCCCCGATGCTGCCGGCTACTGAGACGGGTTCTCCCCAGTCAGTTGTCACTGTGATGGAGGATGTTCCCGAGTCGGACCCCGGTGTGTTCCCGGTCTCCGATATTCATGAGAACCTGAGACAATTTTGTCCGAATGCGGTATCTCGACCTACTCCTCCCGTGCCTGCGGCTCTCGGAGCCCCGCCGGGGGAGGAGTCTGTCACTGGTCCGTGGGCATATCCACCCCCATGGGATTTTCCCCACCGGACTACTTCTCCCGAATTTGATTCTGTCTCGCAGGTTTCTACCCCGTCTGTTTCAGAATCTCAGGCCGGCTACGACCCCCAGCCTTGTCAGGCTATGGCGGCAGATGCCAAGGCCCTGTTAGAGAAGTATATGCCAGAAATTTTTCCCCAAGTCCAGTCGGACAGTGATCAGCCATCGCTGTTATTCAGACAGCATGGCCCGTCTCCTGGTATTCCTCTTACAGAGGACTTCAAACAGGAGTACGGGGATAGGGAGGCACTTGCAGATGCGGGTCGGGCTACCCGACATCCCTTTGGTAGTGCCTTCTCTTTCTAGCGGGATGATACCCAGGGCTTCTTTTCAGCCAAGGGTTTATCCCAGGAAATTATGGGTATGGGACAACGTTTGAATATCAATTTCAAGTCTCAGTCCTATAGATCCGCCGAGAAGCCCCTAGTGAACTTTGAAACCAAAGTCAGGTCGGGCTTAAGGCTTTCGGCGTACCTGGGTTCACTGTTACGCCTTCGGGCCAGATTGCCAGCTGATGGGGAGGCTCGAGCTAACAATTATGGGCGCTCTACGGAGCAACAGGTGTTATCACCTGAGTCCGCGACTACTAGTGCTCTCCTATTGCCGCTTTCTAGTGGTTCAATAGCGAGTTCACATGCCTTTAGTAGTCGGTGTGCAAATACCGGGTCATCTACGTCCGCCCTCTCACTATTGTTTCGGCGGCTCGCAAGCTCATTCTGGCCAGAAAGGTCAAGGCCAGACAGTGGCTTCAGTTTTTGGGATATCTAGCCAGTCTCGTCGATGTTTTTGAGGATTGCCGGCTCCTGATGAGACCGTTTCAGAGGCATCTCCTCAGGTTTTACAAGCCGTGCAAGGATTCTCTGTTGGTCTGGATTCCAGTACCAATAGGAATCAAGTCTCTTCTCTCTCGTTGGACAAACGAGGAGTTTCTCGCGCGAGGCAAGTCCTTCCGTACCCCCCTTCCATCGATCTCGGTTTCGACGGACGCCTCTCGGTTGGGGTGGGGAGGACATTACAATGGCAGCACGGTCGCAGGGGATTGGTCTCTTCTTGGGACTCTTCCCCATATCAATGTCCTGGAGTTTATGGCAGTTCTGTTAACCCTGCTCCATTTCAGAAGTCGACTTCTCAGTCGTTCAGTTCTGATCCTCACGGACAATGTCACTGTGGCGGCTTATATCAATCAGCAGGGAGGCACTCGTTCTGCTACCCTGAATGCCCTAGCAGCACAGCTGTGGAGGTGGTGTTGTCGCATGGCGATCACACCCGTGGCCTCTTTCATCCCCGGTCAGGAAAACCTCATTGCGAATTTTTCTGTCTCGGGGCAGGTATCTTCCATCAGAAGTTGCCTGGGTCCACTGGAAGTGGATCTTTTTGCGTCGGTCTTGAACCAGCAACTTCTGAAATCTTGCTCCCGTGTTCGCGATCAGGGAGCTTGGGCTCTGGATGCTTTCTCTCTCAGTTGGGAGAATCTTCAAGGATTCGCCTTTCCTCGCAAGCTCATTCTGGCCAGAAAGGTCAAGGCCAGACAGTGGCTTCAGTTTTTGGATATCTAGCCAGTCTCGTCGATGTTTTTGAGGATTGCCGGCTCCTTATGAGACCGTTTCAGAGGCATCTCCTCAGGTTTTACAAGCCGTGCAAGGATTCTCTGTTGGTCTGGATTCCAGTACCAATAGGAATCAAGTCTCTTCTCTCTCGTTGGACAAACGAGGAGTTTCTCGCGCGAGGCAAGTCCTTCCGTACCCCCCTTCCGTCGATCTCGGTTTCGACGGACGCCTCTCGGTTGGGGTGGGGAGGACATTGCAATGGCAGCACGGTCGCGGGGTATTGGTCTCATCTTGGGACTCTTCCCCATATCAATGTCCTGGAGTTTATGGCAGTTCTGTTAACCCTGCTCCATTTCAGAAGTCGACTTCTCAGTCGTTCAGTTCTGATCCTCACGGACAATGTCACTGTGGCGGCTTATATCAATCAGCAGGGAGGCACTCGTTCTGCTACCCTGAATGCCCTAGCAGCACAGCTGTGGAGGTGGTGTTGTCGCATGGCGATCACACCCGTGGCCTCTTTCATCCCCGGTCAGGAAAACCTCATTGCGAATTTTTCTGTCTCGGGGCAGGTATCTTCCATCAGAAGTTGCCTGGGTCCACTGGAAGTGGATCTTTTTGCGTCGGTCTTGAACCAACAACTTCTGAAATATTGCTCCCGTGGTCGCGATCAGGGAGCTTGGGCTCTGGATGCTTTCTCTCTCAGTTGGGAGAATCTTTGAGGATTCGCCTTTCCTCCCTTCAAGCTGATTCCGTGAATCTGGCGGAAGATCAGGGAAGATCGGGCTCGGGTGCTTGTGATAGCTCCCTTTTGGCCCAGGAGGAGTTGGTTTCCGGAGATAATGAGCCTTCTGGCGGCTCAACCATTCCTTCTTCCGTTAAGAGCGGATCTGGTGTTGCAGCCCCTCTCGGGGATTCTTCACCACAGTCCGGAGTCCCTTCATTTGATTGCTTGGCCCCTGTCGGGGAATCCGCAAGACAGTCGGGTCTCTCTGATAGAGCCGCAGACTTTTTAATGTCCAGTCGTAGAGTTTCTACTAGGGAAATTTATAATTCCCGTCTTTCTGTCTTTTTCCTTTGGTGTAAAGAGCGAAGTCAAACCCGATCTATTGGTTCAATTGCGGATTTTCTAATCTCGCTATTTGACAAAGGGAGATCCATCTCTACTATCTGAGGCTACCGATCGGCGATCGGGGCCATTCATTCGAGCTTCTCAGATGGTTTCTAATTCCTCGCTGTTGGGTGGTTTGATTCGGTCGTTCTTTCTGAAACGTCCTCCTCGTTCTAAGTTAGTCCCGTCTTGTAGTCTGCCTCGTCTTGTAGTCTGCCTAAGGTCTTAGAAGCCCTGGCGAAGCCTCCTTTTGAGCCGTTAGGTGAAGATTACGGTTAAGACGCTCTTCTTGGTAGCCATTGCCTCTTGGCAGAGGCGCAGTACCCTTCATGCCCTCTGTCTTACTCCTGGTCATGTTCGCTGGGAGAGAAAAGGTGTTAGATTGATTCCTAAGGCTTCTTTCATTGCCAAGAATCAAACGTCTTCCTCTGGCCCTGTTGAGATTTTTCTTTGTCCGCTTTCTGGTTTTTCGTCAGTGCGTGAGGACAAAGTTTGGTGTCCTGTTAGAGCTCTCAAATGGTATATTGATAAGACTAAGTCTTATCGTAAGGATGATCAGTTGTTCCTGATCACTTGAGAGCCGTTTTCTCCTGCTTCTCTTGATTCCATTTCTAGATGGATTGTCGAGGCTATTAGGGCTGCTGGCACAGAGGCTCTTTTGTCTGACAGTAAGCCTCATGCTCATGACACTCGTAGTGTCAGCACTTCCTGGGCTCTGTTTCAAGGTGTGGCGCTTGATGATATTTTGAAGGCTGCTTATTGGCGTTCGTCCAATTCCTTCATTTCTTGCTACCTTAGGGATGTCCCTGCAAGTGAGGCTATTTTTGCGTCAGCCACCTTGAAGGCCGCTGTGTCTTTGTAATCCTATTTCGTTCTGCTTGAAACATGCCTCCCGGTCTTTGAGTTGGCGCTGGTCTACATAATAGGTAGGTATATATGATTTATTGCAGTAAATTTGTAAAATCAGCACTGATTTTCTTATTTAGTATATAAATCTATATACCTACCTATGGCCCTCCCTCCTTCCCCTCACCTTGCAAGCAACATGTTTCTACTTGGGGTTTCTCGCAAAAGAGGAAGATGGCCGTTGCGTGTTGCCGCGCGTGAGTGGCGAAGGGGAACAATAGGATTACGGGGGGTGCGCACAATATTGTGACTCATTTGTGTTAAAGTTCTCGAAGGGGTCGCGTAGTCAAGACTACTAGCATAATAGGTAGGTATATAGATTTACATAGTAAATAAGAAAATCGGTGCTGATTTTACAAGTATGTTGTTATCACGTTTTCTGTTTTGTCTTCAGTATCTTCTTTCCTGTGTTTGGTTTTCTGTTTCTGTTACAGTTTTCATGTTTCTGTTAATTCAGGTTTTTCTTTTCAGTGTGATACATTTTGTTTCACTTTATGAATCATTTCTGGCTATTTGCATCTTTTCGCTTTTTACATCTTTTCGCTTTTTACATTTTGACAGTCTCCATGCATCCCCATGTTTCATTCCTGATTTCTATTCAGTCGTTAACATTCTTTAACTAAGTTATCTTCAATTCATTTCAAACTTCTTATTTTATTTCAGTGATATTCTAACCTCAATCTTTTCAATCTCTTGCATATCTCAACTTGCTCTCTTGCTGTCTCCTCTTGTTTTCCACTTAAAAGAATTGTGACGCATAATTGTGACACCGAATAACGACACACAAACAAACGATGAAACTAAGTTTTATTTCTATTTATTTCATCCTTTACAAGAGCAATTCATAAATCTTGGACCGTGTAACTCTATCCCCAACGTCCACGCCCACCTGTGCTCTGCCCCTCATGGCTCCTACTGCCTGGCGAATCACGGGTTCTTGGTGCTGCAGTGTCTCACACTCTCTCACGATCCTGTTACGCAGGTCATTAGTGTCTCGTGGGGAGGTGTAGACCCTACTCTTCAAAAAGCCCCAAAGAAAGAAGTCACGCGGGGTGAGATCTGGTGACCTGGGAGGCCATTCGACATCACGATTCAACGCGATGACTCTGTTGTTGAAGAGTTCCTGCAGTCTCTCCCTGACGACTAATCTTCGATGAGGCAGTGCTCCATCTTGTACCCACCAGACTCTTTCGAAGCTCCCATCAGGCAGGTGAACGAAGTGTTGATCAAGTTCTGGAATGATGTCTTCGTTGATAAGATGTAGGTAGCATTCTCCATCGAGATTTCTGTTGAAGAAGAAGGGTCCGATCAACGATCCATTACCACAGAGTCCTACCCAGACGGAAAGTTTCTCACGACTGATGTTGACATCGTAGTGGAACGGTGGTGGGTTGTGGATTGGAGCATACTGCCGGACGTTGTGGTTATTGACCTTGCCGTTCATGAAGGACGCTTCATCTCCAATGATGAGGTTTTCAACACACCTTGGGCCACGATCCAGCAACCACAGGGAATAACAGAGTCGTCTGGGCATGTATGCGTATCCTGTAAGGATACCTTTGCACGTCCAGTCGGATGTTCCTGTGGTAGGAAGACCTTGACATGCCAAGTCCGTTTCTTCTCGTCGAGACATGGGGATTTGCAGCTACTTCCTGCTGAAGTGCGGCAATGTTGTCCTCGGTTCGCACTGACCTTCGCCTCTTACATCGGCCTTTGTTGAGGTTCAAACTTGTACCTTCATTCTGGTATTTTCGAACGTTTCAGATCTTTGACTTTGACGGAACATTCCGATCAGGAAACCGACGACGGAAAGCTTGGGCAACTTCCTGGAGGCTTCCAGTGCGGTTCTATTCGGTTACTAGGGAAAACTCTTTGCTGTGTTGTTAGCTGCATGGTCAGGCAAGCAAGTGAAAAGCTTGTGCTTAAAACCGTATTCATTCTCATTGAGAAATTTGGTGAAAGAAACATAAAAAAGAAAGAATTGCTAATGAGCCCTCCCTTTGTTAACCAACCTTGCTGCATCCTTTCCAATCTTGACCATTTATTCTGTGCAACTTGATTTTGACATTCAAATTTTAAACTCTCCTTGCTCATCAATGCATAAACTTTAAGTGTCATATTAGGTGTCAAAAGAAAGAGGAAGAGCTAAACTTTATGATGATATATATTATATGACATGAATTGTTCTATTTTACTGGGAAAATAACTGACAACTCCGGTTTCCTTTTTATTGGGACGCCCTGTATATCTGTAATTCAACATCACAAAAACAAATTGTAACCATCTAACTATATGTATTTTGGGGTGCCCGTTTGCAAGTGGAATCAGAGTCAGTGGAAGTTACCGTCATGTCAAAACATGGCTGATAAAAATTGAATATTTATGTAACTAATCAATACAAAACAAACAAGTGTATGTACAGCCTAAAATGGTGTTTATCTGTCAGCTTGGACCCTCAGCTGTCATAATTGAAAGCTTCCTAGTAGCCACAAAGTTGGTTGTGGTTGAGAGTGTCAAGGTACTTACCATGGTAGGGCACCAAGAAACAGAGTTTTAGAATAATAGATAATAAATTATTTTACTTACCCAAGATAACCACATCTGTAATATTATTGCCTTGTACACATTTCATACATCTGGGTCAAGCAAAACAAATGTGGGCAAAACACCTTGCCTAGGGATGTAAGCACCGATCAAGGATCGAATCCAAGAGCTCTCGTATGAGAGTGAAAGGCATTCACCAATATACCACAGTGCTTCCACCATGTGTAACGAAGTACAATGTAGGCATCTAATTATCTACATCAATAAACTACCTACCTGTCTTATTTATAATATGCTATTCCAGCGCTAGCGCTGCTCCTAACCGAGCCAGAATAAAACAGAAACTAACGTGCACTTACCGCAAGAGGGCAACCCGGAAACCCGTTGTCCCTCCTTTTGCTCGCGCTCTTTCTGAGCTGCTTGTGTTATATTTACATCAGGATTTCATCCATTTTAATTGTGGATATTTCACAAGATAAGGTCGGTTCATTCCTTTTATTTTCTTCTCCGTACCTTTCTCGTTATTTCAGGTGACCTTTTTCCCGCTTGGGTGAATTTTGAGGTATTTTCTTTTTAGCTTTCGTCATGTTTTGAGCGTCCCTTTTCCTCACGTGACTCTACCCGCAACTGGCGGCGTGGCTTCCCCGCGCTCACTCCTCTTTGGTTGTGGAGTGTTTGCTTGCCTCGTATATTTCCCTCGCGGGAATTTGGTCACTTCGTGATATTTGAAACTTCTGTCTGTTTCTGTGTCTTCCTCCTTCTAGTGCTTATTTCTGTTGGGATTATAAGCCCTATTTATTAGCTCACCTGAGCCTAAGGCTCCAGTGAGCTATTGCGATGGAAATTTGTCCGTCGTGCGTCGTCCGTTAACTTTTTACATTTTCATCTTCTTCTCCAAAACCCATGATCGGAATTCAACCAAACTTGGTAGGAATCATCCTTAGGGGTAGGGGACCCAAATTTGCTAAAATGGTACATGTGGCCCCCAGGGGAGCCCAGGGAGAGGGCCCCCAATTGTAAAAGCTATGTAAATTTCAAACATCTTCTTCTCCAGAACCAGGCATAGCTCAGACTTGGTATTGTGTATGGGGATACCTCTATCGAAGAATGAATGTTGTTCATGAAATTTCTCTGAGTGGCCCTATAAGGGCCCTGTGGGGGTAACATACTTGAGGGGGGGCGCTGCCAGGCAAAATGTACATTCTGATCTTCTCCAAAACACATGATCGGAATTTAAAGGAGAATTACGCTCAAAAATAAAGACGATAGTGTTCAAAGGTGTTATTAATTCCTACTTGTTAGACTATATGGCTTCGCGTCAAAATATACGAGATCGATACAAATCAAATTTTTCTAAGCAAAATTTACCATCTGCTAGCAATATGTATCGTCTGCTAGCAGCACATGGGGGCTGCCATTTTGTTTATGTGTACAAGAAGATTTTCTTAATCCAAATGCTCAATTGCCTTTTTCAAAATTAAAAACCCATTTGAGATTAAAAATATAGAATAGATATGTCAATTTATTTTTAAACTGAAGATTTCCTTATATATTTCTGTTGAAAATCGATATTCGCTTAATAGAAATCTATTTTCTCGATACTGGACGTATGGGACGGAGCAAATTAATTCAAATTTTATGGATGCTTCTTCCCTGAGCATCTATAGCGGCAAACTATGCATTCACCTGCTTTCGGATAATGGACTTGAAAAGTCAGAATGCATGCTGCATATATTATGTTCTGCTCTGTTTGGCAAACCCAAGAAAATAGATTTTTGTTAAGCAAAACCAGACAATTTAAAAGTATCATTATAAAGATTTAATTTTTATAATACATGTAAACACCCACTTTATATTTTCCGTCACATATGGGATTTTAGGTAATGAAGAAAATCAATTTAGGATTTGGATTCAAAATATCTTCCTGACTGGAACATTTCTCAATGGTTCATGTACAACTCCAAATCAGCAAGAAAATGGCAGCCCCCATGTAAATGAGTAGGAGACGATACCGGGTGTTGGAATATCTTTATTTATACCCTTTTCTGATATCTTATTAGAAAATGATTTAGGCCAATAAGTAGGAATATATTACACCTTCCAATATAAGTAAATTTGTCATCACGGCTTAATTCTCCTTTAAATAAACTTGGTAGGAATCATCCTTAGGGGTAGGGGACCCAAAGTTGCTAAAATGGTACATGTGGCCCCCAGGGGGCCCAGGGGGAGGCCCCCAACTGTAAAAGCTATGTAATTTCAAACATCTTCTCCAGAACCAGGCGGGGGGGGGGGGAATTATGTTTGACATCATCTCATGTACATCCTCCTAGTTTCAATTTCTAACATAACGTGTGTTGAGAGCCAGAAGGGCGTTAACTCTGTGTTAAAACATATGAGTTAACGCCCTTCTGGCTCTCAACACGCGATAATATCTCCAGGTGGTGCTAGAGAGAACATGCACCAGATATGAATTGATCCACCTCAGGTGAGCGTCGTGCCCCCTGGGGCTCTTGTTCTTTTAATTCTGTTGATTCTCGAGACATTTGGGAATCTTTTGAATTATTATTTTTATCATTTATGTCTGTGTTTCATACTGACAGACTGTCGCCATGGCCAGTGCTGCTAAGGCTTCTTACGGAAAGTTTTTACATCGGGGGGCCCTCGGCGGCGCCGATTGATTCGGCGCGCCTGTGGAGCGGCTTTGTTCTCAACACGCTAAGGCTTCCTACATTGCCAAGAATCAATCGTCTTCTTCGGGGCTGTTGAAGTTGTGATTAAACCCTTGTCCGATCTATCCGGTGTGGCGGAGGACAAGGTTTGGTGCCCGGTTAGGGCTCTTAAATGGTATCTTAGTAAAACTAAGCCCATCCGTCAATCCGACCAACCAATCTCGTTCAAGGCTCCTTATGGACTGGTTTCTAGGGACACGGTCTCCTGCTGGTTGGTGGAGGCTATCAAGTCCGCGGGTCAAGAAGCCCTTGTGCCGGGAGTGTCTCTCCGTGCTCACGATACCAGGAGTGTTAGTACCTCTTGGGCCCTGTTCCAGGGCGTCACGGTAGAGGAAATTCAGAAGGCAGCCTTCTGGAGTTCACCTACCTCTTTCATTTTCTTTTACTTAAAGGATGGTCCCTGCATCGGACTATATTATATATAAGACAGATAGGTAGTTTATTGATGTAGATCATGAGAATCAGGCATGATTTTCTACGAGAACTACGAGATAAACTACCTACCTGTCTTAGCTCGCTGCGCTTCCAGCACGGTGTGGCATGTTGGAGGACAGGTTTCCCAGGTCGCCCTGGCAAAGCATTGTGGAGGTGAGCCCTTTTGTGGTAAGTGCACGTTAGTTTGTGTTTTATTCTGGCTCGGTTAGGAGCAGCGCTAGCGCTGGAATAGCATATTATAAATAAGACAGTTAGGTAGTTTATCTCGTAGATAAGAGAATCACGCCTGATTCTCATGATCCGCCCCCGACAGACCTGCATTTCTGTGCCCCCCCCTTTCACAAAATCCTGGATCCATCCCTGATGACAGCCCTGCATTTCTGTGCCCCCTCTTTTACAAAATCCTTGATCCGCCCCTGATGACAGCCCTGCATTTCTGCCCCCCCTCCCTTTACAAAATCCTGGAACCGCTGATAATAATAATAATAATGACCGCGACTTCAAATGACCTAGATTTTGGTTTCAATCAATCAGGAAACTCAAATTACATATACTTAGATGCTTACCAGTCATTTTTCAAATTTCTGAATTAGAAATATTAGGTATATTAGTAAATTCCTATATTTCCTTGATGCGTTACCATGGTAACAGCCATGGTGGCTACACCCGCCACTAACTCTATGGCAAACAGGCAGATTCTGATAGCCAAGGGTCCGAGCTACCACGAAAACATCACTAAAAATTGTGCTTAAGTGGGGGGAGGGGGGGTCTATGTTGGCCCATAAACTATAACACATGACATTTTGTTCATGAGAGCGTGAGAGAGGATGCGGAGATTGCGCCAGGAAGTCAGGAAATTTTTGTAAAGAACATCGGCGTGTGGCAGTTTTGACAGTGATTGATTTCACATCGCCGTCTAGTTCGACTTGCGCGGTGTAAATTTAATGTTTTTTCATGGCATTTTTCAGAGAATTTGATCGATATAGGCGAGTATTCGACTTGTACAAAGGATTAACACACGTAAGTCTATGAGGATAAATTGGGACTTTTTATTTTCATCGACTTCAGCCACTATTCGACTCATGCGACATCGACTTAAGTTAGGTTGACTGTAGTTCAATCCAGCTGACATGGTTAAGTTAATATGAGAACAATGAGAGACATGTCAAATAACTTCTGTCTTCTTTTGAAGGGCTGAGTAGCAATGATAGTAACTTACTGAGGGACCAAAGACAGTGGAACCTGAAGGATTGTGTGAGAGTATTTGAAGAGAGTCTAGCTGATCTACATCTTCAAAGCAAGGACAGAGGAGAGCTTGCATGGGACAAGGTAAGCCTACAGATGGGACAAGTAAGGCTTATAGTACATATTGTAGTACACATAGTAGTATTATAGTACACATGTACAAAATCCATTTTATCAACTAATAATCCACAATATAGATAAGAATATAATTATAATATTCAACTTTTATATAGCGCCTAATACATCGGCGATGTCTCTAAGCGCTTACAGATATATTATTACCCCGGTCACCGGATTCTGGCATGCCCGCACACAGTATATGCATATTCTCTATTCCCTGGGGAGTATTCCAGCAATGGGCCGTGGCGCTCACATTGCTAAGCAAATGACATTAACTTTCGCATCGTACCGGGTACCCAATTAACACCTGGGTGGAGAGTGCCAAATGTAGATTAACGTCTTGCCAAAGGACGCTAGAGCTTTTGATAAGAAATGTTCCCATGTAGTACTGTATTTTCTGGCGTACAGGCCGCGGTATTTTCACCAAAAATATGATTCCAAAGTCTGGGTGCGGCCTACAGTATAAGCCACAACGGACAAAAGTGAACCACCTCCAAAATGACAACACGTATTGGAATGGACGGGACAAGATCTACGGTGAGCATGTGCTCTATGTCTATCGATGTAATTATCTTTCAAGTATTGAAATATATAATTCAGAACTAATAACTAAATATCTCATGAATATAATTACAAACACAGCCTCGTATGATCTTCCGAGGTTGACAAAGCACTCATATGAAGCTCGACTGAGCTTGAGTAACGTGCTGAAATCCGCCTCCAAAAATACCTGAATTTTCTTCCCAGGTCGATTTTATGGTAGTATCAAAGAGGCAAAAGTATTTTCTGTTCTATGAGCTATTGTAATGGACATTACAGCACTACATAGGCGCTCTGTAATTTTAGATTTGTCTTTTGAGCGCACCCCTCGTATGTGTAAAGATTGGTGGCAACCCTCCACTGCCATGCTATTTCAGCGCGGTCATTACCTCGCAGGATCCTTCGCGGAGATGTGTGTATTTTGTATGGAGAATGGACAGTTATCACAATGAATTTTCATAGCGCACGTGGCTTGAGCGTTAGATTGACCTCCTAGGTGATGTCCGTCCTACATTTCATGGCAAGGACATGTTTCTGCATGAAATTATTGTAATAACGTTTTCATTTTCCTCTTCGAAACCATCATGCTCTATATGTATTTTTCTATCTTTGGAAATCACTTTTGATGGAATATGTACCCATGTAAGATATCTCAACCATCATGCTCTATATGTATTTTTCTATCTTTGGAAATCACTTTTGATGGAATATGTACCCATGTAAGATATCTTTTCACGATATTTTAGAGTGGTGGAAACATTTTTTTCCTTTCCAATTTCATTTTTGAATGTGCCTCAATTTGCAAGTTGCATTCATGGTTGATAGTCCTGTTCGTAGTTGAACTTTTATAGTAGGGAGACTGCACGTACCGTACTACTAGTCTACAAAGATGTACGTGTTTGCAAGCTCTATGCTTCGTCAGATTCTCTCCCTCTTTTTAAATTCATAATGACATAAAATCAAAGACATCTAGGAATAATCGTCTTCAAATAGTCAATACAATAAAAAGTTTGGTCCTTGTTTTTTCGTTGTATGATTTTTTGGAGGCAAAATTTCTTATGCTGGTGAATTTTTCGTGATATTTTTCCCCCCCCCCCAAAGTTGTCAAATTTGGTGTGTGGCCTGTAAGCTGGAAAATATGGTAAATTTGATTCTGTTTTTTATACCTCATTTAAATATGTCTTATTCAGTTTATTCTTG
This sequence comes from Heliocidaris erythrogramma, assembly GCA_025617745.1. Classification (NCBI taxonomy): domain Eukaryota; kingdom Metazoa; phylum Echinodermata; class Echinoidea; order Camarodonta; family Echinometridae; genus Heliocidaris; species Heliocidaris erythrogramma. Next base: position 21,363,434 of record CM046866.1, read on the forward strand.
GAAGTCAAATGAATAAATTAATAAATAGAGAAATTCTCTATAATGTTAAAAAAAGTGTGAAATTTGATTACTGAAAACTATAAGCAGTGGAGCAAGAGGAAGGAAAGGAGAGGCATATTTGATAACTGGAATAAGACTAATGAAATGACAATTTTGTTGTATTTTGACAGGATGACCCAGCTGCCATGGACTTTGTAGCATCTACTGCTAACATCAGGTCTCATATTTTTGGCATTCCTATGAAAACAAGATTTGATATCAAATGTAAGTCCTGCTATAACTACCCTTTTTCAACTCAAATTATAATGATAATTTAAATAACATAATAATGGTAATAACTTTTTTCTTAATATAACACCTTTCCAGTTACAAGTAACTGCTCATTATTTCCCTGGTCTTTAGATTCAGTCATGTTTCTGCACTATTAGTGCTCACTCTCCATTCCATTGGGGAGCATTCCAGCCAGTTGCCATATCACAGATGCTCACATGCTAATCCAATAAATGTGACATTTGCATCCTACCTAGTACCCATTAAATACCTGGGTAGGAGGAAACATTGTTAATTAAATGCCTTGCTTAAGGGCAGAAGTGCCATGCTTGGCTTGAACCCATGATTTCTGCATCCCTAGTCAAGTAATTAAATGACTGGACAATGACATATCTCAGTTCATCATAACACAGTGATTAGGTGTGGTGATTTATTGGTCTTTGACTGATTTTTAGTTTCTTTATGGTGAAGATAGGTCTTAAGCGTGTGAGATGCAAGTGTATGCAAAGCCCGCCTCACACCTGCGATAGCGCGTCGCATCGCAGGAAATTGCCCAAGATCGTTCAGTGTGAGAGGTTCTGCAATTTTTTTTTTTTCAATTCAATTTCATTTTTCATTTCATCAGAATCATACAATATTTTATAAAGTATAACAGAATAAAATATGAGACTTTTTGTTGACATGACGAAATTCATCATGTAAAATTATTATACCCCGCCAAAACGAAGTTTGAAGGGGGTATATAGGAATCAGTCGGCGGTCGGTCGGTCGGTCGGTCGCAAATCTTGCGGATCGAAACTACTTTCTCAGTTTTCTACCAAAGCTCATGAAATTTGGTACACACATTGCTCTTGGTGGGAAGATGTGCAAGACATATTTTTCGGATGAGTCGGAATCTGCGTTGCCATGGTAACGGCATATTTACTGCAATAAATCATATATACTGCAATAAATCATATATACTGCAATAAATCATATATACCTACCTATTATGCCTGTTGTCTTGACTGCGGGACCCCTTCGAGAATTTAACACAAATGAGCCACAATATTGTGCGCACCCCCCGTAATCCTATTGTTCCCCTTCGCCACTCACGTGCGTCAACACGCAACGGCCATCTTCCTCTTTCTTGCTCGCCCCCGACGAGTTAGGATGTCGAGTTACGGCGCTCCTGAAATCAGGTCTTTTTGTATCTTTTCAGCGCGCTTTTCAGTACTTATTTTCGTCTAGATTATAGTACTCTTGTGTTTTGTTAGTCACTTTTGCCGATTGAAAGGGATTTTGATTCCCTTTTCTTGGCAATTATTTTTCACTTTTACGGTTAGCCCCACATAGTTATATCTGTGTGTTTACGGGTGTTTCCGTTTGGCACCGAGCCTTTGGGTTCGGTGTTTGTTGTCACGGTTTTGCTGTGAAATTTGTTGTGCGTATCTCCAAATTTATTATTATTATTACCTGCACTCAGTCAAAGTATTTTGGTATATTTGTCTGTTTTATTGCAGTGTTATGAGTTCGGAAGAAGAAGCAGCTAGGTCGCGGAGACCTGCTTCTTCCGAAGAGTCGTCTAGCAAGACGACTCGGCCCTCCAGAACTCTCCCGCGTACCTCGGTACATGGGGGAAGGAGGAGGGCTGCAGGTAAGTTGCCCAGTGGTGTTTCCCTGCAGGGTTTGCCAGCCTCGGAGCTTGCGGCTTCGGGGCGGGTGGCGTTAGTTGAGCTTGGGACGTCAACTCCGAAGCCCACGGCTTCGGGGTGGGTGGCGTCAGATTCTAGTGGTTTGGATATCACGAATCCAATCCTCCAGTCGTTCAGACCAGAGGGGGGACGTCTGTTTCCCGCGCGGTAGCGATGACTCGCTTAAATCCGTTAGGGGAGACGCGTGCCACTACTGCAGGGCAGCTCACGGGCACCGCCCATGTTGTTCTGGGTTCTCATACCCTAGCCCCCGGCCGATGCCAAGTGGGGGAACGAGTACTTCCCGGTCTTCCCGGTCTATATTGCCAGCTGATGGGAACGCTCGAGCTAACAATTATGGGCGCTTTACGGTGCGCCCATAAGTGCGGTCACCGGTGCGAGCGATTACTTCCGGTCTGACCTGAGGTCACCTGAGCGCGCGATTACTAGTGCTCACCTATTGTCGCCCACGCGGAACAATAAAGAGTTCACATGCCATTAGTAGTCGGTGGGGGAATACTGGGACCTTGTCCCAGTCTGCCCTCGCACCTGGTTATTGAATAGCCCCCGGCCGACGCCGTATGGGGGAACGAGTGCTACCCGGGCTGTTGCTTTGCCAGCTGATGGGAAGACTGGAGCCCATGTTTATGGGCGCTCTACGGAGCAACAGGTGTGGTCACCTGAGAGCGCGACTACTAGTGCTCTCCTATTGCCACTCTCTAGTGGTACAATAGCGAGTTCACAGGCCTTTAGTAGTCGGTGGGCAAATACCGGGACATCCCGGTCCGCCCTCGCATTGGGCGCCTTGAGCGCCCGGCCCATGGCTGTTGCATCTTCTTGCTCAGCCGATATGGGTAATTTGTGCGCGTCTTTGGGTTCATACCCTCAGCGCACTTCTCCCTTAGAGGCAGGTGAGCGTCCCTCAGCGGAGGGTTTGGTTCATGTTTCCGAAGCGGCTTCGGGGATCCGAACAAAACCGAATGAACGCTCTAAAGGGCGGTGTTTGGCTTAGGCTCTTGTTGAGCCAGTCAAAAAGAAGCCTAAGAAAGGGGCTAATAGAGGCAAGGCTTTGCCTGCCTCTTGCCCGTCGGGTTTGGCTAACCCACCGGCCTTTCAAGCTGAGATGTTCGGCATGATGCAGACTTTTGCCCAGACTTGTACCGGGCACCACATCTCCTGCTTTTGTCCCTTTTGTAGGGTCGGACATTGAGACTAATCAGCCTTTTATGGTTGATTCTTCTGTGTCTGTGACGGGATCACATGCGCCTCCTATTCTCGCAGCCCTCGGGGCTCCGCCGGGTGAGGAGACTTATGGTGGTCCATGGGAGGATCCGACTGTTTCGGCCTTTGTTCGTGATCCTTTGTCACAATCAATTCAGGCGGAACCAGATTTAGATGCGGCCTCTCAAGCTTCGGTTTCCGAATCGCTGGGGCAGACAGAGCCTCAGTCGCTCTCCCTTTGTGGGGTAGAAGCGATTGCTTTGTTGTCCTAATTTCTCCCTGACTTTCAGTCGGCCCGCGCGCAGGGTTCGACTTCGCGTTGGTTCAGGCAGCAGGATTCTTCCGAGGGTATTTCTCTTGCGGAGGATTTCAAGCTGGAGTATGACCGCATTGAAGCGGCGCTTCTTATTAAGCGTCCTGTTTAGTTTGCAGTGGTCACAATTTTCCACTGTAACTGCCTCGGTCATGTACCGTCGCAGAGTCTTGGCTCTTACGGCCCTTTGGGTTAAGAAGTCGGACATTGCACTGCTTCTCCGGGATGTTCCGTCTCGGGGTCCTTCGCTTTTTGGCTGTCAATTTGCTACGGTTTTTCAAAGAGAAATTGATGCACGAAAACAGGTCTCTGTCTTGTTTACGCAGTTTCGCGCTCACCCTAAGTCGACGTGGGCCTCTGTCCGCGACTCGGTAGGTGGCTGTCTTCGTTCCTTTCTCCCCGCTTGGGAGGCCATCCGGGGATGCTTTTGTTCTCTTTGATGGGCGAGACGGATTCTTCATAGATCTGTCCGCCCCGCTCCCCGGAGGGGCTATAGGAACTCAGTCACCTCACATGTCTGCCCTCGCGGAAAGGGTAAGAGACTGGCTGTCTTTTTTCCCTTTCTCCGACTTTTGTTATTCCCAAGCGCTCGGGAAAACTTTGTTTGATACTGAACTTGAAAAGAATAAACAAATTCATTCCTTCAGTACATTTTTGGATGGAGACTCTCGCCTCCATTCTCCCGATCTTCTGGGGTTTTCCTTCCTCTCAGAGACTTTTCGCTTTCGCGCTCTTCCCTTCAGGCTGCGCCCAGCCCCTCGGGTTTTTACTCAGGTGGTAGCCATGCTGGCAGCCTCACTGAGGCGATGCGGCTTTCGGTTATTTTGTTACCTGGACGATTGAGTCGCGCGATCGTTTGTTAGACGAGACTCGTTTGCTCGTCAATCTTACTCAAGACTTGGGTTTTTCCTAATAAATTGGGAAAAGTCAGAGTTAGTTCCTACTCGCAGCCCAGTTTTTTCTGGGGGCTGTGTTAGACATTCGGAATCAGTTGGCTCGGCCCAGTCGAGACAGGATTCTCGCCATTGTCTCGGCGGCTCGCAAGCTCATGCTGGCCAGAAAGGTCAAGGCCTGACAGTGGCCTCAGTTCTTGGGATATCTAGCCAGTCTAGTCGATGTTCTGGAGGATTGCCGGCTCCTTATGAGACCGTTTCAGAGACATCTCCTCAGGCTTTCGAGCCGGGATGGGATTCTCTGTTGGTCTGGATTCCAGTACCAATAAGAATCAAGTCTCTTCTCTCTCGAGTTTCTCGCGCGAAGCAAGTCCTTCCGTACCCCTCTTCCGTCGATCTCGTTTTTTGACGGACGGCTCTCGGTTGGGGTGGGGAGGACATTGCAAAGGCAGCACGGTTGCGGGGGATTGGTCTCATTTTGGGACTCTTCCCCATATCAATGTCCTGGAGTTTATGGCAGTTCTATTAGTCCTGCTTCATTTCAGAAGTCGACTTCTCAGTCGTTCAGTTCTGATCCTCACGGACAATGTCACTGTGGCGGCTTATATCAATCGGCAGGGAGGCACTCGTTCTGCTACCCTGAATGCCCTAGCAGCACAGCTGTGGAGGTGGTGTCGTCGCATAGCGATCACACCTGTGGCCTCTTTCATCCCCGGTCAGGAAAACCTCATTGCGGATTTTCTGTCTCGGGGCAGGTGTCTTCCATCAGAATGGATGCTCCATCCTGAGGTCTTTTGCCGCATTCGCAGTTGCTTGGGTCCACTGGAAGTGGATCTTTTTGCGTCGGTTCTAAACCACCAACTTCCGAAATATTACTCCTGTGCGCGCGATCGGGGAGCTTGGGCTCTCGATGCTTTCTCCCTCAGCTGGGAGAACCTTCAAGGATTCGCCTTTCCTCCCTTCCAACTGATTCCGCGAGTCTTGCGGAAAATCAGGGAAGATCGGGCTCGGGTGCTTGTGATAGCTCCCTTTTGGCCCAGGAGGAATTGGTTTCCGGAACTAATGAGCCTCCTGAGGGCTCAACCGTTCCTTCTCCCGCTAAGAGCGGATCTGGTGTTGCAGCCCCTCTCGGGGATTCTTCACCACAGTCCGGAGTCCCTTCATTTGACTGCTTGGCCCCTGTCAGGGAATCTGCAAGACAGTCGGGTCTCTCTGATAGAGCCGCGGACTTTTTAATGTCCAGTCGTAGGGTTTCTACTAGGGAAATTTATAATTCCCGTCTCTGTCTTTTTCCTTTGGTGTAAAGAGCGAAATCAAACCCCTTCTTAGGCTCCCATTGGTTCAATTGCGGATTTCCTAATCTCGTTATTTGACGAAGGGAGATCCATCTCTACTATCCGAGGCTACCGTTCGGCGATTGGGGCCATTCATTCGGGTTTCTCAGATGGTTCGGGGATTTCCAATTCCCCGCTATTGAGTGGTTTGATTCTGTCGTTCTTTCTGAAACGTCCTCCTTGTTCTAGGTTAGTACCGTCTTGTAGTCTGCCTAAGGTCCTGGAGGCCTTGGCGAAACCTCCTTTTGAACCGTTAGGTGAAGCTTCGCTTCATCATCTTACGGTTAAGACGCTCTTTTTGATAGCTATTGCCTCTGGGCAGAGGCACAGTACTCTTCATGCTCTCTGTCTTACTCCTGGTCATGTTCGCTGGGAGAGAAAAGGCGTTAGATTGATTCCTAAGGCTTCTTTTATTGCCAAGAATCAAACGGCTGCCTCTGGCCCTGTTGAGATTTTTCTTTGTCAGCTTTCTGGGTTTTCGTCAGTGCGCGAGGACAAAGTTTGGTGTCCTGTTAGGGCTCTCAAATGGTATATTGATAGACTAAGTATTATCGTAAGGATGATCAGTTGTTCCTGATCACTAGAGAGCCTTTTTCTCCTGCTTCTCTTCATTCCATTTCTAGATGGATTGTCGAGGCTATTAGGGCTGCTGGCACAGATGCTCTTTTATCTGACAGTAAGCCTCATGCTCATGACACTCGTAGTGTCAGCACTTCTTGGGCTCTGTTTCAAGGTGTGGTGCTTGATGATATTTTGAAGGCTGCTTATTGGCGTTCGCCCAATTCCTTCATTTCTTGCTACCTTAGGGATGTTCCCGCAGGTGAGGCTATGTTTACGTCAGCCACCTTGAAGGCCGCTGTGTCTTCTTTGTAATCTTCGGTGTAATCCTATTCCCATCTGCTTGAAACATGCCTCCCGGTCTTTGAGTTGGCGCTGGTCTGGCATAATAGGTAGGTATATATAATTTATTGCAGTAAATTTGTAAAATTAGCACTGATTTTCTTATTTACTATATAAATCTATATACCTACCTATGACCCTCCCTCCTTCCCCTCTCCTTGCAAGCAACATGTTTCTACTTGGGGTTGCTCGCAAAAGAGGAAGATGGCCGTGGCGTGTTGACGCGCGTGAGTGGCGAATGGGACAATAGGATTACGGGGGGTGCGCACAATATTGTGACTCATTTGTGTTAAATTCTCGAAGGGGTCCCGTAGTCAAGACTACTGGCATAATAGGTAGGTATATAGATTTATATAGTAAATAAGAAAATCAGTGCTGATTTTACAAGTCTGGTGCACACATGTGTACATTATAATTTATAGATCTAAGAACTATTTTGCGGGATGCATGTAAAACTAAATCTAAAAGTAAACAAAGTTACTAGATCTAACTTACTTAGATGTAAATAAATTTAAAAACCCCATGCCGAACTTTTTTAGGACTACTATTTGAAGGTCCTTATTCCCCCGAAAGTCTGAGCCCTCTCATCTCGATTCTAACCCAGAACAGCGGAAGAAGCAGTGACAAGAGCTGTACTAGGTCGCGTCTAACGATGTGGGCACATCGTTAGTTTTTACATAAATAATATTTAGATTTACTACAATAAATTGATGTATCTACCTATTATGCTAGTTTGGTCCAAACTATGCTACCACCGAGAAACTCAAGTCACATTCCCGCACGCCCCACCCCGCTATGAAGCTTTCCCATAGTCACCTGCGTGAGCGCACGCCCGCCATCTTCCTCTTTTCATTCTCGCTGCCGATGAGTGAACACTGTTAGATAAGTCACTGCACCCAAAATTGAGATTTATCTCTTTTTTTTTTTGCGCTTTCTGATTTACTGCAATAAATCATATATACCTACCTATTATGCTAGTCTCCTGACTACGCTACCCACTCGAGAACTTTTAACACAAAGAAGTCACAATATTGTGCGCACCCCCCGTAACCCATTGTTATCCCCTTCGTTCCTCACCCGCATGAATACACAACGGCCATCTTCCTCTTTCTTGCTTGCTCCCGATCTAGTTAGGTTGTCGAGTTACGGCGCTCCTGAATTTGGGTAAATTTCTATCTTTTCAGCGCACTTTCACGCCTTTAAAAGCACTTTTCTGTACTTATTTTCATTCTAGATTATAGTTCTCTTGTGTTTTTATGTTACTTTTTGCCTATTGCGGGTGGCGTCAAGTTTTAGTGGTTTGGATATCATAAATCCAGTCCCTCGGTCGTACAGACCAGAAGGGGGGACGTCTGCTTTGCGGCCTGCTACATGCACTCGCACGGAGCCCAGTGCACTGCGGGGCAGCTCACACCGCTGTTTCACTATACATGCGATCAATGTAAAATAAGTCCACTACATCCAGTGCACGCGCATACTATTTACTCCACTGAGTAAATGACGTCATACACCTTAGTTACGGACGCATCGTCCAACTCATGCACAAAGTTGGAGAATGGCGAGGGAAACACCAGCAATCTAACAGATTTGCGATGTGTGATAATAAAAAAATCACTTAAATCTTGATGAAAAATGATATTGAAACGGAAATCTAGAACATCTCGTCGATTTCTGGACGAAAAATGAAATTCTAGCGTCGGTTATGATCGAGTGCTAAAATCCACGTAATCACAGTAAATTGATGTACGACAACACCTTGTTTTCAAGCTGTAGAAAAAAAATCAGAAATTTTTACAAACTAATGGTTAATGGTTTTCAAAATTTCAGTAAATAAATTTTGTAAATATTTAGAAATATTAAAATGGCCATCCTACCGTCTTTTGCATATTCTATTCAAACGCAAGCATTCACAGGACACATCGTTGACGTACCGTCACTCATGCAAATTGGGCAGCGACGTTGCCAATTTAACGTGTGTTGGCAAAATAGCGACCTTTATTTAATATCACATTTAATAACTCATTTTTTATTATTATATTTTGTTTCGTATTTCAGATAATTTAGTAAAATGAAATAATAATTTTTGGTTGCACGATCTTTTTTGAAATCTTTTTTTTTAAATATTACTGTGCAAGATTTACTACAATCACTACACACACTCTCACGTACTCGGTCTCTCACAGAACGGCGGGAATTTCCAATGATTTGTTTACATGTTATGTGCGTACGCTCAATCAGCTGTACATGTATACGACAACATTTACGGGGTCAGTGACACAACTCTCTTAAAAGCATGAAAACAGTTAAAAATACTTCGAAGTTCAAGGAAAAACTGATTGCACACTTTATTTTTGGTTTATTTAATGAAATTTGATACAGAACAGATAACTGTCTTTTCGTATTAAATTTACATTCACTTGATTAGGTTAAAATTGTGACCTATATTTACCTCCGGTGATTGAAAAAAGACTTGTGACATCAGATGACAATTTATACATGTCTAGTACTGAAGATAAGTCAAGGGAAACATGTTAATCATGTATTGCCCATTTGGGAAATTCTTGGGGTTAGGGATATTGTAGTATGGAATTATGAATATTTTGATTTACTACAATAAATCAATGTACCTACCTATTTGCTAGTCTTCCGACTACGCAAGCCATTCGAGTAATTAAAGTCACGACAGTGCATATACCCCCCCTAGGATCACGCCTTCCTCTGTGCACGTACGCATGACGCGCGCACACAATCCTCCTCTTTCCTTCTCGCAGCCTAAAGAGTTGCAGCTAAGGCACTATCTCAGAGTTTGCTACTCTTTTAGTTTGCTACTCTTTTAGCGCGTTTTCTGGTGACTTTTGCCAATATTTCCGTCCTAGACTTGTTTTAATATCTGTTTAGTGTCGGTTTATGTCTGTCACGTATTTATTTTGGTGATATTTGAGCTTAAATTCATACCTCACTTTTCACCTCTTTCGTATAGTAGCCCAGGGCATTCGCTTTGGGGTTTTGCCGGGCGCTCAGCCCTGTAACGTTTTGTTGGTGTTTCGTGTGTGTGGCTGTTGTGTGCATATACCCTTACGAGAGTGTTCTTTTGTTCGTAGTGCGTGAATGGAATTTTCCACACACTGCGCTGGAAAATTCCATTCTGTTTCACTCTCGCTTTGTACGCCCTTTTCTTTACAATTGTTTATTGTTTGACTCTTTTATATCTCCTTACAGGTTTATTATGAGTTCTTCGGAGGAAGAGCAATCGAGGTCTTGGTTGGCTCCGTGCTCTTCCAATTCTGCTTCCCTCCCTTCCACTACTCTCACTTATAAGGGCGTCAGCCCAGTGAGTGTGTTGGAGACCTCTGTGTTTCGCTCGCCTACCAGCGAGTCAAACACACGTACCCCGGTGTACTTGGGTGCGGAGATAGATATCCCGAATCAGCTTGCCCGTCCCAGTCGGGACAGAATTCGGACTATCACCATGACTGCACGGTCATTGCAAGTGGCCCGCAGGGTCAGAGCCAGACAATGGCTTCAATTCCTGGGCTATCTGGCCAGTCTAGTCGACGTCTTGCCAGACTGCAGGCTGTTGATGAGGCCCTTTCAGAGGCACCTCCTCAAGTTTTTCAGACCGGGCAAAGATTCTCCTTTGGGGTGGATTCCACTCCCAAGAGATATCAAGCTCCTTCTCGCCACCTGGACGAACAGTTCGTTTCTTGCCCAAGGCAAGCCTCTCTGTACCCCTCTTCCGTCAGTTTCTCTGGCGACAGACGCCTCCCTTCTCGGTTGGGGCGGTCATTGCCGGGGCGAGATGATTTCAGGGGACTGGTCTCACTTGAGAGTTATGCCCCATATCAATGTTTTGGAAATGATGGCGGTCAGCCTGTCTCTTCATCATTTCAGGCCCGGTCTTGTTGGTCGCACTGTACTCGTTCTTACGTACAATGTCACAGTAGCTGCCTATATCAATCACCAAGGCGGCACTCGGTCTTCCTCTCTGAACACCTTAGCTGCCCAGTTGTGGAGGTGGCCTCCTACATTCCCTGGTCAGGACAATCTGATCGCAGATTTTCTGTCTCGGGGCAAATGCCTCCCGTCAGAGTGGACTCTTCATCTGGAGGTGTTTGCTCTTCTCCAAGAGGTGTGGGGTCCTCTGGAGATCGATCTGTTCGCCTCCACCCTCAATCACCGACTCCCAAGGTATTGCTCGCGGGTTCGGGATCAGGAGGCGTGGGCGATGGATGCCTTTTCTCTCCATTGGGCAGCTATCCGGGGGTACGCTTTTCCCCCCATTCCTCTGATCCCTCAGGTCTTGAGGAAGGTCAAGGAGGACAGGGCTTGGCTCTTGTTGATAGCCCCACATTGGCCAGCGAGACACTGGTTTCCAGACCTGCTGAGTCTCCTGGCCGGCCAGCCGTTTCCCCTTCCTCTCAGGGAGGATTTGATAATTCAACCCCTCTTGGGGATTGTTCATCAAAGCCCAGCGGTCCTCCACTTGACTGCCTGGCCGTTGTTGGGGAAGACGCCAGAAACTCGGGGCTCTCCAAGAGCGCCTCCCAGCTGAGGAGTACTCTTCATGCTCTGTGTTTCACTCCGGGTCACATCCTTTGGGAGAACCATGGTGTGCGACTTATACCCAAGCCCTGCTTTATTGCCAAAAATCAGACTGCTTCCTCTGGACCAGTTGAGATTTTTCTTAGACCGCTGTCGGACCATTCCTCGGTGCAGGAGGATAAGGTCTGGTGTCCGGTGAGGGCCTTGAAATGGTATTTAGATAGGACTAAGACTCTTCGTAAGAGTGATCAGCTCTTTGTCATCACTCGAGAGCCCTTTTCCCCCGCTTCCAGAGAATCCATTTCTAGATGGATAGTCGAAGCGATCCAAGCAGCTGGGCCGGAGGCCCTGTTGAGTGATGGAAAGCCCCGTGCTCACGATACCAGGGGCATCGGTGCCTCTTGGGCTCTTTTCCAAGGGGTGCCCCTAGTGGACATTATGAGGGCAGCCTACTGGCGCTCCTCCACGTCCTTCACATCTTTTTATTTAAAAGGTGTTCTGTCTGTTGAGTCTTTTTCTGACAAGACGTTGCAAGCTGCAACGTCATCCTTGGGTTCCTGTTGACCTTCCTCTTGGGACATGCCCCCTATTTGAATCTGTGCTGGTCTAGCAAATAGGTAGGTACATTGATTTATTGTAGTAAATCAGTAAAATCAGAACTGATTTTATTATTTGCTAGATAAATCTATGTACCTACCTATGTCCCACCATCCTACCCCACTCCTTGCCTAGCAACATGTCAAAGTTTGTCTGAGGCTGCTCGTAAAGAGGAGGATTGTGTGCGCGCGTCATGGGTACGTGCACAGAGGAAGGCGTGATCCTAGGGGGGGTATATGCATTGTCGTGACTTTAATTACTCGAATGGCTTGCGTAGTCGGAAGACTAGCAAATAGGTAGGTACATAGATTTATCTAGCAAATAATAAAAACAGTTCTGATTTTACTGTTTTGAAGACAACAGGCCGTTTTATTTTGTAAAGACAATACTGCAATTATTTCTTAATATGTAGTATGAAGAAATAAATGTATTCTATGTCCCAAAGCACTAGTGTACCCAAGGGGGGGGGGGGGGGGCAAGGGGACAGACTGCCCCCCAACAACCTTTCACAAAAAAAAAAAAGATTATCGGGTTGATTAAAAAATTGGGGGATCCTGGCCCATGCCCCCCCCTTGAAATATTATATTGTACCCCCTCCCCCTTCATTTTAGAACTGATACCTTTTCTGTTTTGCTTTATTTTTGAATTATGGAGATAATCTGGACAGCAATAAAATCTGATCCCCCCCCCCCTTGAACAGGACGCTATTTCTATTGATTTTAATATTTTTTTTAGTCATCAACCTTATTGTGGATACCCCTTCCAAATTATCTTTCGCAACTAATTTCTACATTCATAATTTTATTTTCATTGTCCAATCAGATTGTGTACATTCTCTCTCCGATATTCTTTTGAAACTCCATGTGAACATAATTTATGTTGAGAGTGTTTATGCAAATAATTTGTTTACCATCAGTCATACAAGTGTTGATTTGTCCCGTTCGTAAACAAGGCATTTTACTCCTTTTCGTTACTCAAACCCCGTGTTCTCTGTCTTCAATTATCATCTGTTTATTTTACCTGTGAATTTGAACATTCTTACAAAGTTACAAAGTTTTGTTTTTCACATTTTGTTACTCAAACCCGTGTTCTCTGTCTTCAATTATCATCTGTTTATTTTACCTGTGAATTTGAACATTACCTATCCTAAAGAATAACAGTCCTAAAGAATAACAATTAAATTTTGTACACAAAATTTAATTTCTCCCAAAAACCTACAACACCCCCCCAATAAAGTAAAATGACAATTAGGAACACCCCACCCCCATCTGCGTAAGACCACATGTACAATTTTTTTTTTTGATGACCTATTGAATTTAAGGTCAAGTGGTTTTTAGCTGAGCCTAAGGCTCGAGTGAGCTATTGCGATGGAAATTTGTCCGTCGTCCCGTTGTCCGTCGTCCGTCGTGCGTCGTCCGTTAACTTGTTACATTTTCATCTTCTTCTCCAAAACCCATGATCGGAATTCAACCAAACTTGGTAGGAATCATCCTTCGGGGTAGGGGATCCAGAGTTGCTAAAATGGTACATGTGGCCCCCAGGGGGGCCAGGGGGAGGGCCCCTAATTGTAAATCTACGTAAATTTCAAGCATCTTCTTCTCCAGAACCAGGCATAGCTCAGACTTGGTATTGTGTATGGAGATACCTCTATAGATGAAGAATGAATATTGTTCATGAAATTTCTCTGAGTGGCCCTATAGGGGCCCTGTGGGGGTAACATACTGGAGGGGGGGGGGGAGGCGCTGCCAGGCAAAATGTACATTCTGATCTTCTTCTCCAAAACACATGATCGGAATTCAACCAAACTTGGTAGGAATCATCCTTAGGGGTAGGGGATCCAAAGTTGCCTAAATGGTACATGTGGCCCCCAGGGAGGGGGGGGGGGGCCCAGGGGTAGGGACCCAGGGGGAGGACCCCCAATTGTAAAAGCTATGTAAATTTCAAACATCTTCTTCTCCAGAACCAGGTATAGCTCAGACTTGGTATTGTGTATGGAGATACCTCTATAGATGAAGAATGAATATTGTTCATGAAATTTCTCTGAGTGGCCCTATAGGGGCCCTGTGGGGGTAACATACTGGAGGGGGGGGGGGGGGGGGCGCTGCCAGGCAAAATGTACATTCTGATCTTCCTATCCAAATCACCTGATCAGAATTCAACCAAACTTTGTAGGAATCATCCTTAGGGGTAGGGGACCCAAAGTTGCTAAAATGGTACATGTGGTCCTCAGGGGGCCCAGGGAGAGGGCCCCCAATTTTAAAAGCTATGTAAATTTCAAACATCTTCGTCTCCAGAACCAGGCTTAGCTCAGACTTGGTATTGTGTATGAAGAATGAATGTTGTTCATGAAATTTCTCTGAGTGGCCCTATAGGGGCCTGTGGGGGTAACATACTGGAGGGGGGCGGCCGTAATATGGCAAAAGGGTGTATCTGAGCTCCGCAGCGGAATAAACAAAATCGAGAAAAATGGCTTTAAAGTTTGGGTATTTGGATTTGATGTGGAAGTCACAAGAATGGATGTTCGATGATGGAGTTTGTCTTAATTTTTGCTTTATACCTTAAATTATTTTTGTATATGTTTTATTTTTTGAAATTAATTATCACCAGGATTAGAGTCAGTTTTTTCTAGATACACCCTTCCGCCAACAAAACCTGACAAATGGCGCCTTAGTCTCTTTATGGCAAAAGGGTGTATCTGCAGATACACCATACAAATCCTATCTATAGATACACCCTTTTGCCATATTAAGTGTACGAAATATATCTGTTGGTTAATTTGACGAAGGGCTGTATCTTAAGATACACCTTTCTGTCATCAATGCATCAGCGTTACTCAATATTCTGAGGGCTGTATCTATAGATACACCCTTTTGCCATCAAATTTACAACCAAAATGTGAAAACGACTCAAGATAGCTCCTATTATCTCAGAAACGAAAATTCTACCACATCTGAGAGTTGGCTAAATGAAAATTTCGACCTCAAAGACCCCCAAATGGAAAAATCTATAAAACCCACATTTTACCCAGATACACCCTTTTGCCATATTACGGGGGGGGGGGGGGCGCTGCCAGGCAAAATGTACATTCTGATCTTCTCCAAAACACATGATCGGAATTTAACCAAACTTGGTAGGAATCATCCTTTGGGGTAGGGGACCCAAAGTTGCTAAAATGGTTCATGTGGCCCCCAGGGGGAGGGCCCCCAATTGTAAAAGCTATGTAAATTTCATACATCTTCTTCTCCAGAACCAGGCGGGGGGGGGGGGGGGAACTATGTTAATTTCATCTCATGTACATCCTCCTAGTTGTTTCAATTTCTAACATCTCCTGGTGGTGCTAGAGAGAACATGCACCAGATGTCAATTGATCCACCTCAGGTGAGCGTCGTGCCCCCTGGGGCTCTTGTTTAGTTGTACAGCTAACCTGAAATTGATGATACATGAGTTTGAAATAGAAATCGTGTACCACTTACAAAAATGAACACAAAAGACATTGAAATCAGTTTTGTAGTATGATTTGAATATTGAGAGAGCGATGTGAAATAGCAACAGGGAAAACACAATTCTGATAGGGTTTCATTTGCAAAATTTCACAATTAAAATTTATTTAATAATCTATACTTCTAATACGAGCTGGCGTAGCCCACATGCAACTCCCGGAGCGGTGCTTCTGACTGGGTCTGCATGTTGTGTCATTTCATTATTCTTCTATATATATATAGTTGAGTGATGATGACACAGGTCATCATCCTCAATAAATATTGGGGTGATGTATTCCCTCTTTCCCCCACCACATTCCATTCTATATTTTCATTTCAATTTTGAAAGGAAAACTGAAAAGGATGTTTGTACCCCCCCACCTGAAAAGTTGGGGGATGCATACCCCCATCCCCTGCTATCTACGCCCCTGATTTATCATAATTGATATATTTCTTAATCCCATGACCTTGATGTTTTTTTCTATACAGCAATGGCAGGTAACATCATTCCAGCTATAGCCACAACCAATGCTGTCATCGCAGGCCTCATTGTGGTTGAAGCACTTAAAGTCATCACCCAAAAGATGGACAAATGCAAAACGGTATGGCCAACAACAAACTGACCTTTCTCTATCCAGTTCCATGCCTATGCTTTTACGTGATGGAAGTACCGTAATTGCATCTTTTAGCTGTTAGTTTACTCAATCAGTGATCGGTGTATATGAAGCTATCACATTCGTTGCATAATAGTGTAGAGACTTCATTGCTAAACTATTTCTTATGGCTCTATTCTCAGGTCACTTTATTTACTACAATAAATCAATGTACCTACCCATTTTGCTAGTCTTCCAACTACAGAAGCCATTCGAGTAATTAAAGTCAAGACAGTGCATATATACCCCGTCTTCTCTGTGCACGTATGCATAACGCACGCACACAATCATCCTTTTTTCTTATCGCAGCCTAAAGAGGTGCAGCTAAGTCACTATCTTGCTACACTTACAGCACGTTATCTGGTGACTTTTGCCAATATTTCCGTCCTAGACTTGTTTTAATATCTGTTTAGGGACGGTTTATGTCTGTCACATATTTATTTTGGTGATATATGAGCTTAAATTCATACATCACTTTTCACCTCTTTTGTTATAGTAACCCCGGGCATTCGCTTTGGCGTATTGCCGGGCACTCAGCCCTGTTACGTTCCATTTGTGTTTTGTGTGTGTGGCTGTTGTGTGCATATACCCTTACGAGAGTGTTCTTTTGTTTGTTGTGCGTGAAGGGAAATTTCCATACACTACGCTGGAAATTTTCATTCCGTTTCACTCTCGCTTATTACGCCCTTCTCTTTACACTTGTTTTATTGTTTGACTATTTTATATAACCTAGGGGGTATATGCACTGTCTTGACTTTAATTACTCGAATGGCTTGCGTAGTCAGAAGAATTGCAAAATAGGTAGGTACATAGATTTATCTAGCAAATAATTAAATCAGTTCTGATTTTACTAATTTTTCTTAATGTTTTCTGTATTGCGTAACAAATAAGAGAGGAATACACTATTCTTTATCAAACATTTGTGTATTCCAGGTGTACATGACGAGGTTTCCTAATGCCAGGAAGAAGCTCTTAGTCCCGTGTGTGTTGATACCACCCAACCCCAATTGTTATGTATGTGCAGAGAAACCTGAGGTGAGTTATCGTGTGAAGGATTTGTAGTCTGGTTTCATATGTGGGTTGGTTGTTGATCCAGGGTCCCTTGTAGGTGCTTCTATTGGATATCAAACACGCTAAAACAGATTATGATACCCTCAATAAGCATATGGAATATTTATTATTTTTTAAAAATAAATGGATAATTATATTTGAGTATTTGTTTCTACAATTCTCTTAATAATTATTAAGTGTAATCTATTTTTTTATGTTATCTCTACTTTATCTCTATTACAATTTATATCAACTAGGTAGGTGATTTTAGTAATTTTCTAATTGAATATTACCTGTATACGTATGTTGGTCATGAAAATGCAAGTTTAAGGTTATGTGTATATCTAAGTGTTGAGTCTGATCAAGGAGTTGTCACAGAACTGGGGTCACAACAGAATTTTTTACGACCGAAAGTGTTACGCAACGCAAGAGATAAGACCTGAAATCAAAGTACCGCTCCGCTCTTATCGCTCGATCTTGCCCCACGGCGACAGCTCCCTCACTCTTTGAAGAATGGAGTTCAATGCCGCCTCTCAGCCTCAGTGGGGAAATGAATTTTTCAGTGAATGTGAACTAACAATCAGTTCACCCATTGCTCTCAATTTGTGCGCAGTAGGTTGTACCTTGAGCTCCGCAATATTCTGAGTTTACCGATGCTTATTCCGTCAAAATATGACAGTAATCCTCATGCTCATGACACTCGTAGTGTCAGCACTTCCTGGGCTCTGTTTCAAGGTGTGGCGCTTGATGATATTTTGAAGGCTTATTGGCGTTCGTCCAATTCCTTCATTTCTTGCTACCTTAGGGATGTCCCTGCAAGTGAGGCTATTTTTGCATCAGCCACCTTGAAGGCCGCTGTGTCTTCTTTGTAATCCTATTTACAGCAATAAATCGATGTATCTACCTATTTGCTAGTTTCCCAAACTATGCCGTCAATCGAGAAAAACTAAGTCAGAAACGTGCATGCCCCTGCCCGTGCGCGCGCTCTCCCCGTCTACCTATATGATCGCGCAGCCGCCATGCTCTTTAATAATGGTCTTTATTCATTCATGCATAAAAATCATTTCTTGCAGTCAGAGGCTGAATTACAAATGACTGAACAAGGTAAAATATACACATAAAATTGACAAAACGGCTACTGCATAATTGTAAACAGAAAATGAAAGAAAGCAAAAATAGGACCAATTTACCATATATGATAAATGATAAACTCCATTCAACTTTGCAAAGTTTGCAAGAAAACCGAAAATTTAAAATAGTGGTGTGCAAAGGAAGCTGGATTATAATGATGAAATCTGGATTGTGAATCTAACATTGAATGGTAACTGAGAGGAAAAGAAAAAGAAAATTAAGATAACCGTAGGCAATACTGATGAGTGTAAATTCCTAAAAAACGATTAATTATGAATTGTGTGATAAAACAATATAAGTAATGACGTAGCCAAACAGAAACATTGCAAAGCCGAATGGAGCACTGAACATTAATATAGAGCAATGGTTACAAAATCATAAAATACACACTGTATGAAATTATAGGTGAGGCCACCCCGGTTCCGAGTTGGACCAAACAAAAAGAGAAAAACAAGCAAGTATGACATCGAAAACCCCCTTCAAGTTCACACCTGCCCAATCCCCCTCCATCAGCCCAAATCAACCCATTACCGGAGTGGACCCGACCTTTAATCAAAAAGGCGGAGATAGGAGAGAGAGAGAGAGAGAGAGAGAGGGCAGAGAAAGGCAGTAAGGTGGAAAGAAAGGATGAAGAGCAAAGAAGAAGTGAGGAAAGACACAATACCCAAACTGTTCAATTTAAATACACATACAACATTTAAAAATCTGAGCCTTGTTTTGTTATGACAAAAATAAAAAGAGAAATATAAAATTGAATTTCTCGTAACCTACAGTATCATATAATAGTTATTATTGCACTTCATACACAACAAATGGAATACTATTTTAAAAGCAAGCCCTTTGACAGGTGTGCAGTGCAAGAAGAAGGAATTAGGTTAAAAGGAGAAAAAGAGAGAGATAAATACAGAGAGGGAGGAGAGAGAGAGAGAGAGAGATAAATACAGAGAGGGAGGAGAGAGAGAGAGTGAGTAAAAGAGGATACACCTGTGAGGCACCTAATTACAAAATACATACAGCATCCAATTTAAAAACTTGTTTAAATAATTGAGTTCATGTATTATGTCATTATAACTTCATACCATACATGATGGTGAAAGAACGAGGTAAACCATACAGCCAACGTGTACATGAGATTACATTAATCAATCAGTCAATGGCTCTCTTACACAGACTTGGGAGACCTAACTACGATGAGGAGAGGGAGAGAGAGGGAGAGAGAAGGAGGAAAGAAAAAAGATGACAAAAAAAAATAGATGACAAGAGGAGATAAGTGGGAGAATTAGTAATAAGGAAATAAAGAGCTGCAAGAGAGGAGAAAGAGAGGAGGGGAGAGGAGAGAGAGAGCCAAGTCTTCCCAACATCATTACAAAGCATTTTAATGACTCAATTAGATATGGAATTGGGCTTCTCCTGTACCTTTCAGTTCTACACTTCACTACAGGATACTGTACTGATCTTCTTAAGGCTGAAGAGTACCTGGTCTGGCGGGGTGCTGGAAGCCAGTCCCTGAACTGAGGTGACTTAAGCCATGACAATGCAAATCTGCGGCATAAATCTTGCCTGCGAGTTTCAAGAGACTGTAAATGTGTTAACCCATTCACGACAGAGTGACCACATTATGTGGTTTGCCTTGTTTACAAGAAAACTAGAACGTTTGGTGACCCCAAACTTCGCCTGCCGATGCAGAAATATTTTGGCCAATCAGAACACTCGTTACTTTGTCTCACCAAAAATCTATTTCAGGTTTATGAATTTTAGAAGACCCATTATTGGACATTTCACTTCAAATCTGTACGAGCCTGCAATGAATATTCATATCTATTGTTCCTGGCCAATGTATCCTAGCAACAACTCGCTTGAACTGCGAAATCGATAGCGGCTATCGCGATCCTTTTTTTTATCTACAACTTCAGACTTTTCAGTTAGATTCAGGCTACCCTAGCACGTCTAATTTCTCATCTATTTCTTATCTTCTGTGCATTTCTGTTTATTTCCCCCGGTTTTGTCCACTTTGTTGTGGAAGTTTTTGTGATTTATTTTATCCTGGTGGACGTGTAGTACGTAATTTTAATTGTTTTCGGTGAAAATCTGGTGAGTTTGTTCGACATGAGTGAGTTTATCGCGCTCGCGAGTGTTCGCGTGTGTTGTGAATGGGCTGCGTGATGTGGTTTGTGAATACGGACTACGGTAGTAATGCCTGCCTGATTTCGTTGAACTTTTTTCTTTGGGTTACTTACGGTCCTGTCATTTGAGCTTTGCGTTAGTTTATAACTCATTCATGTCTGTTTGAGTGGGTTTCAACTCCAACACATTCAATCTGATAAAGAACTATTTTCAAGAATTTCCAAATGAATGACTAGATGACAGACTATTAGTATTGCACAATACACTTTCAACCATTATGCACACAGGCAAAAATACACGTACACACTGGCTCTGTACCCGTACTGCACTGCGCGATGAATCACATTCCTCGCATACCTTCCTTTCCAATTCCCACGCTATTTTTTCCTTGGGCTAAAAATAACACAAGCTATCGATAGTTGAGGTCCTTCGCGTAGCTATACCATTTTGGGACAGGATGAATGATAAATTGGGGACAAAATCACAGACTCATAAAAACTTTTAGCAAGGTCAGTTTGCTAATAATACGAAACTTTTCAGATTCTGCATGTAAGTAAAGATATTATTTCTCTCATTTTGTGACTTTATCCGACTCGATCCCTTACTGCTCGGGGTGTCATTTTTCAACCCCCCTGTACAGAGTCGACGAATCCAAAATCACGCCGTGCCAGCATGAATGACTAGAATAGATGATTCCACTTTGAAATGGGCATGCACTTTCAAGAATGACAGACAAACGAACATAAATAAGATAGTTCTGAATATAAAAAGTACATTGTATCACTATTTCAGAATATGACATTTTACTTTTCTAAATGATAGCTTTCATAAAGATTTTATTTCTACTGAATGGTGTAAATCAGAAGCATATTTAGCTTGGGAACAGTCCCTCTCAAACTGCATGTCCCTTTTGGTGAGTGTCGTGTTCCTAGACTTGCAAGAGCATGCACTGCGCTTGTTGCCGTCTTTGAAGAGTGGACGTCATGATCCATTTTTAGAAAATGAATGTCGCGAATGGGTTAACTGGAGGGCACTGAAATATGATACATAACTCTCCTAGAATCATCCTTACGGCTTGTTTTTGTACCCTTTCAATTTGGAGAGACTGATGTTTAGTTAGGCCTGGGTGCCATGCTGAGACAGCATATTCTAACAAGGGTCTCACGTATCCTGTGTATATTGTTAGCAGATCTTTTACAGGAAGATTGAAAGGTTTCAAAGATCTTAACATAAACAATCGTCTACTAGCCTTAGAGGGCATGGCACTCACATGGCTATCCCACTTAAGGTTGGAGTGTAGCAGTACACCGAGGATCTTTACAACATTAACTTCAGTCAGGGTCTGACAATTTAAACTACATTGTACAGGGGGCAACACAGCTTTACCAAAGTCAATTCGCATTACATGACATTTAGAAGCATTCAGTTGCATGCTATTTGTAGTGCACCAGTTGTCTAGTTCCTGCAGGGTAGCTTGCATCACACCGACCGATCCCCGCTTTGTTGACTCCGCTATCGTCATATCGTCAACGTATTTCCAGCGTTCAACACTGGATGATGTTAGGGCATCATTGATCAAGATAAAAAATAAGGCGAGGCCTAACCGCGTACCTTGCGGTACTCCGGCATTAAGAAGCATACTTGGTGATAGACAGCCACGGTAGCGAACACGCTGGGACCGGTCAGTGAGAAAGCTGGCAATCCAAGATATGAGGAAGGGATTGACGTGTAGTTCTACCAGTTTTGAGATGATTACAGAATGGTCTACCCTATCGAAGGCTTTAGAGAAATCAGTTGTTACCATCACAGTCGTAGTGCCCAACCTATCAGCATTTTTAGAGAGAAAGTTGACAATATCTACTAAGCAATGTGTTGATGACATACCAGATCTACTACCAAATTGTTTAATGTCAAGGGATTGAGAAACAGCTGACATTAACCACCTAGTTATGAACAACTCTGCAAGTTTCGCAAAGTGATCTGTAAGTGCAATTGGTCTAAGTTTATCGAGTCTGGCAGGTTTTTCTTTCGGAACTGGAACTCCACTGGGACTCCACTGGGATGGGACTACGTACTCAGAATAAGAACAGTTCAAAATGTGACTAAGTGGGGAACTCAGTTCTGGAGCAAACATTCTGATCACTCTTGCAGGGACACCATCAGGCCCAGAAGACTTTCCCGGGCTCATTTTCTGCAATTTACGCATCACATCCCAAGGTTCAACTCTTGGAAGAGGTCTATAAGGTGTTCTGTGCAATGGAAGTTTGGACGGGTCCAACGGTGGTATGTCATTGGAAACATTGGTGAAATGCGAATTGATAGCTTCAGCGATAATACGAGCTTGTGACTGGTCAACATTCGGAACGTAGATTGACTCGTCGATCTGGCTACGTGAAGTCATGAGCTTTATGTGCTTGTACCATGACCCAGGATCATCATTTTTCAGTTTAGCAACTCGATCATGATAGAACTCCTGTTTCGCTCGACGAATAGATCTGCAGATCTTATTGCGACAAGCTCTCCATTCACTCGCTGGACCATTAGCAAAGAGATGCTGGCGTTTACTTATCAGCGATTTCACTTCAGGGGTTATCCATGGTTTGTCACGATGGTGCACTCGAACCTCTTTCAAGGGAAAGAATGTATCCAGGCCCTGCTGGAGGGTTGAGTAAAATTCATCGCATTTAGCCTGAATATCCAGGGCGTCATGAACATTAGACCAGGACTGATCCGAGATCCATCTACCAAAGCATCTTGCGTCAGAGTCCCTGATAGGTCGTAAGATGCGCTTTCTCGTCACGTTCGGCTTTCGAGGAAATGCGTCTTCTGGAAACCAGGTTACCACATTATGGTCGCTACTCCCGAGGGGAGAGAGAATGGCAACTTTTCGATAGTAATCACTGAGATTTGTTCAGATCTTGTCCAAGATTGAGTCAAGCCTTGTGGGCATATCAACAACCTGTCAAAGTGAGCAGTTCACACAAATAGTATCTGTGTCTAACTGGTTGTAGTCACCAAGCACAACCCATCCAGTGGACGGATGTCTCAATCGCAAATCATCAATTGACTGGACGATATGATCGATTAATTGCTCTTCGGTACACGACAGCTATGTGGACACTGGATATTTCCCTTGGGAGGCGACGGGGGCGTATTTGCACCCAGGTAATTTCAAGGTCTTCAGGAACGGTAATGTCAGTAACAGGGGAAGGGTTAAGCTCATCCCTTACTAACAAGGATACCCCTCCTCCTCCCCGAGTCGTGCGACACTTTGAGAAATGTGAGTATCCCTGGACTGAGAAATATTCAAGGGTGTCCGAGGTCAACCATGATTCATTCACAGCACACACATCAATGTCTTTATCACGAAGAATTGCCTGGAGTTCATCAAACTTATTAGTAACGGACCTCATGTTGCTCATAAAGAAACGTGGTAAATTATAATAGCTCACCTGACGTGGTTCGACTATATCTCTGGCTATTTGAACAACATTATGGTGGTTCACCTTCTTTCGCACTTGTGTCGAATCAAGGTCAGGGCGACTTGAGATCCGGGTGTCAATATGACAGATTTTGTGTGCACCTGCACGACTTCCACGCGTTCTCAGGATACCACAATCTTTGGCAGTAGTATAAATCTGTGCGGGTAACGGTGACTTCGCCTGTTTACGCAACATGTAAAGCTGGTGCACAGAGTACATAATACGAGAGGTTCACATTGTTCTCATTGTTTGCAAATAGACACAATAGGCAAAATCAGGTTCAGGTTAAATGTTCTCGCTCGCACAATGCCTCTGAGTGAGATTCACTGCACACGGCAACGGGGTAGGCCTACTATCGGCGTTGTTTCTATGTAGTTCAACGTACACACACGTAACACAAATCACAGCGAATACGGCGTTCATCAAGTTCAACAAATCCACAGTTTTTGAGACAGCCATATTACAATATTGCACGAAACCCGTAAAAATAATCACCATACCAGATTGCAAGACGTACACTTACATGTTGATAAACCGGACCGCCCTGAAAACATGAAAATTAAGGACATTTCAGAGAGACATCTTCACTCGAATGGAAGCAGGAAAACAGCGCCCTCTATCTTTCTCTTTCGTTCTCGCCCGACAGAGAAGTGACATCTTTGAAGCTAAGTCTTAACCTAAATTGCGAGATTTTTACCTCCAAAAGCGTTTTTGGTTGCTTTTCGCAATAAAAATCCCGTTCACCAAGTTTTCACACTCATTTTGGTGTATCAGATTTTTCCTGAGTCAACCTCCTTCACGGTATTTTAATAAAATTTCTTTGCCGTTTTTCTTCCCCTTCGGGGCATTATTCGCAGACGGTGTACTAGTACACTGTGTCGGGCTCCCCCCCCCGTGTCTGTAGGTGGTTGATTCAACGCGCTTAGACAAGCGGTCTTATCAAAACGTAGTGTTCTCCGTAATAGGAGTTTATTCCCACTCCGTATTGTGAGTTGTTACCTTTTATATAGATCTATATTGTTTGTAATAATAATAATTTTATTACCTTATATAGTTTTCTATATTTGTTTGCTTGTCTTTATTTTCAGCCATGTCGAAGTCTCCGTCTAGGGCTGGCGTTCCCCAGTATTTAATACTGCCTAGCCTTGGGAGGGTTGGCTGCGAGATTTCATCTCGCACCAATGTTAGCTTCCCCGGAGCTTCGACTAAGGTAAGTTAGGGCCTACCTCGTGTACGGCTCGCCCTGTGATGAGTTCGTCGTATGTTTTGACGACCAAATCATGCGGGATAAACCGAGAGAGTGAGTGCTGGGACTCAGCCAATACCTCTCTCGAAGATAGAGACTTGTATAACGGTGGGAGTGAGTGCCTTAGGCCAATACCTCTCACCGATAAAACTGTGGGTGGTACCCCAACCCACAGTTCGTCTCGCTCGAGCATCATTCCTCGCTCCCTAGCCATAGGTATGTTCGCTCAGGGGTCGGCTTTTTTTGTCTCTCCGCACGCTTCTAATCCAAGCAAGGCGGAAAGAGTTAAGAGAGTCATGATCTTCCTAATGTACCCAGCACAGGGTTTACTACGGAAGCGGCGCCCGTTTCAAATGGGTAAAGGGAGCTGTAACATGCTCACCTGCCCAAGAAACGTAAGCGCCTGAGTACTGCCCAGCCAGCCGGCGGGGTGGACTCTCTCCCCTTGACATCGACTGTGTGTTCACCTCATGTGTCGGGGGGGGGGGCCAAGAAGAAGAGGGTTAGCCCCAAGGGGGCGACTACTTCTTCTGAGTCGGGCGTCTCCCATGAACTTCTGAATTATCTGAAGATCATTGTGGAGAGGAGTGGTTGGTCAGACTCTGTGTCCGTACCCCCCACCACGCCTGACTCCAACCCCTCCCCCCTAGGGGGAAGGGGGGATACCTGTACCCGCCCCGACCCAGGTCCGGTTTCGGATACTGGTTTTCCGGGTCCCGAACCCGGTTTTACCAGTTATCCGGCTAGGAACGCTGTTTCCCTTGGTTATCCACCACTGCATCCAGTGGATTGGGATCTGGTTCCTCTGCTCAGG
Organism: Heliocidaris erythrogramma; assembly: GCA_025617745.1. Lineage (NCBI taxonomy): Eukaryota > Metazoa > Echinodermata > Echinoidea > Camarodonta > Echinometridae > Heliocidaris > Heliocidaris erythrogramma. The sequence continues at coordinate 21,389,156 of CM046866.1, forward strand.
TATCCGGCTCAGTGCTGTTGTTTTCCAACGCACAGGAGTCTTGCCGCCCCCCCTCGGGCGCCTCCCGACCACGTTCAGCTTTGATCGTCCGGTCGGGGCTGCTCCCCTTCTAGCGGCACTTGGTGCTCCGCCTGGGGAGGAATCCTGGGACTGCCTAAACCATCCCTCTTGGGATCAGGCTTCACAGTCAAGATTCTCGGAGGATGATGCCTCTTCACAGGCTGGGGTTACACCCCAGACCTTTCGGTTCATGGCGGTAGATACTCAAGCCCTGCTGGAGAAATATCTTCCCGACACGTATTTACTGAGTCGGGTCGATTCGGGACATCCGTCTCTCCTTTTCCAAGGTGAGCGTCCCTCCAAGGGCATCCCTCTTACGGAGGACTTTAAGCGAGTCTACAATGACTTCGCTTCTCAGCCTCCTTCCTTTCTTCGTAAGGCTCGTCCCTTGGCCAGGGATTTCACCTTCTCCCAGCAAGACACTGATTCTTTACGAGAAAGTCTTGTTCCAGTGACCTCATTCATGAGGTGGAAGGCTTGGTGTCAACTTAGAGTACGAGTTACACCAAAGCGGAGAAGTTCCCGAACCTGATGGAAGCCATTCCAGGTCTGGCCTGAGACTGACTACCTACTTGGGTACACTCCTTTCCCTTCGGGATAGGGGCCAGGAACTCCAGATGTCTGAGTCGGACATTCTGTTGTTAGAGGGTCATAACTGCCCTGTTGGTCAGTGTTCCCGACTCCAGTCAACACCTCTTTGGAGGTAGGGTGACTGAAGCGATCCAGCTTGAAATTGCGTCAAGCAGGCGGAACTTCCATACGCCTTAAGTCCTAAAACGGCTCCGAAGTCGCAGGCTCAGGCTAACGTTCCACCTCCTAGACGCGGTGTCACTTCCGGCTTTCAAGCCCACTCGTACACCGCTAGTTCAGCCCAGTGCTCCACGTTCGTTCGGAGCCAAGGCGGGGCCTTCTCGTAGTAGGAAGAAGGCCCGAGGTCGCGTTCGGGGCCGTGATTCGGCCCACGATTCACAACCCTCCTACACTCTCGCCCCCCTTTTCTAGAGCACATCTCCACAGAGATTCAAGAGCTGCTGGTAAAGGGACGCGATTGACGGGGTACGAGACACCCTCATCGGTGGCTCTCCCCTATCCTTGTTTTTCCCCAATCGCTCGGGGAAACTCAGATTGGTCTGGATATGACGGTCATGAATACCTTCATACCTAGGGAGCTTTTCCGCTTGGAAACCTTGGCCCCGATTTTTCCGGCTATCGCCGTCAGATGTGGTTATTCGGTGAACTTGAATGATGCTTACTTTCATGTACCGATACATGCTAGGTTTCACCTTTCAAGGCGAAACTTTCCAGTTCAGAGCCTTACTTTTTGGCCTGAAACCCTCATCTCGAGTTTTTACTCGAGTAGTCTCTGCCCTAGCCGCTTTCCTCAGGTATCGCGGTCTGAGACTTTTCACTTATCTGGACGACTGGCTTCTGGTGGCGAGCTCTGTGTCCGTCCTTCAATCTCACATGGACCTACTTCTCCGTACACACAGAAAGTAGGGTTCATAATCCGCTGGGACAAGTCGGAGTTGACTCCTACCCGCAGGCCCTTTCGTCTGGGTGAGGATTTAGTCATCGTGAACCAGGTTGCCCGCCCTAGTCGGGAGAAGGTTCAAGGTTTACGTCGAGTTCGGGCAGGCCGATGGCGCCAATTGTTGGGCCACTTATCGAGCCTTGTGGATGTCCTCCAACTGTCGGCTTCATATGAGGCCATTCCAACTTCTTCTGAAGTTTTTCAAGCCCAGTGTAGACTCTCTCAAGGTGTGGAATCAAACACCTGCTTATCCCCTGACCAAAAGAGTTGTTCCTTCTTCAAGGCAGGTCTCTTCGCACGCCCCTTCCGTCAGTCAACATCTAGACGGATGCCTCACTTCTGGGGTGGGGCGGCCCTTGTTTCGGATCAGGTGGTCTCGGGGGACTGGTCACACCTGTGCACCTTGCCCCACATCAATGGAGTTGATGGCCGTCTTCATGTCTCCCGTCTTTTGGGAACATGATTAGGTCGCTCCGTCCTGTTTTTGACGGACAACACCTCTGTTGCTGCCTATATCAACCGACAAGGCGGGACTCGTTCCGTTACTCTGAACGATCTGACCGCTAAGCTTTGGAGGTGGTGTCGGTCTCACCGAGTAATTCCGATCGCCTCTTATGCTCCCAGCCAGGACAATCTGATTGCAGATTTTCTGTCCCGGGGCATGTGCCTTCCCTCCGAGTGGACAATGAATCCAGAGGTCTTTGTTTACCTCTGTTCGGTCTGGGTCCCTCTAGGTCGCCTCCCGAGATACTGCGGGCTCTGGAAGCTTGGGCCCTCGATGCGTTCTCCCTTCTGTAGGGGAACATCCGGGGTTACGCCCTCCGCCGGTCTCCTTAATTCCTCAGGTCCTGGGAAAATTCAGGAGGATCGGGCGTGTTTTTCTGCTCATAGCACCTTGCAGGCCAAGGAGACCTGGTTTTCCTCTTTCTTCTGTCTCTGCTGGACGGTCGGCCACTCTCCCTTCCCGGAGAGCAGACCTCTTAGCTCAGCCCCTATCGGGGATCCTCCACCTTCGTCCAGCGGCTCTGTTTTTGTCCGCCTGGCCTGGTCGGGGAGGATGCGAGGACTGTAGGACTCTCAGAGAGAGCCTCCCAGTTCATAGTCCAGAGTAGAAGAGAATCTACCCGAGCTGTTTCCAACTCGAGGTTAGAAGCGTTCCATGCTTGGGGTGGTGAGATGGGAATTTTCTCCCCGTTCTGCCTCGGTCGGTGTTTTTGCAAATTCTTGATCCCCCATTTTTTTTTTCGATAGGGGTAGATCTCCCTCTACTATTCGTGGATACTGTTTAGCTTTTGCGGCGGTTCACCTTGGTTTCTATGTTGGTTCGGGTTTTTCGAACCCTCCCTTCTTGACCTATTCGCTGAGGTCGTTCCTTTTAGATCGACCAGCGAATAGCCAGTTGACTCCTGCGTGGAGCCTTCCTTTGGTTTTGGACGTTTTGGCCAAACTGCCCCTTGAGCCGATGTGCTAAGCGTCGATACACCATCTCTCGATTAAGACCGCCTTTCTGATCGCTTTTGCTTCTGGGCAGAGGAGAAGCACTTTTCAGGCTCTCTCTCTACGGCGCCCGAGCATATCAGATGGAAAGGCAGGGTGTTCGTCTTGTCCCTCGACCTTCGTTTTTTGCCAAGAATCCGACGGATTCTTCTGGCTCGATCGGAGTGTTCTTGAGTCCTCTATCAGAATTCTCTTCTGTCATAGAGGGTAAGTCTTGGTGCCCTGTTAGGGCTCTCAAATGGCCCTTGGATAGGACTAAGGTCTTTTGTAAGGATGATCAGCTCTTTCTTTTTCCCGTTACCCTTTTTCCCAGCGTCGCGGGAGTCTATCTCCCGTTGGATTGTCGAGGCTATCCAAGCTGCGGGCTCGGAGGCTCTTCTGTTTGAGAGTCCTCCAAGAGCGCACGATACCAGGAGTTTTCTACTTCCTGGGCGTTTTTTCAGGTTTTTCCTTTGGAAGATATCTTGCAGGCTGCCTTTGACATTCCCCTTCCTCTTCACATCCTTCTTTTTGAAGGGTGATCCTTCGGGTGAGGTTGGTTTTGCTACCTCTGGGTTGAGAGCTGTTTTTCGTCTTCACTCCTGCCCCGCGTTCGTTCTTCCCGTCCTGGGACATGCCACCCGGGTTTTTATCCGTGCTATTCTAGCAAATAGGTAGATACATCGATTTATTGCTGTAAATCAAGAAAATTATAACTAATTTTGTTATTTACTAGATAAATCTATGTATCTACCTATGTCCCTCCCTCCAGCCCCTCTCCTTGTCTGACATGTCCTGGATTCTGTCTCTGACTGCTCGGAAGAGGAAGAGCATGGCGGCTGCGAGATCATATAGGTAGACAGGGAGAGCGCGCGTGGGCAGGGGCATGCGCGTTTCTGACTTAGTTTTTCTCGATTGATGGCTTAGTTTGGGAAACTAGCAAATAGGTAGATACATAGATTTATCTAGTAAATAACAAAATTAGTTATAATTTTCTTGATTTCCTTCTGCTTGAAACATGCCTCCCGGTCTTTGAGTTGGCGCTGGTCTAGCATAATAGGTAGGTATATATGATTTATTGCAGTAAATTTGTAAAATCAGCACTGATTTTCTTATTTACTATATAAATCTATATACCTACCTATGACCCTCCCTCCTTCCCCTCACCTTGCAAGCAACATGTTTCTACTTGGGGTTGCTCGCAAAAAAGGAAGATGGCCGTTGCGTGTTGCCGCGCGTGAGTGGCGAAGGGGAACAATAGGATTACGGGGGGTGCGCACAATATTGTGACTCATTTGTGTTAAGTTCTCGAAGGGGTCGCGTAGTCAAGACTACTAGCATAATAGGTAGGTATATAGATAATAGTAAATAAGAAAATCAGTGCTGATTTTACAACTCTGTGTTACCCGAGCTGAGCTTCTCTTTACTGGATTTATAGTGGAACATAACTTGCCCATATCTGTTGCAGACCATGCTGGACCTCTATTTCAGAAGATGTTTCCAGATTCAAAAGTTATTTTCATATTACAGGTAGATCTACTTCAGAATTTATCCTCAATTGCCCCTCCCCTTTTTTTTACATGTTATGTAAAAAAGTGCACTCTTTTCCTTTTTTTTGTAAAAAGAGGGAGAATTTTAATTTTTTTTGCTCCAAAATAAGGCTCAGATTGCTCTAGAGAGCATCTAGAACCCCAGAGCTTCCAGGGCCCTAAGGCGGGGCCTGGACCCCGCTGTAAGGGTCGCGCTCGAGATCTGCGCTACGCGCACATAATTTGGTGTCAGTTCCAAATCCTCCCTAATTCTGATTTCCAAAAGTTGGCATCTCTGCTATGGATTTGGCGTTGTCTCGCCGTGTCCGCCGCAGAGATTTTCTCGTGAGCACTGTGCTGGCTGCAGTTGTTGTCGGATCACCTTCAAATTTCACATGTAGGTGCATTATGGTAAGATGAAGACGCCGATTGTTTTTGGTGTGGGTGGAATCATTGCCATGGTAACCATATTTTTTAAAGAAATAGTAAAGACTTTCTTGTGAGCGCTCTACCGGCTGCAGTTTTTGTTGGATCACCATCAATTTAAAAACAACTAAAAAATGGCAAAAGTACAAAAAGGTCAAATTTGTCAGCAGTGATACCCGAGGTCCCAAACTTTATCCATTTCAGTCACAACATTGATTCAAATGGGGGATGGGTGACGGGTTCGGGGGATACATGTCCTCGGACTTGTCCCCCGACTTGTCCCCCCTCCGAGTGCTGTAGTTTAGATATTATTTTCATATTTATGTAACAATATGTTCCAAAACTCTGCGACATATGAGACATATATCTTCGGAATGAGCAAATCTTTTTGATAAAGACCCACCTTGTCATTAGAGTGTCAAAATACACAAATGAAATGGTCGCTCACGCGGAGTCGAATCTTGTCTAATTCTTTTGTGGTTTGCCAAATGGGATTCATTCGGTCCCACTCGTGCTTTTCTGTGTATGTTGTCTTTTACGTACCGTATTTTCCGCTTTATGAACCGCACCCCGAACTTTTGACACTTGATTGAGAAAAAAAGAGATCGAGCTAGTAAGACAATCGCTTGAACCCTCTCCCGACTGGGGGGGGGGGCAACTTGGTTCACCGAAATGGCCACGTCTGACGGTCTGATAGCCGGAAGAATCGAGACCAAGGTTTCCATGCGGAAACGCTCCCTTCATATTCAAGATCATTCTGAGCTTCCCCGAGCTACACTCTCGCCCCTTTTTCTAGAGCACATCTCCACAGAGATTCAAGAGCTGCTGGAAAAGGGTGCGATCGAAAGGGTAAGAGACCACCCCCATCTGTGTCTCTCCCCTATCTTTGTAATTCCCAAACGCTCGGGGAAGCTCAGAATGATCTTGAATATGAAGGGAGCGTTTCCGCATGGAAACCTTGGCCTCGATTCTTCCGGCTATCAGACCGTCAGACGTGGCCATTTCGGTGAACCAAGTTGCCCTCCCCCCAGTCGGGAGAGGGTTCAAGCGATTGTCTTACTAGCTCGATCTGTTAGTCTCTTATGTCGAGTTCGGGCAGGCTGATGGCTCCAATTCTATAACGGGGAGAGTGAGTGTCTCACCAAGCCCAAGGAGGTATTCCTTGGCTTGGTCATACAGCCAGCTACATAGCAGAACTCATGACACGTTCATACCCGTAGATCTATCTCGTCAACTACAAAATGTCTGAAAAATTACAAAACAGACGAAGTACCTGTTTGTGTCAATTTACAGTTTTCTGTAGAAAATACACCAAAAATATTCCGCACCAATATTGGCCTAGTGAGGCACTCACTCTCCCTGTTATACAAAGTCTCTATACCCGAGAGAGGTATTGGCCGAGTGCGGCACTCACTCTCCCAGTTTATTCCGCATGAGTTGGTCGTCGAAACAGACAACGAATTCATCACAGGGCGAGCCGTACACAAGGTAGGCCCTATAACTTACCTACAGTCGAAGCTCCAGGGAAGATAACATTGGTGCGAGATGAACCCCTCGCAGCCAACCCTCCCAAGGCTAGCGAGTCCCCACTGGGGAAACACTAGCCGTATGAGACGGAGACTTCGACATGGCTGAAAATAAAGACAAGCAAACAAATATAGACTGAACTATATAAGGCAACAACCAACTCACAATACGGAGTGGGAATAAACTCCTATTACGGAGAAACACAACGTTCTGATTAAACCTCTTGTCTAAGCGCGTTGAATCAACCACCTACAGACACGGGGGAAGAGCCCGACGCAGTGTACTAGTACACCGTCTGTGAGTAATGCCCAGAAGGGGAAGAAAAACGGTAAAATAATTTGATTAAAATACCGTGAAGGAGGTTGACTTAGGAAAAGTCCAATACACCAAAATGTGTGTAAAAGCTTGGTGAACGGAATTTTTATTGCGAATAGCAACCAAAAACGCTTTTGGAGGGAAAAATCTTGCAATTTAGGCCAAGACTTAGCTCATAGATGTGACTTCTCTGACGGGCGAGAAAGGAAGAGGAAGAGCATGGCGGCTGCGCGATCATAATTGGTGGACGGGGAGCGCGCGCGCGGGCAGGGGCATGCGCGTTTCAGACTTAGTTTTTTCTCGAATGACGGCATAGTTTGGGAAACTAGCAAATAGGTAGATACATTGATTTAATACTGTAAATGATTTATATTTAATATCAAGCTAACTCGCCCCTTTAAATTCCTCCTTAGAAGACCTGTGTTTGAAGATTTACGACACTCGTAAATTACACAATGGCCACTATAGTTGATCTCGAGAAAGAGAAGGAGAGAGTGCCAGACTCATTGGCCCCACCAGAGTAAACAAACACGAGGTCACTGATTGTGCATGAACTAGGTTACAACATGACGCCTCCAGGGCCGGGGAGCATTTCATCACGTGTCTTGTCAGTGATTTTTACCGACAACTGTTAAAAGCTACTGCAATCCTTGCATCTGATTGGCTGAGAACAAATTTGTGGATAAAAATCACTGACAAACACATGATGAAGCGCTCCCTTGGTCTATTGTTCTCCCTCTCCCTCTTCCCTCTCCCTTCTAAGCATACGCGCGCGCGGTTGTAATTGGTAAGCTCGATAAAAGGAGGCCAGGGAGGGAAACAAAATTCCAATTTTTCTAGCGACCGTTGATCGGGCCGTTGATTCTCTTAAAAGTACTGTAAATGATTCGCGGCGAGTTTGATGGTGAGCCCCGAGCGTTGGAGGAGAGGGTTGGAGGCTGTCTTCAGTACTTTCTTCCCACCTGGGAAGAAATTATCAAGTTCGTGCTCTCCATCGTGCGAGGAGGCTTCTGCATAAAGCTCGCAGAGCCCCTCCCCCACAGAGCCATCCGCCGCAACCCTCCTACACTCTCGCCCCTTTTTCTAGAGCGCATCTCCACAGAGATTCAAGAGCTGCTGGAAAAGGGTGCGATCGAAAGGGTAAGAGACCACCCCCATCTGTGTCTCTCCCCTATCTTTGTAATTCCCAAACGCTCGGGGAAGCTCAGAATGATCTTGAATATGAAGGGAGCGTTTCCGCATGGAAACCTTGGCCTCGATTCTTCCGGCTATCAGACCGTCAGACGTGGCCATTTCGGTGAACCAAGTTGCCCCCCCCCCGGTCGGGAGAGGGTTCAAGCGATTGTCTTACTAGCTCGATCTCTTAGTCTCTTATGTCGAGTTCGGGCAGGCCGATGGCTCCAATTCTTGGACCACTTATCGAGCCTTGTGGATGTCCTCCAAGACTGTCTGCTTCATATGAGGCCATTCCAACTTCATCTTCTGAAGTTTTTCAAGCCCAGTGTAGACTCTCTCATATGACATATGTCAAATCTGTAGATCTATAGCTTGTTTTCTGAAGTGATATATATGGATGCATGTACACTATAACTTTGTTGCGTGTATGTGCAAAAATTAAAAGCGGCCACTTTTTCCGTTTCTATTCGGTGGCCGCTATAGACAGGTTTGACTGTATCTAGGAAATTAAATCAGTGCGTATTTTACAAATTTATCAGATCCCGAAGGGGGCAAGGGGAATTCGACCATATTATTTGTTTGAACCCCTCGCAGAAGATGCGCCGGGGCCTGGTGAAGGGGCCGTGGGTGAAGTAACTCCAAGGTGCTCCAACGCGTCGGAGCTCCCTGGAGTTACGGGTGAAGTAGATCGAAAATTCTGTCTCTCGTTCGATAGCTCTTCACTTAGCTAACGAACAAGAGACAGAATTTTCTGTCTACGGGTGAAGCTGCTGCAGCTGCTGGAGATGTCGTTAAAAAAGATTGGAAGCCTCGACTCCAAGTCCAGGATCCTCAAAATCATCTTCGGCAAAGTGATCACTGCAGATTGTACTCCACTCACTTGGCCGGCGCTTGCCACTCTGCCCGCATGAGCTTTACCTTTGTGACCCACAATTTCTGTAGATTTTCATCTTTAGGAAACAGATGTAGGCTTACATAATCTTTAGGGGTCTTGCTACAGCTCGCAACTATACACTGATTCGGCATTATTGATGAAACTGTTTCCCCAAATCAACGTTATTGTGAGGAATTGAACACAAAATTATGCAATGCAAATAGTCGATGCGGTGAATATCATGCTCGCGCTCGGCACCATAGCGGGCTGGGCCTGCTAGGCCTGCGGGCCTGCACGGTATACAGGTGGGTGGAATATTTTCCATAGTTTTTTTCCTTTACTTCTTACTTCTTTACGTACGTCACAGATCACATGGTCACGATGTCACTTCAGTGGTTTTTTTAGGGGCGGGGCTTATGGTTGTGTAAATCAGCAAAAATGAACTTTTCAAATGATTATGAAATACGACTGAATGCATAAAAAACTATGTGATAGATATTTTTGGCTCCTCATGACTCCTTATGACTCCTTACGAAAAAACGGGCAATTAATTGTATCCCCTGGCAGTATGTCGGAAGATACTTTGGATTTAGCAGCGTTCTCCCGCCGTCGTCGGCGCAGTCGCCGCGTCACATTCTTGTGTACGCACTAGCGGTCACATTTCTCGACTGATTTTTTTCAAACTTTGTATGGAGGGGTATGTTGGTAAAATCTAGAAACCTTTAGATTTTGGTGATGCTGCCCTCAGTGTTCCGTCTTTTATAGGGTCAAAGGTCATACTTCATTGCATGGCGTGAGTGCACTCTGCAGGCCACATTTCTGGATGGATTTCTTTCAAATTTTGTATGGAGATGTATATGTATTTTGGTATAATCTACACATTACTTTTTGGTGATGCTGCCCTCATTGTTCCGTCCTTTATGCGCTCTAACTTCCACATTTCTTACAAAATTTTTTATGGAGGTGAGTCTTGGTGAAATCTACACATCTTCAATGTGTGCTGATGCTGCCCCCAGTGTTCCGCTTTTTATAGGGTCAAATTTCATATTTTGGTTGCATGCATTGTGGAGGACACATTTGTTGACTGATTTCTTTCAGATTTTGTATGAAGGTCCATCATAGATTACTCTAGACCTCTACAGTTTTTGGTGATGCTGCCCACAGTGTTCCGTCTTTCATAGGGTCAAAGGTCATATTTTAGTGGATATCTTGTGTGTGCTCTGAGATCACATTTCTTGACAAATTTCTTTCGAATTTTGCATTATACTCTAATCTACACACATTGTTTCGGTGATGCTGCTCCTAGTGTTGACAATATTCTGGGCCACTGGCGGCAATCTCTACGCCATCCTTTTGTTTGAGGGATGGGAGGGGGGAGGTTCTTTGTCCCTCCTTCGAATTGATGCCAGTGCCGGGGAATACATTTTGCATTCCACGGCGATGGACATTTCTAGTTTTCTATTTCAGTCACCCTTTAGATTACAAAGTGTGAATAGAGATCAGAGAACTGAGTAACAAAATGGCAGCATTCACACAGACCTCCGCTGTGCAGCTACTCTACCGCACCGGCTGGATTGGCATAGCAGCTCCGCTTAAAGAGCCAGCCAGCCTGGCAGAGCTACACTACTGATGCAGGAGGAACTTGTAGTCTACTCTTCTTTCCGAAGATATCTGGAGTTAGAAAATTATCTCCCCACTCTTTCAAATTTTATATTCATCTACATGTAGTTATAATCCCAATTCGTCGATTTTGGACAAGAACAGTTAATTCCTCGTCTGAAGCGAGGTTATCCTTCGGTATACTCTGCGTTTGCAAATTTTACAAAAAGAAGCTAAGATAATGTCATTTTACTCGGTCGGCTGAAGATGCGCATGCGGAGTTTCAGCCTCAGCACGTAACCCAAATAAACAGCTGTAGTAAATCACGGAAAAACACCCGCTGATTATCGCACGGCATCGAACCTGGTTCAAAGAAGCTTGCTTCTGCTGTAACTGTAGTTCTGTGATAACTCCTTGGTCTTATGTGGTAGATGGATTTATCATGTTTGCACTGATATTGTATGGTTTCTCATCAGGTGACTATAAAGCTGAACACAAACACAACAACGGTCAGAACACTGCAAGATAAGGTGAGTGATAGCATTCATTTCTAGTATGTGTCGCCTCAAACCTTATTCTAATATGTTTACATTCATGTATGCATCCCTTCAATCATGTACCACCTCAAAACTTATTCTGCCCTGGTTTTATACTCAACAAACAAGTATCACCTACCTTATTGTATCCCCCGGCAGAATGCTGAAGGATACTTTGGATTCAGCACAGTGGGCCAGAATGGCTCCAAAGTGCGCCAGAATTCATATTCACTGAGTTTTACTTAAAATTTAAACTAAGATGATGGGTCTATGGGTAATCAGACCCGTAGAATCCAATGAAAATATTTTTGAATACCTATGACGTCATTAAAATACCGATTTCTGATTGGCTGCCAAAATCCGATGGAAAATAACATATTTACTACAATAAATCAATGTACCTAGTGACCTATTTTGCTAGTCCAATTCAATTCAATTCAATTTCAAAAATGGTTTATTGGAAACATGTGTCGCAGCCAAAAGCTGAATAAAATGTGTACAATATAAACTATCAATTACAACGATTGACAAGAGCGAAAAAACTACATAACTACCGGTAATACAAGGTATAAATACAGTAAATGAAAGTCAATCAAAGAAGTAAGCAAATTATAAGATACATCATTGAAATACGTTAAACATTAAAGAAAATCGAAAAGTACACAAATTATATTCGTCACACATATTTACGTGTACTTACATGCATCTAATAACAGATTAACAATCATAATGTCTTCATGAAAAGAGGTATAGAGCCAGGTAATGACAATGAGGTAATGAGATGGTGAGAGGAAAGGATAGAATGGAAATAGATGAGATAGGAAAGAGAGTGAGCACTGGCATTGGAATACTACAAATGTAATAGAGAGAAAGAGAAGGGGTGAAAGGAGGGATACAGAGGAAGAAGGGTGAGGCATGGTGACAAACGAAGTAATGGTAGAGAGACAGAGAGAGAAAGAGAGAGGGAAGGTGTAAGTGGAAGATAAAAATACATTGACAAATAATATTTCAAAATTATATTATATATATGTAGTCTTCCGACAGTCTTCTGGCTCAGTCGAAGTATTCGTGAGTCCTCTGTCAGAGTTCTCTTCTGTCAAAGAGGACAAATCTTGGTGCCCTGTTAGGGCTCTCAAATGGTACTTGGATAGGACTAAGGTCTTTCATAAGGATGATCAGCTCTTTCTCATTTCCTGTCACCCTTATTCCCCAGCGTCACGGGAGACTATCTCCCGTTGGATTGTCGAGGCTATCCAAGCTTCTGTCTAAGAATCCTCCAAGAGCGCACGATACCAGGAGTGTTTCTACTTCCTGGGCGCTTTTTCAGGGTATTCCTTCGGCAGATATCTTGCGGGCTGCCTTTTGGCGTTCCCCTAACTCCTTCACATCCTTCTATCTCAAGGATGTTCCTTCGGGTGAGGTTAGGTTTGCTACCTCTGGTTTGAGAGCTGCTTCGTCTTCCCTTTCTGCCCTGCGTTAGTTCTTCCCGTTCTGGGACATGCCACCCGGTTTTTTATCTGTGCTATTCTAGCAAATAGGTAGATACATTGATTAATTGCTGTAAGTCAAGAAAATTATAACTAATTTTGTTATTTACTAGATAAATCTATGTATCTACCTATGTCCCTCCCTCCAGCCCCTCTCCTTGTCTGACAACATGTCCTAGACTGTCTCTGACTGCTCGAAAGAGGAAGAGCATGGCGGCTGCGCGATCATAATTGGTGGACGGGGAGCGCGCACACTGGCAGGGCATGCGCGTTCTGACTTGGTTTTCTCGAATGACGGCATAGTTTGGGAAACTAGCAAATAGGTAGATTCATAGATTTATCTAGTAAATAACAAAATTAGTTATAATTTTCTTGATCTGTGCTGGTCTAGCATAATAGGTAGATCCTGCAGATTTTATTATTTGCTAAATAAGTTGATGTATCTACCTATGTCCCTCCCACCATCCCTTGCCCAGCAACATGTCCTAAGCGTTGTCTCTGGCAGCGCGTTAGAGGAAGATGGCGGGCGTACGCTCACGCAGGTGTCTATGGGAAGGCGGTATAGCGGGGTGGGGCGTGTGTAGTTTGGGTCAACTAGCATAGTAGGTAGATACATCAACTTATTTTATAGTAAATAATAAAATCAGGTAGGATTTTACTGATTCCCGAAAATGAAATAGGGTTCGTAATTCCGAAAACGAAATAGGGTTTGTAATTCCGAAAATGAAATAGGGTTTGTAATTCCGAAAATGAAGTAGGGTTCGTAATTCCGAAAAAATGAAATAGGGTTCATAATTCCGAAAATGAAATAAGGAACCTAAAAAGTAGGGGGGATTAAAATGACTGAGCAAGCCCCTCCCCCCTCTCTATATCAATTCAATTCAATTCAATTCAAATTTATTGATCCAATAGGAAATTTGCTGCGTGTACATTTCAGAACATGACATAGAACATTCAACGTAGGACAATTTAAAAACCATAGGTACAATAATATAATACAGAAATATGTAAAGAAAAAAATAGTTACATGACAAAAGATTGGCAATATAGTCGAGCAATATTTTCTACAATTTAAATTATTTGTTTGAATTATGTAACTTTCATATCCAGGAATTTACAAAGTGATGAAGATTATTAAATTTCTGCTTTTTTGTCTATTTAGTTTCGATTTAAGAGTGTATTCACAGAAAATTATTTCAGAAATTGAAAACATCAAAGAGTTTATGAGGAAAAAAAAGAATACTTGTGATTTGCACAATAGCTCAATTTCTACTTTCCCCATTAAATATTTGTTTAAACATTGTATCTATATCTTTTAATAAACTAAAAGATCTGAAATGTATAGCGTTCAAAGAGAGCTTTCCTCATGTTATTCTTTTTTGTTATCCTTTCATTTCATATTTTTATCTTCAACATAAGGAAAGTTAGAATTATCAGGCGGCTGCCAGAAAATTCTCTCTTTCCTTATATTATGATGTTTTCCTTCTATCTTCTTCACTTTCCACTTTTTCTTATGTTATTCTTTGTTTTATTCTTGTATCTTTGCCTTCTATGTTCATTATGTTATTCTTTGTTCAATTTCTTCTATCTTCTCCTCTTTCTCTCTTTCCTTATGTTATTTTTTGTTTTTATTCTATCATTTTCTCTGTCTATGTTCATTATGTTACAAATAGGATACGATAAGATAAAAACAAAGACTAACAAAAGGAAAGATAGAAAGAGAGAGGAAGAAAGAAGGAGAAAAACAAGGCATACAGTGTAACATAAGGAAAGTTAGAAAAGATGATGGAAGGAAAACAATATAACATAGGGGAACATTTTTTGGATCAGTTAGTAACTTGGCCCATGTATGCGTATGGGAGGGACGATGAACTGATTAGATTTTGGGGTCTCAAGGTCAAAGGTCAAGAGGTAATTATGTACATAAAAATGGTTCGTTCTCGCGATTACTTCAAAGCTGTTTTTTTTATCAGTTTGCAACTTGGCCCATGTATGCATATGGGAGGGACGATGAACTGATTAGATTTTGGGGTCTCAAGGTCAAAGGTCAAAGGTCACAGAGGTAATTATGTACATAAAAATGGTTCGTTCTCGCAATAACTACAGAACTGTTTGACGGATCAACCTCTAACTTGGCCCATGTATGCATATGTGAGGGACGATGAACGGATTAGTTTTTAGGGTGTCAAAGTTCAAAGTTCATAGAGGTCATTATATACATAAAAATGGTTCGTGATGTATGGAGTCTAGGCCTATTTTAGAAATTTCAAGGGGACAGTGGTCTATTTACTGCAATAAATCATATATACAGTTAACAACAAAATTATTCATACCTCTTGGAAAATTCTATTTTTTTGCATTTTTCCTAAAAATGAATGGTTAAATGAAGTTACTTGCACATCAGTTGAATACATTTAGTTATCATCTGCAGATGAATGCCATTTCCGGTTTCACCTCATTTGCATAACAATAGAAAAGGTGAGTTATCCAAACTGGGCGATGTTCAAAATTATTCATACCCTTGGTGATTTATTGACTTTGTCAATCAGTATGAATCCGATCCTTGTGATTAATGCTTGTAATTCACTTTATTTCAATACACTGTCACATGGCTTCTGGAGGGGTCTCTTCTGGGATATCAGGCCAGTACTTGTTCTCCAATGGCTCAATCTCCTTGAGGATGTGTCAACACATGCCTTCACCTGACCTTCAGGGAGTTCATTAGATTTTGTGTCCTGCAGTTATCGACGCCATGAGGACAGGACTATGATATTGAAATTTTCGGTCATTTATTCCATGCATTTTAATGAAAATTCTGTATTTACTTATGAAGCAAAGCACCATTACTGAAGAGCCCTTCCCTTTTGCACTGCCTGTGGGAGGGTTCACCTTTATTCATTGGCCCCATTCTTGATCAGAGTGTTCAGGAAGGCCATGTTGGTGATATTAAAGTCATTTCATGACTCTAACGTCAGGTCACCATGAATAACAGTATGTAACCTTTGGGTACCATACACATCCCACATTGACTGTTACTGTATATCAATCTTCATATGGTATATTCTTTGTATCTTTGGTATGAAAGCTACAATCCTTGATATGAAAATGAATGTAAACCAAATTTATACCATATGCCCTCCATGTTACCAGTTGCAGTGCACAAAATGCTACCACTTTGACAGTGCACTGGAACATAAAGATCAGTATTTTAAGCTTCACTAGAGTACCCACTTGCAGGTGTCCATATCAAAAGTGTGTCAATCAGTGTAACTGAATAAACTGATAAAATTGGCACCATCCAATCTTTAGAACTGAACGACTCAGAAGTCGACTTCTGAAAAGGAGCAGGGTTAACAGAACTGCCATAAACTCCAGGACATTGATATGGGGAAAAGTCCCAAGATGAGACCAATCCCCCGCGACCGTGCTGCCATTGCAATGTCCTCCCCACCCCAACCGAGAGGCGTCCGTCGAAACCGAGATCGACGGAAGGGGGGTACGAAAGGACTTGCCTCGCGCGAGAAACTCCTCGTTCGTCCAATGAGAGAGAAGAGACTTGATTCCTATTGGTACTGGAAACCAGACCAACAGAGAATCCTTGCCCGGCTTGTAAAACCTGAGGAGATGTCTCTGAAACGGTCTCATAAGGAGCCGGCAATCCTCCAGAACATCGACTAGACTGGCTAGATATCCCAAGAACTGAGGCCACTGTCTGGCCTTGACCTTTCTGGCCAGCATGAGCTTGCGAGCCGCCGAGACAATGGTGAGAATCCTGTCTCGACTGGGCCGAGCCAACTGTTTCCGAATGTCTAACACAGCCCCCAGAAAAATTGGGATGCGAGTAGGAACTAACTATGACTTTTCCCAATTTATTAGGAAACCCAAGTCTTGAGTAAGATTGACGAGCAAACAAGTCTTGTCTAACAAACGATCGCGCGACTCCGCGAGGAGAAGCCAATCGTCCAGGTAGTAAAATAGCTGAAGGCCGCGTCGCCTCAGTGAGGCTGCCAGCATGGCTACAACCTGAGTAAAAACCCGAGGGGCTGGGCGCAGCCCGAAGGGAAGAGCGCGAAAACGAAAACGAAAAGTCTCTGAGAGGAAGGAAAACCCCAGAAGAACGCGCGAAGCACGATGAATGGGAATATGGAAATACGCATCTTTGAAATCTATCGAGACCGCGTAGTCCTTCCTCTTGATCAACGGGAGAATGGAGGCGAGAGTCTCCATCCGAAAATGTACTGAAGGAATGAATTTGTTTATTCTTTTCAAGTTCAGTATCAAACGAAGTTTTCCCAAGCGCTTGGGAATAACAAAAGTCGGAGAAAGGGAAAAAGACAGCCAGTCTCTTACCCTTTCTATAGCCCTCTTTTTCAACAGAGATTCGATCTCCGATGAGGCATGAGAACGAGCGAGGGCAGACATGTGAGGTGACCGAGTTCTTATAGCCCCTCCGGGGAGCGGGGCGGACAGATCTATGAAGAATCCGTCTCGCCCGACAAAGAGAACAAAAGCGTCCCCGGAGATGGCCTCCCAAGCGGGGAGAAAGGAACAAAGACGGCCACCTACCAAGTCGCGGACAGAGGCCCGTGTCGACTTAGAGTGAGCGCGAAACTGCGTAATCAAGACAGAGACCTGTTTTCGCGCATCGATTTCTCTTTGAAAAACCGTAGCAAATTGACCGCCAAAAAGCGAAGGACCCCGAGACGGAACATCCCGGAGAAGTGGTGCGATGTCCGACTCCGTAACCCCAAAGGCCGTAAGAACCAAGACTCTGCGACGGTACATGACCGAGGCAGCTACAGTGGAAAGCTGTGACCACTGCAAACTAAACAGGACGCTTAAGTAGAAGCGCCGCTTCAATGCGGTCAAACTCCAGCTTGAAATCCTCCGCAAGAGAAATACCCTCGGAGGAATCCTGCTGCCTGAACCAACGCGAAGTCAAACCCTGCGCGCGGGCTGACTGAAAATCAGGGAGATATTAGGACAACAAAGCAATCGCTTCTACCCCACAAAGGGAGAGCGACTGAGGCTCTGCCTGCCCCAGCGATTCGGAAAGCGAAGCTAGAGAGGCCGCCTCTAAATCTGGTTCCACCTGAATTGATCGTAACAAAGGATCACGAACAAAGGCCGAAACAGATCCTCCCATGGACCACCATAAGTCTCCTCACTCGGCGGAGCCCCGAGGGCTGCGAGAATAGGAGGCGCATGTGATCCCGTCTCAGACAAAGAAGAATCAACCATAAAAGGTGGATTAGTCTCAATGTCCGACCCTAAAATAGGGACAGAAGCAGGGGTTAGCCAAACCCGACGGGCAAGATAGAGCCGCGGACTTTTTAATGTCCAGTCGTAGAGTTTCTACTAGGGAAATTTATAATTCCCGTCTTTCGGTCTTTTTCCTTTGGTGTAAAGAGTGAAATCAAACCCCGTCTAAGGCTCCTATTGGTTCAATTGCGGATTTTCTAATCTCGCTATTTGACAAAGGGAGATCCATCTCTACTATCCGAGGCTACCGATCGGCGATCGGGGCCATTCATTCGGGCTTCTCAGATGGTTCGGGGATTTTTAATTCCCCGCTGTTGAGTGGTTTGATTCGGTCGTTCTTTCTGAAACGTCCTCCTCGTTTTAAGTTAGTCCCGTCTTGGAGTCTGCCTAAGGTCTTGAAGCCCTGGCGAAGCCTCCATTTGAGCCGTTAGGTGAAGCTTCGCTTCACCATCTTACGGTTAAGACGCTCTTTTTGGTAGCCATTGCCTCTGGGCAGAGGCGCAGTACTCTCATGCCCTCTGTCTTACTCCTGGTCATGTTCGCTGGGAGAGAAAAGGTGTTAGATTGATTCCTAAGGCTTCTTTCATTGCCAAGAATCAAACGGCTTCCTCTGGCCCTGTTGAGATTTTTTCTTTGTCCGCTTTATGGATATTCGTCAGTGCGCGAGGACAAAGTTTGGTGTCCTGTTAGAGCTCTCAAATGGTATATGGATAAGACTAAATCTTATCGTAAGGATGATCAGTTGTTCCTGATCACTCGAGAGCCGTTTTCTCCTGCTTCTCTTGATTCCATTTCTAGATGGATTGTCGAGGCTATTAGGGCGGCTGGCACAGATGCTCTTTTATCTGACAGTAAGCCTCGTGCTCATGACACTTGTAGTGTCAGCACTTCCTGGGCTCTGTTTCAAGGTGTGGCGCTTGATGATATTTTGAAGGCTGCTTATTGGCGTTCGTCCAATTCCTTCATTTCTTGCTACCTTAGGGATGTCCCTGCAGGTGAGGCTATTTTGCGTCAGCCACCTTGAAGGCCGCTGTGTCTTCTTTGTAATCCTATTCCCTTCTGCTTGAAACATGCCTCCCGGTCTTTGAGTTGGCGCTGGTCTGGCATAATAGGTAGGTATATATGATTTATTGCAGTAAATTTGTAAAATCAGCACTGATTTTCTTATTTACTATATAAATCTATATACCTACCTATGACCCTCCCTCCTTCCCCTCACCTTGCAAGCAACATGTTTCTACTTGGGGTTGCTCGCAAAAGAGGAAGATGGCCGTTGCGTGTTGTCGCGCGTGAGTGGCGAAGGGGAACAATAGGATTACGGGGGGTGCGCACAATATTGTGACTCATTTGTGTTAAGTTCTTGAAGGGGTCGCGTGGTCAAGACTACTAGCATAATAGGTAGGTATATAGATTTATATAGTAAATAAGAAAATCAGTGCTGATTTTACAAATTTGCTATAAAATATCTATTTCCTTGGTGTATTTGATGATTGTAAGTCATCAATGGTAAGTTTTTTATTTGTACGGGATGAAAATGAAATGAAATAAATTTTCTGTCTCCTGTGCTTTTTAGGTGAAAAGATTTGTAATTTTGTTGGACCAACCCTTTTTAGAGTGTACATGTATGCCATACATTTCCAATCTGCTGATGGCGGAGGCATAAATTCCGACCGTGCGCGGTCAAAGATTAATCTAGTTATCCTTTTATCTTCCTCTCTTTCTATCTTTCCTTTTGTTATTCTTTGTCTTCATCCTACCATTTCCTATCTTTAACATGATGAATATAGAGAGAGAAAATGAGATAATGAAAGATGAAAGAGAAGAATATAGAAGAAATTTAAAGAATAGTTAATGAAAATAAAAAAAAGGAAATGATAGAAGGATAAAAACAAAGAATAACATGAGGAAAGATAGAAATTCAAGAAGATAAAAGGAAAATACATGAATAAGGAAATATAGAATTATCTGGCGGCTACCAGATAAGTTTATTTTTCCTTATGTTATTTTGTAGATAGAAAGAGGAAATGAAAGAAGCATAATAACAAAGAATAAGATAAGGAAAGATAGAAAAAGAAGAAGATAGAAGGGAAAACAAAGAAAAGATAGCGGAAATGAAAGAAGGATAAAAACATAGACTAATAGAATTGATGCGGTAGCCGCCAGATAATTCATTGGTTCTTTTCCTTATGTTATTTTGTAGATAGAAAGAGGAAATGAAAGAAGCATAATAACAAAGAATAAGATAAGGAAAGATAGAAAAAGAAGAAGATAGTAGGGAAAACAAAGAAAAGATAGCGGAAATGAAAGAAGGATAAAAACATAGACTAATAGAATTGATGCGGTAGCCGCCAGATAATTCATTGGTTCTTTTTCCCCCCCTCTTTTATCTATCTCCTTTTTGTTTACCCTTGATATATGGGGGGGGGTGGGGGATGCTCAGATGTGTTGCCCCCCCTTCCTTTTTAGGTACCTTCATTTTTGGAATTATGAACCCTATTTCATTTTTAGAAATAAGAGCCGTATTACATTTTCGGAATTATGAACCCAATTTCATTTTCGGAAGTACAAACCTTCAAAAATATGAACCCTAATTCATTTTCGGAATTATGAACCTTCGTATAAACGAACCTTCAGAATACAAACTTTTGGAATAATCAACCTTATGGAATATGGCAACAATTGTTCGGAATTATGAGCCCATTTTCATTTTCGGAAATATCAACCCCCAGGCATGGGAAATTTGTGTTTCAGAATTATGAACCTTCGGAAATACGAACCCTCGGAAAAATGAACCTTCAGAAACATGAGTGCCTCCTGTCAAATCTACACATCTTTGATTTTTATGCCTCCGCCCACCGAAGGTGGGTGCCGGATCATTATGTTTTTGGGTTGTCCGTCCGTCCGTCCGTCCCACTTCTCGTTACCGCGATATCTGAAGAATCATTTGAGGTAGGAACCTGAAACTTGGTACTAGTATGTATCCCCATACGAAGATGAGCTGATTAGATTTTTGGGTAAGTCAAAGGTCACAGAGGTCAGTGTCTTAGTTTAACTATTAATACATGTTTGGGAGTGCGTTGGTGCGATCTGGCAGCACAAAGATTTTTATCGTGGTGTACTGTAGAACAATAAAAACCTGCGAGTTGCCCGATTACACTAAAAAAGGTCGGCAATATGATTATGAAGTCTATAAAAATGGTTACGAATCCCCATAGAAACGCCAAGGGTCGACTGTCATGGAGGCTGCCATTTGCTTTCCTGGATGACATCACAGTACAGAAGCGCAGCCAACAAAAGTCATGCGCGTTTTCAGTGCGTGCATGTAATCCCTGCGCTAAAATGACAATTAAACTACGCGATTTCATTGCGTTTTAAGTTTGCACGCACCAGAGGTACGCGTACACGCAGCTCATCCGTGGTTTAGAACCTTTTTGCCGTATGTTATCACTTTTTTTTTTGCACGGTCACATGTTATTTGACTAATCAGGAGGGCTACATTCTTGAACCCGTTTTATCATAAAATCTAACACATCTTTAGTGTTTGCTGATGTTGCCCCCAGTGTTCCGCTTTTTATAGGGTCAAATGTGATATTTTGGTTGCTGTTTTGCATGCACTCTGGCGGTCACATTTGTCAACTGATTCTTTCAGATTTTGTATGGAGGTCCATCATAGATTACTCTAGACCTCTACAGTTTTTGGTGATGCTGCCCCGAGTGTTTTGTGTTTTATAGGGTCAAAAGGTCATATTTTATTGGATATCTTGTGTGCGCTCTGCAGGTCACATTTCTTGACGGATTTCTTTCGAATTTTCTATAGAGATGCATTAAACTCTAATCTACACACAATGTTTTAGTGATGTGTTGATAATTGAGAGAGGGGAGGGGGGAGGTTCTTTGTCCCTCCTTCGAACAAAGGATGCAAAAATTTACTGCAATAGATGCAGTAAATTTTTGCGTCATCCTTTTGTTTATATACCTACCTATTATGCTTAGTCACTTGACTACGCTTACCCGTTCGAGAACTTAACACAAATGCGTCACAATATTGTGCGCACCCCCCGTAATCCTATTGTTCTCCCCTTCGTCACTCACCCGCAGCAGTGCGCAACGACCATCTTCCTCTTTCTTGCTCGCCCCCGTCGAGTTCGGTTGTCATGTTACGGCGCTCCTGATTTCTGGTCTTTTTGTATCTTTTCAGAGCGCTGTTACGCTCTTTTAAACACTTTTCTGTACTTATTTTCGTTCTAGATTATAGTACTCTTGTGTTTTATGTCACTTTTTTCCTTTTTCAAAGGAAAGTTTAGGTTCCTTTTCAGGCAGTTATTTTACAGTTTAAGACCAGCCCCACGTAGTTATTTCTGTGTGTCTTGCTGGTGTTTCTGTTTGACCCGATCCGGTTTAGGTTCGGTGTTTGTATTAAACAGTGTTTGTGGAAATTTGTGCGTGTCCCCAAAATTTTATTATTTATTTTTACCTCCTCTCTTAAAGTATTTCATATTTTTGTATACTTTATTGTCTGTTTTATTGTAGCATTATGAGTTCGGAAGAAGAAGCTGTTAGGTCGCGGAGTCCTGCTTTTTCCGAGGAGTCGTCTAGCAAGACGACTTGGCCTTCCAGAACTCTCCCTAGTACTTTTGTACTTGGGGGAGGGAGGAGGGCTGCATGTAAGTTGCCCAGTGGTGTTTCCCCGCAGGGTTTGCCAGCCTTGGAGCATGCGGCTTAGGGGCAGGTGGCGTTAGTTGAGCTTGGGACGTCAGCTCCAAAGCCCGTGGCTTCGGGGTGGGTGGCGTCAAGCTCTAGTGGTTTGGATGTCTCAAATCCAATCCCTCAGACCAGAAGGGGGGGGGGGGGGGTTCGTCTGTTTCCCGCACGGTAGCGATGACTCGCATAAATCCGCTAGGGGAGATGCATGCCACTACTGCGGGGCAGCTCACGGGCACCACCCACGTTGGTATGGGTTCTCATACCCTAGCCCCCGGCCGAAGCCATATGGGGGAGCGAGTACTACCCGGGCTGTTGATTTTGCCAGCTGATGGGAGGCTGGAGGCTCGAGCCAACAATTATGGGCGCTCTACGGAGCATCATGTGCGATCACCTGAGTGCGTGACTACAAGTGCTCCCCTATTGTCGCCCATGGGCGGAACAATAGTGAGTTCACATACTATTAAAGGGAGCGACAAGTCGCAATCTATGGGCGGTTTTACAGTTGGCTGCTCCTTTCTCTGGATCAAAGTTCAAAGCGACTCCAATTTATCGCGCGCAGCTAATAAAAGTTCGCACATTGACCCAAATTTGAGTAAACAAGATCGCTCGTTCTTTATTCCAGTATTTGAATCTCATTGGTCGGTTACGTATGTAGGGATTCGAGTTAACGATCACGCGAGGAATTCGGCAATAACATTCCTTCGGTAGCGCACGATTGGACCTGATTGTATCCGAATTTTCCCGAGTCAGGCCAACTGGTCAGGCCCATGGATTGCGACTTGCCACTCCCTTTAATAGTTGGTGGGCGAATACTGGGACCTCGTCCCAGTCTGCCCATGCACCTGGCTATTGAATAGCTCCCGGCCAATGCCGTATGGGGGAGCGAGTGCTACCCGGGCTGTTGCTTTTGCCAGCTGATGGGAGGCTCGAGCCAACAATTATGGCCGCTCTACGGAGCATCAGGTGCGGTCACCTGATTGCTCGTCTACTAGTGCTCCCCTATTGTCGTGCACAGGCCGAACAATAGTGAGTTCACATACTATTAGTAGTCGGTGGGCGAATACTGGGCTTTGTCCCAGTCTGCCCTCGCACTTGGCGCCTTGAGCACCCGATCCGTGGCTGTAGCCTTTAGTTGCTCAGCCAGTGCGGGTAGTGTGTGCGCGACTTTGGGTACATACCCTCAGCACACCTCTCCCCTGGAGGGAGGCGGGCATCCCTCTGTGGAGGGTTTGGTTCGTGATTCCGAAGTTGTTTCGGAGAACCTCCCGAAATCTGTCACATGTCCCAAGATGCAGGTCGTGGCTTCGGCTCCTGTTGAGCCAGCTAAAAAGAAGCCTAAGAACGACACATTTAAGCGGCAAGGCTGGTCTCTCTTAAAGATACCGCAGTCCTGGCTTTTTTGCCTCTTCGGGGTTCTGACACTAAGACTATTCGGCCCCATTTATTTCGGCCGTGTGTGCTCGATGCCCCATTGTCTGAGCTGGGGTCTCTCGCATCTCTTCCACCCGCAGCCCTTTTGGACTTCGCCAGGCGAGGAGACCTATGGTGACCCATGGGAGTATCCGCCTGATTTGTTCATTGTTTGCGGTACCAGGATTTAAGTCTGCTTCTCAATTCTCGGTTTCTGAATCGACATTGTTGGAGCAGGCAGAGCCTCAATCGCTGCGGGGCGGAGGCTGCCGCCTTGTTGGCCAAATATCTCCCTGATTTTAAGTTAACCCACGCGCAGGGTTCGACTTCTCGATCAGTTCAGGCAATAGGTTTTCTTCTGAGGGTTTTCCCCTCATGGAGGGTTTCATGGTGAAGTATGACCCCGCATCGAGACCGGGCTTCTCTTTAGGCGTTCCGGTCCGATTAAGGGTAAGGCTTTTGCCTTTATATCCCAAGATCAGGATAGCTTTTTCGAGGCTAAGTCTTTTTGGAGGATCTTGGCAGTGGGTCGATGTTTGCGTAAACGCCCAACCCGCTTACTTCCTCCCCTTTTTAGGCTGAGGATAGACATTGGGGCAATGTTGGCGGTCAAATCAGAGCCTGTATGCGCTTGGCCGCATTTCAAGGGAATATCACCGAGGGTGATGAATTTGTTTTTAATGACCTGCTGCTTACTATATTGGGTCTGCAATGGTCACAACTCTCCGTCTTTGGGGTTAAGGAGACTGACTTTTCGTCTCTTCTCCAAGATGTCCCTTCTCTGGGCCCCTTGCTTTTTGGCGGACAGTTTGCTACTTTATTAGCCGACGCGAGCCCCTTTCTGACAGAGGGTTGTTGCTCCCACTTCGGGACAACACCGTCGGGTCACTGTAGTCTTACCTGCTGTTACTCCGTTATACCCCCTCGCGGGAGAGGTGGACGTGGCAGGGCCTCTTCGAGAGGTAGTCGTGGCGAGGCAACTGGTTCGATGTCTGCCCAGGCTCGCTGTCACGCTTCAACGGAGATCGGATCTATAGGAAAGGTGAAAGACCAGCCGCATCTTTCTTTTTCTCCGATTTTTGTTATTCCCAAGCGCTCGGGGAAAACTCCGATTGTTTTTGAGTAAATAATTTCTTTTGCTCGGATGGACATTCTCGCCTCAATTCTCCCGCTGTTTGAGAGGAAGTATTAAGTGATCTCAAAGATACGTATTTCCATATTGAATTGAATTTATTGGTTTCTATATCACATTACATTCCATTCAGATGAATCAATACAACATATAATAACATCATACATGAGTAAACAAAAAAAAAAAAAAACCATGAGACTAACATAATACAAAATGAGATATAGAAGGGCTACTGCTTAAGCAATAGAGCTTGAAATGCTTGCAGCCCTCGGTTGTAAAATACATGTAATACAAATAAATTAAAAGGGAAGAATTTAAACCCCCAAATATGGGGAGTGACTTGCAAAGAAAGAGAAAGGGAGAAGAGAGAAAAAGAAAGACGGGGAGGGGCTGGTAGCCTATACGCTATGATAATACACCTTGTTTACAAGTTTATTAACACAAAAGATTAGAGTGCTAGGTCATGGACCATAATAATTGAATGAACAAATAGATGAAGGAAGGAGTCTCAGTTGCAGTATTTACATAACAACATGGATCTGACAGCTGTTTTAAATGCATTTAATGACTTCAGATTTCTGATTTCAGGAGGAAATGAGTTCCAAATATCTGGACCATTATGTCTGATAGATTTCAAGGCTAATGCAGTTTTAGGGTTTCTTAGATGGAAATGTTCAGTTTGTCTTGTGGGATAAGAGTGGATGTCTCTATTTAGACTAAACAGTGGAGGGAAATATGGGGGTAGCTATTTATCCCGCTTCACGCAACCCTCTTTGATTTTCCTTCCTTTACACGTTTGCGCTCTTCCCTTCGGGCTGCATCCAGCCCCTCGGGTAATCACGTGGTTAGTGGCTGCCTTGGCAGCCTCGCTGAGGCGCCCTGACCTTCGGCTGTTTTGCTATCTTGACGTTTGGCTCCTCTTAGCGGAGTTGCATGATCATCTTCCAGTTGGGGCACGCATGCTTGTCAAAGTCACCAAGATTTAACTTTCCTAATAAATTGGGAAAAGTTAGAATTGATATCCTACATTCAGTCTTTCTTTCTGAAACGTCCCCCTTGTTCTCAATTGGTCTTGTCTTGGAGTTTGCCTCTGGTTCTAGGAGCCCTAGCTAAACCTCCTTTCGAACCGTTAGGTGAAGCTTTGCTTCACCATCTTACGGTTAAGACGCTCTTTTTGGTAGCCATTGCCTCTGGTCAGAGGCGCAGTACCCTTCATGCCCTCTGTCTTACTCCCGGTCATGTTCGTTGGGAGAGAAAAGGAGTTAGATTGATTCCTAAAGCTTCTTTCATTGCCAAGAATCTGATGGCTTCTTCTGGCCATGCTGAAATTTATTTTTTGTCCGCTATCTGACTTTTCGTCAGTGCGTGAGGACAAGGTTCGGTGTCCTGTCTCAATTCTCGTGGTAGAGGCTCGGCGACAGGAAGAGGGGGGCGTAAGACCGCCGCCAAGGGCCCGGTCAGGCCCAAGTCGGCCTTTTGATACCTTACCCCGAGTGCTTGTGGACAGTGTAGGCGGGCGGCTCCAGAGATTCCTCCCAGTTTGGGAGGCAATCTCCGGCGACGCCTTCGTACTATCTGTCGTGCGCGACGGCTTTTACATAGATCTGATAAAGCCGATTCCAAACGGCGCCATCAGAATCCGCCCGCCTCCAATGTCAGCCCTTTTCCAGCAGCACATCTCCTCAGAGATCGCCACGCTGTAGAAAGGGCGAGAGATCATCCTCATCTCTGTCTCTCCCAAATTTTTGTCATTCCCAAGCGCTCGGGAAGTTTACGTATGATTCTAAACATGAAAAGAATCAACAGGTTTATACCTCCAGTGCATTTTCGCATGGAGACCTTGGCATCTATTCTGCCCTTGATCAAGCGGGACGACCTTGCGATCTCCCTCGATCTCAAAGACGCGTACTTTCACATTCCCATTCACTCTCTGTCGAGAAATTTGCTGGGATTCGCGTTCCAGGGCGAAACGTTTCGATTTCGTGCCCTTCAATTCCTGGGCTATCTGGCCAGTCTAGTCGACGTCTTACCAGACTGCAGGCTGTTGATGAGGCCCTTTCAGAGGCACCTCCTCAAGTTTTACAGACCGGGCAAAGATTCTCCTTTGGGGTGGATTCCACTCCCAAGAGATATCAAGCTCCTTCTCGCCCCCTAGTCGAACAGTTCATTTCTTGCCCAAGGCAAGCCTCTCTGTACACCTCTTCCGTCAGTTTCTCTGGCGACAGACGCCTCCCTTCTCGGTTGGGGCGGTCATTGCCGGGGCGAGATGATTTCAGGGGACTGGTCTCACTTGAGAGTTATGCCCCATATCAATGTTTTGGAAATGATGGCGGTCAGCCTGTCTCTTCATCATTTCAGGCCCGGTCTTGTTGGTCGCACTGTACTCGTTCTTACGGACAATGTCACAGTAGCTGCCTATATCAATCGCCAAGGCGGCACTCGGTCTTCCTCTCTGAACACCTTAGCTGCCCAGTTGTGGAGGTGGTGCCGGTCTATGAACATTATTCCGGTAGCCTCCTACATTCCCGGTCAGGAAAATCTGATCGCGGATTTTCTGTCGCGGGGCAAATGCCTCCCGTCAGAGTGGACTCTTCATCCGGAGGTGTTTGCTCTTCTCCAAGAGGTGTGGGGTCCTCTGGAGATCGATCTGTTCGCCTCCACCCTCAATCACCGACTCCTGAGGTATTGCTCGCGGGTTCGGGATCAGGAGGCGTGGGCGATGGATGCCTTTTCCCTCCATTGGGGAGCTATCCGGGGGTACGCTTTTCCCCCCATTCCTCTGATCCCTCAGGTCTTAAGGAAGGTCAAGGAGGACAGGGCTTGGCTCTTGTTGATAGCCCCACATTGGCCAGCGAGACATTGGTTTCCAGACCTGCTGAGTCTCCTGGCCGGCCAGCCGTTTCCCCTTCCTCTCAGGGAGGATTTGATAATTCAACCCCTCTCGGGGATTGTTCATCAACGCCCAGCGGTCCTCCACTTGACTGCCTGGCCGTTGTTGGGGAAGACGCCAGAAACTCGGGGCTCTCCGAAAGGGCCTCCCAGTTTGTAATGAGAAGCCGTAGAGACTCCACTAGAGATCTCTACAACTCTCGTCTAGGGGCCTTCTTTTCTGGTGTTTATTGGTGTTATTGCCGATTTTTTTGATCTCCCTTTTCGATAAGGGTAGATCGATTTCAACCATACGTGGCTATCGTTCGGCTATTGCCGCCGTCCACGTTGGTTTTGCTGATGGTTCGGGAGTCTCCAACTCCCCTCTTTTGGCTAGGTTGACTCACTCCTTCTTCTTGCAGCGTCCATCAACTCATAGCCTGACTCCTTCTTCGAGTCTACCCAAGGTCCTTGACGTGCTTGCGAAGCCACCTTTTGAACCTTTGGGTAAAGCGTCCTTTCACCATTTAACGGTCAAGACGCTATTTTTAGTCGATATTGCTTCGGCACAGAGGAGGAGTACTCTTCATGCTCTGTGTATAACACCGGGTCACATCCGTTGGGAAAACCATGGTGTGCGACTTATACCCAAGCCCTCCTTTATTGCCAAAAATCAGACTGCTTCCTCTGAACCAGTTGAGATTTTTCTTAGACCACTGTCGGACCATTCCTCAGTGCAGGAGGATAAGGTCTGGTGTCCGGTGAGGGCCTTGAAATGGTATTTAGATAGGACTAAGACTCTTCGTAAGAGTGATCAGCTTTTTGTCATCACTCGAGAGCCCTTTTTCCCCCGCTTCCAGAGAATCCATTTCTAGATGGATAGTTTAAGCGATCCAGGCAGCTGGGCCGGAGGCCCTATTGAGTGATGGGAAGCCCCGTGCTCACGATACCAGGGGCATCAGTGCCTCTTGGGCTCTTTTCCAAGGGGTGCCCCTAGTGGACATTATGAGGGCAGCCCACTGGCGCTCCTCCACGTCCTTCACATCTTTTTATTTAAAAGATGTTCTGTCTGAAGAGTCTTTTTCTAACAAGACGTTGCAAGCTGCAACGTCATCCTTGGGTTCCTGTTGACCTTCCTCTTGGGACATGCCCCCCATTTGAATCTGTGCTGGTCTAGCAAATAGGTAGGTACATTGATTTATTGTAGTAAATCAGTAAATTCAGAATTGATTTTATTATTTGCTAGATAAATCTATGTACCTACCTATGTCCCACCCTCCTACCCCACTCCTTGCCTAGCAACATGATATCACGAATCCAATCCCCTGGTCGTTCACACCAGAAGGAGGGGACGTCTGTTTCCCACACGGTAGCGATGACTCGCTTAAATCCGTTAGGGCAGACGCGTGCCACTACTGCAGGGCAGCTCACGGGCACCGCCCATGTTGGTCTGGGTTCTCAAACCCTTGCCCCCGGCCGATGCCAAGTGGGGGAACGAGTACTGCCCGGGCTGTCTATATTGCCAGCTGATGGGGAGGCTCGAGCTAACAATTATGGGCGCTCTACGGAGCAACAGGTGTTGTTACCTGAGTGCACGACTACTAGTGCTCTCCTATCGCCGCATTCTAGTGGTTCCATAGCGAGTTCACATGCCTTTAGTAGTCGATGGGCAAATACCGGGTCATCTCGGTCCACCCTCGCACTGGGTGCCTTGAGCGCCCGGCCCATGGCTGTTGCATCTTCTTGCTCAGCCAGTATGGGTGCGCGACTTTGGGTTCATACCCTCAGCGCACTTCTCCCGTAGAGGGAGGTGAGCGTCCCCCCGCGAAGGGTTCGGTTTGTGTTTCCGAAGCGGCTTCGGGCATCCAAACAAAACCGAATAAACGCTCTAAAAAGCGGGTCTCGGCTTCGACTCTTGTTGAGCCAGCCAAAAAGAAGCCTAAGAAAGGGGCTAAAAGAGGCAAGGCTTTGCCTGCCTCTTGCCCGTCTGGCCTGGCTAAATCGCCTGGGTCCTCTCAATCTGAGATGTTCGGCATGATGCAGGCTTTTGCTCAGAGTCAGGGTTGTCTGAGACGGGATCGCATGCGCCTCCTATTCCCGCAGCCCTCGGGGCTCTGCCGGGCGAGGAGACTTATGGTGGTCCATGGGAGGGTCCGCCTGTTTCGTCCTTTGCGGTCCTTTGTCCCAACCAGATTTAGAGGCGCCCTCTCAAGCTTCGGTTTCCGAATCGTTTGGGCAGGCAGAGCCTCGGTCGCTCTCCCTTTGTGGGGTAGAAGCGATTGCTTTGTAGTCCAAATATCTCCCTGAATTTCAGTCAGCCCGCCCGCAGGGTTCGACTTCGTGTTGGTTCAGGCAGCAGGATTCCTCCGAGGGTATTTCTCTTGCGGAGGATTTCAAGCTGGAGTATGACCGCATTGAAGCAGCGCTTCTAGTTAAGCGCCCTCTTGCGGTTAAGGGTAAGGCCTTTGCCTTTGTTTCCCAAGATCAAGACATCTTTTTCAAACTAAGTCTCTCCGGAGATTTTAGCGGTGGGTCTTCGCTTGCGGACGATCAATCCGCTTACCTCTGTCGCTTTTAGGTCTGAGGATAAGCGTTGGAGTAGTGTTGAAAGCCAGGTCAGAGCAGGTATGCGTTTGGCTGCTTTTCAAGGTTTTCTCTCCGACCTCAGGTCTAGGGCGGAGGAGGTGAATGTCACTGATGGTGACAAGCTGGTTATTGATGACCTGCTGCATACTCTTTTTAGTTTGCAGTGGTCACAGCTTTCCACTGCAGCTGCCTCGGTCACGTACCGTCGCAGAGTCTTGGCTCTTTTGGCCCTTGGGGTTAAGGAGTCGGACATCGCGCCGCTTCTCCGGGATGTTCCGTCTCGGGGTCCTTCGCTTTTTGGTGGTCAATTCGCTACGGTTTTTCAAAGAGCAATCAATGCGCGAAAGCAGGTTTCTGACATGACGCAGTTTCTGGGGTCCCGCCTGCTGAGCCTCAGCCAGCTCCTTCTCGTGGGAGAGGAGGACGTGGCAGAGGCTCTTCGAGAGGTTCTCGTGGTAAGGCGATGGTTTCGCATAAGGCTAAGCCTAGGCTTTGATGGTCTTCCCCGAGCGCTTTTTCATTTCGACATGGTAGGTGGCTGACTTCGTTCCTTTCTCCCCGCTTGGGAGGCCATCTCCGGGGACGCATTTGTGCTCTCCGTCGTGCGAGACGGATTCTTCATAGATCTATCCACCCCGCTCCCCGGAGGGACTATAAGAACTCGTTCACCTCCCATGTCTGCCCTGGCTCGTTCTCATGCCTCATCGGAGATCGAATCTCTGTTGAAAATGAGGGCTATAGAAAGGATAAGAGACCGGCCATCTCTTTCCCTTTCTCCGATCTTTGTTATTCCCAAGTGCTCGGGAAAACTTTGTTTGATACTAAACTTGAAAAGAATAAACAAATTCATTCTTTCAGTACATTTTCGGATGGAAACTCTCGCCTCCATTCTCCCGTTGATCAAGAGGAAGGACTACACGGTCTCGATAGATCTCAAGGATGCGTATTTCCATATTGCCATTCATCGCGCTTTGCGCGATCTTCTGGGGTTTTCCTTCCTCTCAGAGACTTTTCGCTTTCGCGCTCTTCCCTTTGGGCTGCGTCCAGCCCCTCAGGTTTTTACTCGGGTTGTAGCCGTGCTGGCAGCCTCACTGAGGCGCCACGGCCTTCGGCTATTTTGCTCCACTTCAGAAGTCAGCTTCTCAGCCGTTCAGTTCTGATCCTCACGGACAATGTCACTGTGGCGGCTTATATCAATCGGCAGGGAGGCACTCGTTCTGCTACCCTGAATGCCCTAGCAGCACAGCTGTGGAGGTGTCGTCGCATGGTGATCACACCTGTTGCCTCTTTCATCCCCGGTCAGGAAAACCTCATTGCGGATTTTCTGTCCCGGGGCAGGTGTCTTCCATCAGAATGGATGCTCCATCCAGAGGTCTTTTGCCGCATTCGCAGTTGCCTGGGCCCACTGGAAGTGGATATTTTTGCGTCGGTCCTGAACCAACTTTCGAAATATTGCTCCCGTGTTCGCGATCAGGGAGCTTGGGCTCTGGACGCTTTCTCTCTCAGTTGGGAGAATCTTTGAGGGTTCGCCTTCCCTGCCGTCCAGCTGATTCCGCGAGACTTGCGGAAGATCAGGGAAGATCGGGCTCCTGGGCTTGTGATAGCTCCTTTTTGGCCCAGGAGGAGTTGGTTTCCGGAGCTAATGAGCCTTCTGGTGGCTCCTTCTTCCTTCTTCTGTTAAGAACGGATCTAGTGTTGCAACCCCTCTTGGGGATTCTTCACCACGGTCCGGAGTCCCTTCATTTGACTGCTTGGCCCCTGTCGGGGAATCTGCAAGACAGTCGTGCCTCTCTGATAGAGCCGCGGACTTTTTAATGTCCAGTCGTAGAGTTTCTACTAGGGAAATTTATAATTCCCCGTCTTTCGGTCTTTTTCCTTTGGTGTAAAGAGCGAAATCAAACCCCGTCTAAGGCTCCTATTGGTTCAATTGCGGATTTTCTAATCTCGCTATTTGACAAAGGGAGATCCATCTCTACTATCCGAGGCTACCGATCGGCGATCGGGGCCATTCATTCGGGGTTCTCAGATGGTCAGGGATTTCTAATTCCCCGCTGTTGAGTGGTTTGATCCGGTCGTTCTTTCTGAAACGTCGTCGTCGTTCTAAGTTAGTCCCGTCTTGGAGTCTGCCTAAGGTCTTAGAAGCTCTGGCAAAGCCTCCTTTTGAGCCGTTAGGTGAAGCTTTGCTTCACCATGTTACGGTTAAGACGCTCTTCTTGGTAGCCATTGCCTCTGGGCAGAGGCGCAGTACTCTTCATGCCCTCTGTCTTACTCCTGGTCATGTTCGCTGGAAGAGAAAAGGCGTTAGATTGATTCCTAAGGCTTCTTTTATTGCCAAGAATCAGACAGCTGCCTCTGGCCCTGTTGAGATTTTTCTTTGTCTGCTTTCTGGGTTTTCGTCAGTGCGCGAGGACAAAGTTTGGTGTCCTGTTAGGGCTCTCAAATGGTATATTGATAAGACTAAGTCTTTTCGTAAGGATGATCAGTTGTTCCTGATCACTAGAGAGCCTTTTTCTCCTGCTTCTCTTGATTCCATTTCTAGATGGATTGTCGAGGCTATTAGGGCTGCTGGCACAGGGGCTCTTTTTTCCGACAGTAAGCCTCATGCTCATGACACTCGTAGTGTGAGCACTTCTTGGGCTCTGTTTCAAGGTGTGGCGCTTGATGATATTTTGAAGGCTGCTTATTGGCGTTCGTCCAATTGCTTCATTTCTTGCTACCTTAGGGATGTCGCTGCAGGTGAGGCCATTTTTGCGTCAGTTACCTTGAAGCCCGCTGTGTCTTCTTTGTAATCCTGTACCCTTCTGCTCTTGAAACATGCCTCCCGGTCTTTGAGTTGGCACTGGTCTAGCATAATAGGTAGGTATATATGATTTATTGCAGTAAATTTGTAAAATCAGCACTGATTTTCTTATTTACTATATAAATCTATATACCTACCTATGACCCTCCCTCCTTCCCCTCACCTTGCAAGCAACATGTTTCTACTTGGGGTTGCTCGCAAAAGAGGAAGATGGCCGTTGCAATAGGATTACGGGGGTGCACACAATATTGTGACTCATTTGTGTTAAGTTCTCGAACGGGTTCATGTAGTCAAGCGACTAGCATAATAGGTAGGTATATAGATTTATATAGTAAATAAGAAAATCAGTGCTGATTTTACAAATTTATTGCACACATTAGTCTAATAAAAAACTGTCAAAAAAAAACACTTTTAGATTGTTTGGTGCCTCCAAATTTTTAGATTACTTAGAAAAAAGATATACTCTTTCTGGAAATACCCAAACCTAAAACTTGACCATTCCAACCAAAAACACATTGATTGAGCTTTAACTGAAAATCAAACAGTGCGACTTTTTGGTTGTTTTGTGGTGCCTGGTCTCATTTGGCCATTTTGTGCACTCTTCTGCATTTCTTGATGGATTTCTTTCAAATTTTGCATGAAGGTGTCTCTTGATAGTCACATTTCTTAAGTTTTCTTTTGAATTTTCTATATAGATGCATCATACTCTAATCTAAACACTTTGTAGATTAGGGGAGGTTCTTTGTCCCTCCCTCGAATTGCTGCCAGTGCCGGGGGATACATTCGCATTGTGCGGCAATGTACATTTCTAGTTTTGATGTATAAAAATACATGCACATTTGTACAGTCATATAGCATTTCAACCCTCTAAAACTGATTGAGTCATTTAATTCATTTATTAAGCTATAATTGGTATACCTTTATATTTTGTTTTATTTCTTGAACCAGATATTGAAGTCTGCTCTAGGAATGATAGCCCCTGATGTTGAAATCCAAGATGGCAAAGGTATGAACTAAAACTAAAACACACAATGTTGCTGTAGACAATTGAGTAATCATCGTCATAGAAATCATTTTTTTTTTACTCATTCTGGAGCATCGTATAATGCCTCCTCCTTGACAAAAAATGTGATTCGTGATTTCAGAAAATATCTATATTGAATAACAAGATAAGAGAGTAAAGTTATCCAGTTAAATGTCAAATCTCCGATAGAATTCTTATCAGCCTTGTAAGAAAATGGTATGGATCATTATGATAATTAAAATAAATGAAATATTTATTCTTTATATAGCACTTCATCGTATGTTTTCCGTTTTCAAAGAACATAACTCTGATTCATTTTTTCAATGAATATCGTTAGCGGGAGATTTTAAAGAGCAGAATTACTGAGTTAAATTTATGCAACTGGTAACAATGTATTAATCAGCATCATTAGAAAATAATACATGTATGCTTCATCGTGAGAAGCCATAAAAATTGTACTTTATCAGAGACACATCACAAATACGTTTTCAGTCCTTTATTATGAACACAGTTTTTCACACTTTTAAAATATGATCAAAGAGCATGCATCTAATCAATTAGTTTACCAGTGACAGAGGATGATATGCATCGTCGTTGATTGAAAAGACCCAAGGAACTTTTTAAAATTCATACCGCTAATGACGACCCGAAAATAGGCCATCAGAATGTACACGTTTTGATGACAGGTGATAAGAAAACATACCTCCTCTTTTTAAAAGAAAATGTAGTTTTAACGCATTTTGTTTTATTTTCTCTATATTGGATATAAGCCAGTTCGGGGTTAGCGCATGGTACAAATGACCCCAAATATCCACAGATATTTAAGACATGGAGGGTCCCTTTGTGTGCACTTCAGAAAAATAACTCTGGGAGTGATAGAGGTGCCTCATGAATAGCTTTTGTTTCCCCCTTTAAAAAGAATACTTCCACCTGGATATCATGGAATGCACCATTAGTGCATAATTGAATAATGATTACATGACATTCATGAGCACATATCGAATATTAGTGTCAGTGGGTTTTAGAATTTGATACAGATGACCTTTATCTGCTCATGCTCAGATTGCATCTCCGAAATGGCTTATTGGTATCAGCATCAGCTGATATGAAAAAAAAAAACCCATAGAGGCTCAGGCCTCAGATTTTCTCATATGTTGGGGGAGGGGGGGGGGGGGGGGGTGGGGGGGTGGGGAACGTGTAAGTTGAATTTTCTTCAACTTGTCGACTTGTCTGCATGGTTTTATCGTGGTAATATATGGATATCATATGCAACTGCCATGTTTCCATGGTACAACCATAGTGTCTGTTACAACCACATGCATGGTCTTTCAACATTATCCATGGTTATACCAAGGTACAATTGTATAAAATTGATAATGGATGCAGTAGCATCATATTATGGGAATACATGCATAAATTGCACTGTACTAGCGGTCATATACACACTTTCTACGCCTCATCCAATGGTGGTCTAGTTTCCTTGTTATTCCATGTTCTTTACAGTAATGTTGTTTCCACATTTTTATGCCTCCGCCCACCGAAGGTGGGTGCCGGAGGCATTATGTTTTCGGGTTGTCCGTCCGTCCGTCCCACTTCTCGTTACCGCGATATCTTAAGAATCATTTGAGGTAGGAACCTCAAACTTGGTACTAGTATGTATCCCCATACAAAGATGAACTGATTAGATTTTGGGGTAAGTAGGTCAAAGGTCAGAGGTCACAGAGGTCAATTTACTGCAATAAATCATATATACCTACCTATTATGCCAGTAGTCTTGACTACGGGACCCCTTCGAGAATTTAACACAAATGAGTCACAATATTGTGCGCACCCCCCGTAATCCTATTGTCCCCTTCGCCAGCGCTCCTGAAATCAGGTCGTATAGTATCTTTTAGGTGCGCTTTTTCACATATTTAAAGCACTTTTAGGTACCTATATTCGCTTAGATTATAGTACTTTGTGTTTTAGTAGTCACTCTTGCCGATTGCAAGGGATTTTTGATTCCTTTTCTTGGAATTTATTTTTCCCTTTCACGGTCAGCCCCACGTAGATATTTCTGTGTGTTTGCGGGTGTTTCCGTTTGTCACCGAGCCTTTGGGTTCGGTGTTTGTTCTTACGGTTTTTTGGCTGTGAAAATCTTTTGTGCGTATCTCTCAAATAAATTTTACTCTTATTTTACTGCATTCAGTTGAAGTATTTCTTATTTCGAAAAGTATACTTTATTGTCTGTTTTATTGCAGTGGTATGAATTCGGAAGAAGAAGCAGTTAGGTCACGGAGACCTGCTTCTTCCGAAGAGTCGTCTAGCAAGACGACTCGGCCTTCCAGAACTCTCCCGAGTACTTCGGTACATGGGGGAGGGAGGAGGGCTAAGGGTAAGTTGCCTAGTGGTGTTTCCTTGCAGAGTTTGCCAGTCTCGGAGCTTGCGGCTTCGGGACGGGTGGCGTTAACTGAGTCTGGATTGTCAACTCCGAAGCCCGTGGTTTCGGGGTGGGTGGCGTCAGATTCTAGTGGTTTGGATATCTCGAATCCAATCCCCCGGTCGTCAAGACCAGAGGGGGGGGCGGTTGTTTCCCGTACGGTAGCGTTCACTCGCTCTCATCCGTTAGGGGAGACGCGCCCCACTACTGCAGGGCAACCCACGGGCTTAGTCCATGTTGGTCTGGGTTCTCAAACCCTAGCCCCCGGCAAACGCCATATGGGGGAACGAGTACTTCGTGGGCTGTCTACATTGCCAGCTAATGGGAATGCTCGAGCTAACAATTATGGACGCTCTTCGGAGCAACAGGTGTTTTCACCTGAGTGCGTGACTACTAGTGCTCCCCTATTGCCGCTCTCTAGCGGTCCAATAGCGGGTTCACACGCCTTTAGTAGTCATCGGGCACATACCGAGTCATCTCGGTCTGCCCCCGCACTGGGTGCTTTTAGCTCCCAACCCATGGCTACTGCATCTTCTTGCTTAGCCAATATGGGTGATTTGGGCGATTCTTTGGGCTTACGCCCTGAGCGCTCTAATCCCTTTAAGGGAAGTGAACGTCCCTCCGCGGAGGGTTCGGTTCGTGTTTCCGAAGCGGCTTCGGAGATCGAACGAATCCGATTAAGCTTTCTACATTGCCAGCTGATGGGAATGCTCGAGCTAACAATTATGGGCGCTCTTCAGAGCAACAGTGCGTGACTACTTAGTAGTTGATGGGCAAATACCGAGTCATCTCGGTTGGCCCTTGCACTGAGTGCGAAACTACTAGTGCTCTCCTAAAAAATAGCCTTATCTCCAAAAAATAGCCTTATTCAGTGATAAAATATGAAATGCGTATTTGAATTTTTTTGGCGAAAACGCCAAATGTCTTAAATCTATCCAAATTGGCCCGAGTTCTTGTTTTTCAATGGAGTGGAATAGGAATAGCCTCATTCAGTGATAAAATATGAAATATGAATTTGAAAAATTTGTTGGAAATAGCTGCAGGTCCGGGGTCATCATTTTGTGCGAAAAACCCAAATGTGTTAAATATGGCCAATGCGGCCTGAGTTCATATTTTTACATTCAGTGGAATAGGAATAGCCTACTTCTGCGATGAAATATGAAATATGAATTTGAAATTTTTTTTCAATAAAAAGCTGCAGGTCCGGGGTCATTTTTTTTGGCGAAAAACCCAAATGTCTTAAATCTATCCAAAATAGCCCGAGTTCTTGTTTTTTCAGTGGAATAGGAATAGCCTCATTCAGTGATAAAATATGCAATGTGAATTTGAAAATTTTTTCAAGAAAAAAAATACAAGTCCGGGGTCATCATTTTTTTGCGAAAAACCCAAATGTCTTAAATCTATCCAAATTGGCCCGAGTTCTTGTTTTTCAATGTAGTGGAATAGGAATAGCCTCATTCAGTGATAAAATATGCAATGTGAATTTGAAAATTTTTTCAAGAAAAAAAATGCAGGTCCGGGGTCATCATTTTTGGCGAAAAAATAGCCTCATTCAGTGATAAAATATGAAATGCGAATTTGAATTTTTTTGGCGAAAACGCCAAATGTCTTAAATCTATCCAAATTGGCCCGAGTTCTTGTTTTTCAATGGAGTGGAATAGGAATAGCCTCATTCTGCGATGAAATATGAAATATGAATTTGAAATTCTTTTTCAATAAAAAGCTGCAGGTCCGGGGTCATTTTTTTGGCGAAAAACCCAAATGTCTTAAATCTAACCAAATTGGCCCGAGTTCTTGTTTTTCAATGTAGTGGAATAGGAATAGCCTCATTCAGTGATAAAATATGCAATGTGAATTTGAAAATTTTTTCAAGAAAAAAAATGCAGGTCCGGGGTCATCATTTTTGGCGAGAAAATAGCCTCATTCAGTGATAAAATATGAAATGCGAATTTGAATTTTTTTGGCGAAAACGCCAAATGTCTTAAATCTATCCAAATTGGCCCGAGTTCTTGTTTTTCAATGGAGTGGAATAGGAATAGCCTCATTCTGCGATGAAATATGAAATATGAATTTGAAATTCTTTTTCAATAAAAAGCTGCAGGTCCGGGGTCATTTTTTTGGCGAAAAACCCAAATGTCTTAAATCTAACCAAATTGGCCCGAGTTCTTG
This sequence comes from Heliocidaris erythrogramma, assembly GCA_025617745.1. Lineage (NCBI taxonomy): Eukaryota > Metazoa > Echinodermata > Echinoidea > Camarodonta > Echinometridae > Heliocidaris > Heliocidaris erythrogramma. The sequence continues at coordinate 21,428,066 of CM046866.1, forward strand.
TTTTTCAATGTAGTGGAATAGGAATAGCCTCATTCAGTGATAAAATATGCAATGTGAATTTGAAAATTTTTTCAAGAAAAAAAATGCAGGTCCGGGGTCATCATTTTTGGCGAGAAAATAGCCTCATTCAGTGATAAAATATGCAATGTGAATTTGAAAAATTTGTTGGAAATAGCTGCAGGTCCGGGGTCATCATTTTGTGCGAAAAACCCAAATGTGTTAAATATGGCCAATGCGGCCTGAGTTCATATTTTTACATTCAGTGGAATAGGAATAGCCTACTTCTGTGATGAAATACGAAATATGAATTTGAAATTTTTTTTCAATAAAAAGCTGCAGGTCCGGGGTCATTTTTTTTGGCGAAAAACCCAAATGTCTTAAATCTATCCAAATTGGCCCGAGTTCTTGTTTTTCAGTGGAATAGGAATAGCCTCATTCAGTGATAAAATATGCAATGTGAATTTGAAAATTTTTTCAAGAAAAAAAATACACGTCCGGGGTCATCATTTTTGGCGAAAAAATAGCCTCATTCAGTGATAAAATATGAAATGCGAATTTGAATTTTTTTGGCGAAAAAATAGCCTCATTCAGTGATAAAATATGAAATGCGAATTTGAATTTTTTTGGCGAAAACGCCAAATGTCTTAAATCTATCCAAATTGGCCCGAGTTCTTGTTTTTCAATGCAGTGGAATAGGAATAGCCTCATTCAGTGATAAAATATGAAATGTGAATTTGAAATTTTTTTCAAGAAAAAAAATGCAGGTCCGGGGTCATCATTTTTGGCGAAAAAATAGCCTCATTCAGTGATAAAATATGAAATGTGAATTTGAATTTTTTTGGTGAAAACGCCAAATGTCTTAAATCTATCCAAATTGGCCCGAGTTCTTGTTTTTCAATGGAGTGGAATAGGAATAGCCTCATTCAGTGATAAAATATGAAATATGAATTTGAAAAATTTGTTGGAAATAGCTGCAGGTCCGGGGTCATCATTTTGTGCGAAAAACCCAAATGTGTTAAATCTATCCAAATTGGCCCGAGTTCTTGTTTTTCAATGGAGTGGAATAGGAATAGCCTCATTCAGTGATAAAATATGAAATGTGAATTTGAAAATTTTTTCAAGAAAAAAAATACAGGTCCGGGGTCATCATTTTTGGCGAAAAAATAGCCTCATTCAGTGATAAAATATGAAATGTGAATTTGATTTTTTTTGGTGAAAACGCCAAATGTCTTAAATCTATCCAAATTGGCCCGAGTTCTTGTTTTTCAATGGAGTGGAATAGGAATAGCCTCATTGCCGCTCTCTAGTGGTTCAATAGCGAGTTCACATGCCTTAGTAGTCTATGGGCACATACCGAGTCATCTCGGTCTGCCCTCGCACTGGGTGCTTTCAGCACCCGGCTCAGACTTTGGGTTCAATACCCATAAGTGCGGTCACCGGAGCGAGTGATTACTTCCGGTTTGACCTGAGGTCACGATTACTAGTGCTCTCCTATTGTTGCCCATGGGCGGAACAATAAAGAGTTCACATACTATTAGTAGTCAGTGGGCGTATACTGGGATCTTGTCCCAGTCTGCCCTCGCACCTGGTTATTGAATAGCCCCTGGCTGACGCCGTATGGGGGAACGAGTGCTACCCGGGCTGTTGCTTGGCCAGCTGATGGGTAGACTTGAGCTCATTTTATGGGCGCTCCACGGAGCAACAGGTGTGCTGACCTGTGTGTGTGACTGCTAGTGCTCTCCTATTGCCGCTCTCTAGTGGTTCAATAGCGAGTTCACATGCCTTTAGTAGTCGGTGGGCAAATGCCGGGTCATCCTGGTCCGCCCTTGCACTGGGCGCCTTGGCGCCCGGCCCATGACTGTTGCATCTTCTTGCTCAGCCGATATGGGTAATTGGTGCGCGTCTTTGGGTTCAATACCCTCAGCGCACTTCTCCCATAAAGGGAGGTGAGCGTCCCTCAGCGGAGGGTTCGGTTCGTGTTCTCGAAGGGCTTCGGGGATCCGAACGAAACCGAATAAACGCTCTGAAAAGCGGGTTTCGACTTAGGCTCTTTTTGAGCCAATCAGAAGCCTAGGGAAGGGGCTAAAAGAGGCAAGGCTTTGCCTGCCTCTTGCCCATTGGGTTTAGCTAACCCTCCGGTCTCTCAAGCTGAGATGTTCGGTGTGAGATGGGCTTTGCCCAGACTCAGGGTTGGTCCCTTGTACCAGGCATCACATCCCCTGCTTTTGTCCCTTTTTGGGGTCGGACATCGAGACTAATTAGCCTTTTATGGTTTATTCTTCTTTGTCTGTGACGGGATCACATGCGCCTCCTATTCTCGCAGCCTAGGGGCTCCGTCGGGTGAGGAGGCTTATGGCGGTTCATGTGTGAATCTGGCTGTTTCGGCCTTTGTTCGTGATCCTTTGTCACGATCATTTCAGGCGGAACCAGTTTTGGAAGCGGCCTCTCAAGCTTCGGTTTCCGAATCGCTGGGGCAGGCAGAGCCTTAGTCGCTCTCCCTTTGTAGGGTAGAAGCGATTGCTTTGTTCTATACTTTCCCCGACATTCAGTCAGCCCGCGCGCAGGGTTCGACTTTGCTTGGGTTCAGGCAGCGGGATTCCTCCGAGGGTATTTCTCTTGCGGAGGATTTCAAGCTAGATTATGGACGCATTGAAGCGGCGCTTCTTTTAAGCGTCATGTTTGGTTTGCAGTGGTCATAGTTTTCTACTGCAGCTGCCTCGGTCATGTACCGTCGCAGAGTCTTGGTTCTTACGGCCCTTTGGGTTAAGGAGTCGGACATCGCACTGCTTCTCTCGGATGTTCCGTCTCGGGTCCTTTGCTTTTGGCGATGCGCGATAACAGGTCTCTGTCTTGTTTACATGCTCATCCTAAGTCGATGCGAGCCTCTGTCCGCGTCTTGGTTGGTGTCTGGCTTCGTTCCTTTCTCCCCGCTTGGGAGGCCATCTCCGGGGACGCTTTTGTTCTCTTTGACGGACGAGACGGATTCTTCATAGATCTGTCCGCCCCGCTCCCCGGAAGGGCTATAGGAACTCGGTCACCTCACATGCCCTGGCTCGTTCTCGTGCCTCATCAGAGATTAAATCTCTGTTGAAAACGTGGGCTATAGAAAGGGTAAGAGACTGGCTGTCTTTTTCCCTTTCTCTGACTTTTGTTATTCCCAAGCGCTCGGGAAAACTTCAGTACATTTTCGGATGGAGACTCTCGCCTCCATTCTCCCGTTGATCAAGAGGAAGGACTATGCGGTCTTGATAGTTTTCGAAGATGCGTATTTCCACTTTCCCATTCATCGCGCTTCGCGAGATCTTCTGGGGTTTTCCTTCCTCTCAGAGACTTATCGCTTTCGCACTCTTCCCTTCGGGCTGCGCCCAGTCCCTCCGGTTTTTACTCAGGTTGTAGCCGTGCTGGCAGCCTCTCTGAGGCGACGCGGCCTTCGGCTATTTTTGCTACCTGGACGATTGGCTTCTCCTAGCGGAGTCGCGCGATTGTTTGTTGGACGAGACTCGTTTGCTCGTCAATCTTACTCAAGACTTGGGTTTCCTAATATTTTGGGAAAAGTCAGAGTTAGTTCCTACTTGCAGCCCAGTTTTTCTGGGGGCTGTGTTGGACATTTGGAATCAGTTGGCTCGGCCCAGTCGAGACAGGTTTCTCACCATTGTCTCGGCAGCTCGCAAGCTCATGCTGGCCAGAAAGGTTCTTGCGCGAGGCAAGTCCTTCCGTACCCCCCCCCCCCCCTTTCCGTTGATCTCGGTTTCGACGGACGCCTCTCGGTTGGGGTGGGGAGGACATTGCATGTGATCCTCACGGACAATGTCACTGTGGCGGCTTATGTCAATCGGCAGGGAAGCACTCGTTCTGCTATCCTGAATGCCCTAGCAGCACAGCTGTGGAGGTGGTGTTGTCGCATGGCGATCACACCCGTGGCCTCTTTCATCCCCGGTCTGGAAAACCTCATTGCGGATTTTCTGTCTCGGGGCAGGTGTCTTCCATCGGAATGGATGCTCCATCCAGAGGTCTTTCGCCGCATTTGCAGTTACCTGGATCCACTGGAAGTGGATCTTTTTGCGTCGGTTCTAAACCACCTACTTCCGATATATTGCTCCTGTGCGCGCGATTGGGGAGCTTGGGCTCTCAATGCTTTCTCTCTCAGTTGGGAGAATCTTCGAGGATTTGCCATTCCTCCCTTCCAGCTGATTCCGCGAGTCTTGCGGAAGATCAGGGAAGATCGGGCTCGGGTGCTTGTGATAGCTCCCTTTTGGCCCAGGAGGAGTTGGTTCCGGAGCTAATGAGCCTTCTGGCGGCTCAACCGTTCCTTCTTCCGTTAAGAGTGGATCTGGTGTTGCAGCCCCTCTCGGGGATTCTTCACCACAATCCAGAGTCCCTTCATTTGACTGCTTGGCCCCTGTCGGGGAATCTGCAAGACAGTCGGGTCTCTGCGATAGAGCCGCAGAATTTTTATTGTCCAGTCGTAGAGTTTCTACTAGGGAGATTTATAATTCCCGTCTTTCGGTCTTTTTCCTTTGGCGTAAAGAGCGAAATCAAACCCCTTATCGGCTCCTATTGGTTCAATCGCGGATTTTCTAATCTCGCTATTTGACAAAGGGAGATCCATCTCTACTATCCGAGGCTACCGTTCGGAACGATCGGGGCCATTCATTCGGGTTTCTCAGATGGTTCGGGGATTTCCAATTCCCCGCTGTTAAGTGGTGTGATTCGGTCGTTCTTTTTGAAGCGACCTCCTTGTTCTAGGTTAGTGCTGTCTTGGAGTCTGCCTAAGGTCCCGGAGGCCTTGGCGAAACCTCTTTTCGAACCGTTAGGTGAAGCTCGCTTCATCAGTTTACTGCAATAAATCATATATACCTACCTATTATGCCTGTAGTCTTGACTACGGGACCCCTTCGAGAATTTAACACACATGAGTCACAATATTGTGCGCACCCCCGTAATCCTATTGTCCCCTTCGCCACTCACGCGCGTCAACACGCTACGGCCATCTTCCTCTTTCTTGCTCGCCCCCGACGAGTTAGGACGTATAGTCACAGCGCTCCTGAAATCAGGTCGTATAGTATCTTTTTGGTGCGCTTTTTCACATAGTTAAAGCACTTTTAGGTACCTATATTCGTTTAGATTATAGTACTTTGTGTTTTAGTAGTCACTCTTGCCGATTGCAAGGGATTTTTTGATTCCCTTTCTTGGCATTTATTTTTCTCTTTCACGGTCAGCCCCACGTAGATATTTCCGTGTTTGCGGGTGTTTCCGTTTGTCACCGAGCCTTCGGGTTCGGCGTTTATTCTTACGGTTTTTAGGCTGTGAAAATTTCTTTAGTGCGTATCTCCCAAATAATTTTACCCTTATTTTACTGCATTCAGTTGAAGTATTTCTTAATTTGAAAAGTATACTTTATTGTCTGTTTTATTGCAGTGGTATGGATTCGGAAGAAGAAGCAGCTAGGTCAAGGAGACCTGCTTCTTCCGAAGAGTCGTCTAGCAAGACGACTCGGCCTTCCAGAACTCTCCCGAGTACTTCGGTACATGGGGGAGGGAGGAGGGCTAAGGGTAAGTTGCCTAGTGGTGTTTCCTTGCAGAGTTTGCCAGTCTCGTAGCTTGCGGCTTCGGGACGGGTGGCGTTAACTGAGTCGGGATTGTCAACTCCGAAGCCCGTGGTTTCGGGGTGGGTGGCGTCAGATTCTAGTGGTTTGGATATCTAACGATTCCAATCCCCCGGTCGCTGAGACCAGAGGGGGGAGGCGGTTGTTTCCCGTACGGTAGCGTTCACTCGCTCTGATCCGTTAGGGGAGACGCGCCCCACTACTGCAGGGCAACCCACGGGCTTAGTCCATGTTGGTCTGGGTTCTCAAACCCTAGCCCCCGGCAAACGCCATATGGGGGAACGAGTACTTCCTGGGCTGTCTACATTGCCAGCTAATGGGAATGCTCGAGCTAACAATTATGGACGCTCTTCGGAGCAACAGGTGTTTTCACCTGAGTGCGTGACTACTAGTGCTCCCCTATTGCTGCTTTCGAGCGGTTCAATAGCGGGTTCACACGCCTTTAGTAGTCATCGGGCACATACCGAGTCATCTCGGTCTGCCCACGCACTGGGAGCTTTTAACTCCCAACCCATGGCTACTGCATCTTCTTGCTTAGCCAATATGGGTGATTTGGGCGATTCTCTAGGCTTACGCCATGAGCGCTCCAATCCCTTTTTGGGGAAGTGAACGTCCCTTCGCGGAGGGATCGGTTCGTGTTTCCGAAGTGGCTTCGGAGATCCGATCGAATCCGATTAAGCGTTCTAACAAAAGGGTTTCGGCTACGACTCTTGTCGAGCCAGCCAAGAAAAAGGCCAAGAAGAGGGCAAAAAGTGGCAAGGCTTTGCCGGCCTCTTGCCCGTCTGGCCTGGCTAACCCAGCCAGCTCCTCTCAAGCTGACATGTTCAGCATGATGCGGGCTTTTGCTCAGAATCAGGGTTGGTCCTTGTACCGGCTACTTCAACCCTGACTTCTGTCCCTATTCAGGGGTCTGACTTTGAGACTAATCAGCCTTTTGTGTTGGATTCGTCTTTGTCTGAGTCGGTTTCGCATGTGCCTCCTATTCCCGCGGCCCTTGGGGCGCCGCTGGGCGAGGAGACTTTCGTTGAACCATGCGGGGCTCTGCCTGCTGAGGCCTTTGTTAGCGTTCCTTTGTCTCTTTCCACTCGGGTGGAACCAGATTTGGAGGTGGCCTCTCAAGCTTCTTTTTTGAATTGCTTGGGCAGGCGGAGTCTCAATCGCTCGCCCTCTGTGGGGTGGAAGCGATTGCTTTGTTATCCAGATATCTCTTTGAATTTTAGTCAACCCGCGCGCAGGGTTCGACTTCGCGTTGGTTTAAGCAGCGGGATTCCTGCTGAGTCCTTTGTTGGCGTTCCTTTGCCGGGTCATCCCGGTCCGCCCTTGCTCTGGGCGCCTTGGCGTCCGGCCCATGGCTGTTGCATCTCCTTGCTCGGCCGATATGGGTAATTGGTGCGCGTCTTTGGGTTCAATACCCTCAGCGCACTTCTCCCATAAAGGGAGGTGAGCGTCTCTCAGCGGAGGGTTCGGTTCGTGTTCCCGAAGGGCTTCGGGGATCCGAACGAAACCGAATAAACGCTCTGAAAAGCGGGTTTCGACTTAGGCTCTTTTTGGGCCAATCAGAAGCCTAGGGAAGGGGCTAAAAGAGGCAAGGCTTTGCCTGCCTCTTGCCCATCGGGTTTAGCTAACCCTCCGGTCTCTCAAGCTGAGTTGTTCAGTGTGAGATGGGCTTTGCCCAGACTCAGGGTTGGTCCCTTGTACCAGGATTCACATCCCCTGTTCTTGTCCCGTTTTTGGGTCGGACATCGAGACTAATTAGCCTTTTATGGTTTATTCTTCTTTGTCTGTGATGGGATCACATGCGCCTCCTAGTCTCGCAGCTTTGGGGCTCCGTCGGGTGAGGAGGCTTATGGCGGTTCATGCGTGAATCCGACTGGATTCCAGTACCAGTAAGGATCAAGTCTCTTCTCCTTTGTTGGACGAGCGAGGTGTTTCTCGCGCGAGGCAGGTCCTTCTCTGCCCCTCTTCCGTCGATATCGGTTTCGACGGACGCCTCTCGGTTGGGGTGGGGAGGACACTGCAACGGCAGCACGGTTGCGGGGGATTGGTCTCATTTTGGGACTCTTCCTCATATCAATGTCCTGGAGTTTATGGCAGTTCTGTTGACCTTGCTCCATTTCAGAAGTCGACTTCTCAGTCGTTCGGTTCTGATTCTCACGGACAATGTTACTGTGGCGGCATATATCAATCGGCAGGGAGGCACTCGTTCGGTTGCCCCGAATGCCCTAGCAGCTCAGCTGTGGAGGTGGTGTCGTCGCATGGCAATCACACCCGTGGCCTCTTTCATCCCCGGTCGGGAAAAAACCTCATTGCGGATTTTCTGTCTCGGGGCAGGTATCTTCCATCGGAATGGACGCTCCATCCGGAGGTATTTTGCCGCATTCGCAGTTGCCTAGGTCCACTGGAAGTGGATCTATTTGCGTCGGTGCTAAATCACCAGCTGCCGAAGTTTTGCTCCCGTGTTCGCGATCAGGGAGCATGGGCTCTCGATGCTTTCTCCCTCAGCTGGGAGAACCTTCAGGGATTCGCCTTTCCTCCCTTCCAACTGATTCCGCGTGTCTTGCGGAAAATCAGGGAAGATCGGGCGCGGGTGCTCGTAATAGCTCCCTTTTGGCCCAGGAGGAATTGGTTTCCAGAACTTATGAGCCTCCTAAGGGCTCAACCGTTCGTTCTCCCGTTAAGAGCGGATGTGGTGTTACAGCCCCTATCGGGGATTCTTCACCACAGTCCGGAGTCCCTTCATTTGACTGTTTGGCCCCTGTTAGGGAATCTGCAAGACAGTCGGGTCTCTCTGATAGAGCCGCGGACTTTTTAATGTCCAGTCGTAGGGTTTCTACTAGGGAAATTTACAATTCCCGTCTCTCGGTCTTTTTCCTTTGGTGTAAAGAGAAGAAATCGAACCCCTTCTAAGGCTCCTATTGGTTCAATTGCGGATTTCTTAATCTTGTTATTTGACAAAGGGAGATCTATCTCTACTATCCGAGGCTACCGTTCGGCGATCGGGGCCATTCATTCGGGTTTCTCAGATGGTTCGGGGATTTCCAATTCCCCGCTGTTAAGTGGTTTGATTCGGTCGTTCTTTCTGAAACGACCTCCTTGTTCTAGGTTAGTGCCGTCTTGGAGTCTGCCAAAGGTCCTGGAGGCCTTGGCGAAACCTCCTTTCGAACCATTAGGTGAAGCTTCGCTTCATCATCTTACAGTTAAGACGCTCTTTTTGGTAGCTATTGCCTCTGGGCAGAGGCGCAGTACTCTTCATGCTCTCTGCCTTACTCCTGGTCATGTTCGCTAGGAGAGAAAAGGCGTTAGATTGATTCCTAAGGCTTCTTTTATTACCAAGAATCAGACAGCTGCCTCTGGCCCTGTTGAGATTTTTCTTTGTCCGCTTTCTGGGTTTTCGTCAGTGCGCGAGGACAAAGTTTGGTGTCCTGTTAGGGCTCTCAAATGGTATATTGATAAGACTAAGTCTTATCGTAAGGATGATCAGTTGTTCCTGATCACTAGAGAGCCTTTTTCTCCTGCTTCTCTTGATTCCATTTCTAGATGGATCGTCGAGGTTATTAGGGCTGCTGGCACAGAGGCTCTTTTATCCGACAGTAAGCCTGGTGCTCATGACACTCGTAGTGTCAGCACTTCTTGGGCTCTGTTTCTAGGTGTGGCGCTTGATGATATTTTGAAGGCTGCTTATTGGCGTTCGCCCAATTCCTTCATTTCTTGCTACCTTAGCGATGTTCCCGCAGGTGAGGCTATGTTTGCGTCAGCCACCTTGAAGGCCGCTGTGTCTTCTTTGTAATCTTCGGTGTAATCCTATTCCCTTCTGCTTGAAACATGCTGGTCTGGCATAATCGGTAGGTATATATGATTTATTGCAGTAAATTTGTAAAATCAGCACTGATTTTCTTATTTACTATATAAATCTATATACCTACCTCTGACCCTCCCTTCTTCCCCTCACCTTGCAAGCAACATGTTTCTGCTTGGGGTTGCTCGCAAAAGAGGAAGATGGCCGTGGCGTGTTGACGCGCGTGAGTGGCGAAGGGGACAATAGGATTACGGGGGGTGCGCGCAATATTGTGACTCATTTGTGTTAAATTCTCGAAGGGGTCCCGTAGTCAAGACTACTGGCATAATAGGTAGGTATATAGATTTATATAGTAAATAAGAAAATCAGTGCTGATTTTACAAATTTCTTTTCTTTTCCCCATGTCTGCATGTTACGAAGGTATAAAATCCGCCCCTTTCAAAGAACAAGAATTAATGAAACACCTCCTCAGGCCCCTGCACGAGATGATAATTGATTTTTTGTCTCTCTCTCTTACATACGTACATGTCCATTTCTGGTTATAAAGCTAACTTTCTTTTCTTTTCAGCTGTAATAAGAGTTACATAATTGAAATGTATCATCCTGACGTTAAAGGGTCACTAAAATAAAAAAATAATTGCCCATTTTTCGTAGGAAGGTGTCATCAGGAGCCAAAAAATATCCATCACACAATTTTTTATGCATTCAGTCATATTTTATAATCATTTGAAAAGTATATTTTTGCTGATTTACAGAGTCATAAGCCCCGCCCCTAAAAAAACCCATCGAAGAGACATCGTGATCACGTGATCTGTAAGGGAAAATATTCCCACTAACCTATACCGTGCGCGCCCGGAGGCCCCCGGCAGGCCCAGCCGGGTGCCGAGCATGATATTTACTGCAATAAATCATATATACCTACCTATTATGCCTGTAGTCTTGACTACGGGACCCCTTCGAGAATTATCACACATGTGTCACAATATTGTGCGCACCCCCCGTAATCCTATTGTCCCCTTCGCCACTCACGCGCGTCAATACGCTACGGCCATCTTCCTCTTTCTTGCTCGCCCCCGACGAGTTAGGACGTATAGTCACAGCGCTCCTGAAATCAGGTCGTATAGTATCTTTTTGGTGCGCTTTTTCACATAGTTAAAGCACTTTTAGGTACCTATATTCGTTTAGATTATAGTACTTTGTGTTTTATTAGTCACTCTTGCCGATTGCAAGGGATTTTTTGATTCCCTTTCTTGGCATTTATTTTTCTCTTTCACGGTCAGCCCCACGTAGATATTTCCGTGTTTGCGGGTGTTTCCGTTTGTCACCGAGCCTTCGGGTTCGGCGTTTATTCTTACGGTTTTTAGGCTGTGAAAATTTCTTTAGTGCGTATCTCCCAAATAATTTTACCCTTATTTAATGCATTCAGTTGAAGTATTTTTTAATTTGAAAAAGTATACTTTATTGTCTGTTTTATTGCAGTGGTATGGATTCGGAAGAAGAAGCAGCTAGGTCAAGGAGACCTGCTTCTTCCGAAGAGTCGTCTAGCAAGACGACTCGGCCTTCCAGAATTCCCCCGAGTACTGCGGTACACGGGGGAGGGAGGAGGGCTAAGGGTAAGTTGCCTAGTGGTGTTTCCTTGCAGAGTTTGCCAGTCTCGGAGCTTGCGGCTTCGGGACGGGTGGCGTTAACTGAATCGGGATTGTCAACTCCGAAGCCCGTGGTTTCGGGGTGGGTGGCGTCAGATTCTAGTGGTTTGGATATCTCGAATCCAATCCCCCGGTCGCTGAGACCAGAGGGGGGGGCTGTGGTTTCCCGTACGGTAGCGTTCACTCGCTCTCATCCGTTAGGGGAGACGCGCCCCACTACTGCAGGGCAGCCCACGGGCTTAGTCCATGTTGGTCTGGGTTCTCAAACCCTAGCCCCCGGCAAACGTCATATGGGGGAACGAGTACTTCCTGGGCTGTCTACATTGCCAGCTAATGGGAATGCTCGAGCTAACAATTATGGACGCTCTTCGGAGCAACAGGTGTTTTCACCTGAGTGCGTGACTACTAGTGCTCCCCTATTGCTGCTTTCGAGCGGTCCAATAGTGGGTTCACACGCCTTTAGTAGTCATCGGGCACATACCGAGTCATCTCGGTCTGCCCACGCACTGGGAGCTTTTAGCTCCCAACCCAAGGCTACTGCATCTTTTTGCTTAGCCAATATGGGTCATTTGGGCGATTCTCTAGGCTTACGCCATGAGCGCTCCAATCCCTTTATGGGAAGTGAACGCCCCTCCGCGGAGGGATCGGTTTGTGTTTCCGAAGAGGCTTCGGGGACCCGAACGAATCCGATTAAGCGTTCTAAGAAAAGGGTTTCGGCTACGACTTTTGTCGAGCCAGCCAAGAAAAAGGCCAAGAAGAAGGCAAAAAGTGGCAAGGCTTTGCCGGCCTCTTGCCCGTCTGACCTGGCTAACCCAGCTAGCTCATCTCAAGCTGACATGTTCAGTATGATGCGGGCTTTTGCTCAGAATCAGGGTTGGTCCTTTGTACCGGCTACTTCAACCCTGACTTCTGTCCCTATTCAGGGATCTCGCCTTGAGTCTAATCAGCCTTTTGTGATTGATTCCTCTTTGTCTGAGTCAGATTCGCATGTGCCTCCTATTCCCGCGGCCCTTGGGGCTCCGCCGGGCGAGGAGACTTTTGTTGAACCATGCGGGGCTCTGCCTGCGGAGGCCTTTGTTAGTGCTCCTTTGTCTCATTCCACTCGGGTGGAACCAGATTCGGATGTGGCTTCTCAAGCTTCGGTTCCCGAATCGCTTGCTCTTCGCGGGGTAGAAGCGATTGCTTTGTTGTCCAAATATCTCCCTGAATTTCAGTCAACCCGCGCGCAGGGTTCGACTTCGCGTTGGAAATTTAAGCAGTAGGATTCCTCTGAGGGTATCGCTCTTGAGGAGGTTTTCAAGCTGGAGTATGACCGCATTGAGGCCGCGCTGTTGATTAAGCGCTCTAATGCGGTCAAGGGTAAGGCCTTTGCCTTTTGTTCTCAGGACCAAGACAGCTTTTTTAAGGCTAAGACTCTGTCTCCTGAGATTTTGGAGGTTGGTCGTCGCTTACGGGCGACTAATCCGCTTACCTCCGCCGCTTTCAAGGCGGAGGATAAGATCTGGTCTAATATTGAAAACCAGGTTAGGTCGGGGATGCGTTTGTCGGCGTTTCAAGGGTTTCTCTCCGACCTTAGGTCCAGGGCGGAGGAGTTGAATGTTACCGATGGTGACAAGCTGATTATTGACGACCTGTTGCATACTCTTTTTTGTCTCCAGTGGTCGCAGCTTTCCACCGCAGCTGCTTCGGCTACGTTCCGTCGCAGGACTTCGGCTCTCTCGGCACTGGGTGTTAGAGAGTCGGGCATTGCTCAACTTCTCCGAGATGTTCCGTCTCGGGGTCCTTCGCTTTTTGGTGGTAAATTCGCTACGGTTTTTCAGAGAGAGATCGATGCGCGTAAGCAGATCTCGGATATGACTAAGCAGTTTCACACTAGCTCTAAGCCAACGCGGGCCCCTGTTCAGCGTAGACCTGCTGGTCCCGTTTCGGGTCAACGCAGTCGCGTGTCTAGGGTCCCGCCTCCTGAGCCACAGCCAGCTCCTTCTCGTGGGAGAGGGAGTCGTGGCAGGGGCATTTCGAGAGGTACTCGTGGTAAGGCGATGGCTTCGCAGAAGGCCAAGCCTGGGTTTTGATGTTTTTCCCCGAGCGCTTGTTCAACCGAATGTGGTAGGTGGCCGTCTTCACGCGTTTCTCCCCGCTTGGGAGGCCATCTCCGGGGACGCGTTTGTTCTCTCCGTCGTGCGAGACGGATTCTTCATAGATCTTTGCGCTTCGCTCCCCGGAGGGGCTATAAGAATTCGGTCACCTCCCATGTCTGCCCTGTCTCGATCTCATGCTTCAAAGGAGATCGAGTCTCTTCTGGAAAAGAGGGCTATAGAAAGGGTAAGAGACAGGCCGTCTCTTTCCCTTTCTCCAATTGTTATTCCCAATTGTTATTCCCAAGCGCTCGGGAAAACTTCGTTTGATACTGAACCTAAAAAGGATAAACAAATTTATTCCTCCGGTTCATTTTCGGATGGAGACTCTTGCCTCCATTCTTCCGTTGATCAAAAGGGAAGACTACGCGGTCTCGATAGATCTCAAGGACGCGTACTTTCACATTCCCATTCATCGCGCATCTCGCGATCTTCTGGGGTTCTCCTTCCTCTCGGAGACTTATCGTTTTCGGGCTCTTCCCTTCGGGCTGCGCCCGGCCCCTCGGGTTTTTACTCAAGTTGTAGCGGTGCTAGCGGCCTTTCTGAGGCGTCGCGGCCTGCGGTTGTTTTGTTACCTGGACGATTGGCTTCTCCTTGCGGAGTCGCGCGATCGTTTGTTGGACGAGACTCGTTTGCTCGTCTCTCTTACTCAAGACTTAGGTTTCCTAATAAATTGGGAAAAGTCAGAGTTAGTCCCCACTCCCAGCCCAGTTTTTCTGGGGGCGGTGTTAGACATAAGGAATCAGTTAGCTCGGCCCAGTCGAGACAGGATTCTCACCATTGTCTCTGCGGCTCGCAAGCTCTTGCTGGCCAGAAGAGTCTCGGCCAGACAGTGGCTTCAGTTTCTAGGTTATCTAGCCAGTCTAGTCGATGTTTTAGAGGACTGCCGGCTCCTCATAAGACCCTTTCAGAGACATCTCCTCAGGTTCTTCAAGCCGGGAAAAGACTCTCTTTTGGTCTGGATTCCAGTACCAGTAAAGATCAAGTCTCTTCTCGCTTGTTGGACGAGCGAGGTGTTTCTCGCGCGAGGCAGGTCCTTCTCTGCCCCTCTTCCGTCGATATCGGTTTCGACGGACGCCTCTCGGTTGAGGTGGGGAGGACACTGCAACGGCAGCACGGTTGCGGGGGATTGGTCTCATCTTGGGACTCTTCCTCATATCAATGTCCTGGAGTTTATGGCAGTTCTGTTGACCTTGCTCCATTTCAGAAGTCGACTTCTCAGTCGTTCGGTTCTGATTCTCACGGACAATGTTACTGTGGCGGCATATATCAATCGGCAGGGAGGCACTCGTTCGGTTGCCCTGAATGCCCTAGCAGCTCAGCTGTGGAGGTGGTGTCGTCGCATGGCAATCACACCCGTGGCCTCTTTCATCCCCGGTCGGGAAAACCTCATTGCGGATTTTCTGTCCCGGGGCAGGTATCTTCCATCGGAATGGATGCTCCATCCGGAGGTATGTTGCCGCATTCGCAGTTGCCTAGGTCCACTGGAAGTGGATCTATTTGCGTCGGTGCTAAATCACCAGCTGCCGAAGTATTGCTCCCGTGTTCGCGATCAGGGAGCATGGGCTCTCGATGCTTTCTCCCTCAGCTGGGAGAACCTTCAGGGATTCGCCTTTCCTCCCTTCCAACTGATTCCGCGTGTCTTGCGGAAAATCAGGGAAGATCGGGCGAGGGTGCTTGTAATAGCTCCCTTTTGGCCCAGGAGGAATTGGTTTCCAGAACTTATGAGCCTTCTAAGGGCTCAACCGTTAGTTCTCCCGTTAAGAGCGGATCTGGTGTTACAGCCCCTATCGGGGATTCTTCACCACAATCCGGAGTCTCTTCATTTGACTGCTTGGCCCCTGTCAGGGAATCTGCAAGACAGTCGGGTCTCTCTGATAGAGCCGCGGACTTTTTAATGTCCAGTCGTAGGGTTTCTACTAGGGAAATTTACAATTCCCGTCTCTCGGTCTTTTTCCTTTGGTGCAAAGAGAGAAATCAAACCCCTTCTAAGGCTCCTATTGGTTCAATTGCAGATTTCTTAATCTCGTTATTTGACAAAGGGAGATCTATTTCTACTATCCGAGGCTACCGTTCGGCGATCGGGGCCATTCATTCGGGTTTTTCGGATGGTTCGGGGATTTCCTATTCCCCGCTACTAAGTGGTTTGATTCGTTCGTTCTTTCTGAAACGACCTTCGTTTTCTAAGTTAGTGCCGTCTTGGAGTCTGCCTAAGGTCCTGGAGGCCTTGGCGAAACCTCCTTTTGAAC
Source organism: Heliocidaris erythrogramma (assembly GCA_025617745.1). NCBI lineage: Eukaryota > Metazoa > Echinodermata > Echinoidea > Camarodonta > Echinometridae > Heliocidaris > Heliocidaris erythrogramma. Next base: position 21,443,497 of record CM046866.1, read on the forward strand.
CGTTAGGTGAAGCTTCGCTTCATCATCTTACGGTTAAGACGCTCTTTTTGGTAGCTATTACCTCTGGGCAGAGGTGCAGTACTCTTCATGCTCTCTGTCCTACTCCTGGTCATGTTCGCTGGGAGAGAAAAGGTGTTAGGTTGATTCCTAGGGCTTCTTTCGTTGCCAAGAATCAGACAGCTACCTCCGGTCCTGTCGAGATTTTTCTTTGTCCGCTTTCTGACTTTTCTTCGGTGCGTGAGGACAAAGTTTGGTGTCCTGTTAGGGCTCTCAAATGGTATATTGATAAGACTAAGTCTTATCGTAAGGATGATCAGTTGTTCCTGATCACTAGAGAGCCTTTTTCTCCTGCCTCTCTTGATTCCATTTCTAGATGGATCGTTGAAGCTATTAGGGCCGCTGGCACAGAGGCTCTTTTATCCGACAGTAAGCCTCGTGCTCATGATACTCGTAGTGTCAGCACTTCTTGGGCTCTGTTTCAAGGTGTGGCGCTTGTTGATATTTTGAAGGCTGCTTATTGGCGTTCGCCCAATTCCTTCATTTCTTGCTACCTTAGGGATATTCCCGCAGGTGAAGCTTTGTTTGCGTCAGCCACCTTGAAGGCCGCTGTGTCTTCTTTGTAGTCTTTGGTGTAATCCTATTTCCTTCCGCTCGAAACATGCCTCCCGGTCTTTGAGTTGGCGCTGGTCTGGCATAATAGGTAGGTATATATGATTTATTGCAGTAAATTTGTAAAATCAGCACTGATTTTCTTATTTACTATATAAATCTATATACCTACCTATGACCCTCCCTCCTTCCCCGCTCCTTGCAAGCAACATGTTTCTTCTTGGGGTTGCTCGCAAAAGAGGAAGATGGCCGTAGCGTATTGACGCGCGTGAGTGGCGAAGGGGACAATAGGATTACGGGGGGTGCGCACAATATTGTGACACATGTGTGATAATTCTCGAAGGGGTCCCGTAGTCAAGACTACAGGCATAATAGGTAGGTATATAGATTTATATAGTAAATAAGAAAATCAGTGCTGATTTTACAAATTCACCTCATCGACCATTTGCATTGCGTATTTTCGCGGTTTAATTCCTCACAATAACTTTGATTTTGGGACACAGTTTCATCAATAATGCCTAATCGGTGTATAGTTGCGGGCTGTAGCAAGACCCCTAAAGATGGGGTAAGCCTACATCATTTTCCTAAAGATGAAAATCTACGGAAATTGTGGGTCGCAAATGTAAAGCTCACGCGGGCAGAGTGGCAAGGGCCGGCCAAGTGAGTGGAGTACAATCTGCAGCGATCACTTTGCCGAAGATGATTTTGAGCATCCTGGCCTGTATTCCGAATTTGGCATGAAGAGAAGGATAAGCTAGCTAAAAGATTCAGCTATTCCAACGATCAGACTTGGAGTCAAGTCTTCTAATCTGTTTTTCAACAACAGCTGGAGCAGCTTCACCCGTAGACCGAAAATTCTGTCTCTCGCTCGTTAGCTAAGACGACCTAACGAACGAGAGACGGCATTTTTGGTCTACTTCACCCGTAACTCCAGGGAGCTCCAACGCGTTGGAGCTCCCTGGAGTTATTTCAGTACTACAGTAAATCAGAGTTCGTATCTGCATGGCTCAGAAAAGTCCTCCAACTCGGAATCACGGGCACTTTTCCTCTCTCTATATATAAGTTACTCGAATTCAGCCAAAATCTAAGTAAGTTCTAAAATGTACTATGTAAAGCGAAGTAAAAAAAATGTAAGTGAAATAAACAAAACAAAAGCGTTCACCAGTCGCTATGTACGAGGGGAACACTGCCGTACTAAAGATGTGTAGGACATTGTACAATCATACAGACGCATAAAACGGCTGTGCACGCGTTTATGACCAATGCAAAACCTTCGTTCGGCAAGCTCAGATGGATGAGAACATTGTTCAAAAGAAAAGCTAAAAAACAAAACAAGAGCTGTATATTTGGGCAAAAGCGTTTTCTGATCTTGTAGAAAATATATTGCTAATGATTATTCACTCCTAAGATTATATTGATTAATTTCCTATTATCATAAATTGTCCGTTGAACAGAGGGGTCAAATACCGCATTCTGTGTACAATATTATATGCTGCAGCCTGCAGATCTTGTGCCTCTTACTTTTCATACGTCACTTGGGGGTTAGCCAATCAGCTCACGAGTTTTTAGCAACGGTCCCAGAACCTCTACTTTTTCCCCTTTTTCGCCAAAACGAGACATAATTTGGACAATCGATTGGCAGATTCGTGATTAGAAGGCAAAACTACATGGAAAGAGCACCCATTTTTTCTCTAATTTAGTCAACCTTTAAACAGCGGGACGAAGATAAACTGCGTTTATATATAGCTCGAATGTCAAAATTCATGCACTTGTTTCATAATCTCGAAAAAGATCATTTTCTTTCTGGTCAAAATGCTGACTTCCTTTTATTTTCGGTTGTTAAAAGAGTTACAGAATTGGACTCTTATCATCATCATGCTAAACTGCGGGATGAAGATAAACTGCGTCCCAGCTCGCAAGCCATCGTTTCTCTCCGATCTATTTAACTGGAGCTTTAAAAAACAATTTTCTCTCTCCAAAATCACACACCTATATCATAATTTCGAACGCTCTTCATAATTCTGTTTTGAAAGCTTACATTTACTTTCTGTGAGGGCATTTGAAGAGCAATCCTTTTCAGGGGACATATCTAATAATTATGATAATCTTCCAAACGAACGTAGTAAGAGTAAGAAAGTTCAGAAATTATTTTTTTTAACCCTTTCCCAGAACTCCAGCTCCCCTTTACACAATAGACGTGTGTCACCTTTTCATGGCATGGTCATTAATCTATCCATGGGTTCCGATTTCTAAGAACTTCCTGTCATTAATTGGAAGGCAGGGGTTTGACACAAGGAGAGGAGTGTCGATACTGAAAAGAAAAGATCGTTTTTGTTGTAAATAATGATCAATAATCCATCAATGGACCTCCCGCTTTCTATGAACCTCCTGTCTTTTTGAGGCACAGGGGAGGTCGTACATAGTAATTTGCAATCTCTAGCGCCTTTCACTATGAAGGTTTATTTTTTCTTTATTTTTTTCTTTATTTTTTTCTTTATTTTTTTCTTTATTTTTTGTGAGGGGTGGGGGACTTTGACACGGCTTTATACAGTTCAATGATTATTGATCCTGAATTTAACATCTCATCAGAACCTAGAATAGAGTCTAAGATCAAGTGAAAAACATTAGGGGCGGGGTGCAATACTGCACTGTATACATGAAAGGGGTGGTGCAGGGAGGGGAAAGTTTTCCCCCTTCCCGCGCGAAGCGCGAAATCAGTTTTTCTGGCGAAAAGTTATAGTTCGACGTCATGACTGCTTTTAACTTATTTAGACGGAAATTACTATAGGGCAATACTGCACTGTATGTTACGGGGGTGGCGGGGTGTCCCACCCGCCACCCCTCCCGCGAGAAGCGCGAAAGCTCTGACGTTTAACAGCAAATTCGACATAAATATGGTTCGACGCCCACACTGATTTTCAACTGACTTGTGTTTAGACGCTGTGCTGCATGTAACATGCATGGGGGGTGCAGGGAGGGGAGTTTTTCCCCCACCCCAGCCTCCTCCCGCGCGAAGCGCGAAAACTTCGACGTTTTAGCAGAAAAAGTACTCCGGGGCAATACTGTACTGTGTGTAACAGGGGTTTCAACCAACCCCCCCCCCCCCACCCGCGAAAACGTTGATGTTTTAGCAAATTTTGAGAGAAAGATAACGGCTCTAGCGGCTTAATTAGGCCTTTTTCTCTCACTTCCCCCGCTTTTTCGCTTTTGTTTTTTTTTGCTTTTGTTTTTTGTTTTTTTAGTTGGCGTTGGCGACCCCCACCGCACCCCCTGGCTGCGCGCCTGGTGATGATCTAATACAACAGAGATGTCGCTCGTTTTTATCATAGTATTAGTTAGATAGTAAAATTGAAATGACAAGAAGTTTTCTCTTACTTTTATCTCCAATGTTTCTTAAGCAACATAGTGCATGGTCGCGGCTTGAAATGACGGCATTGAATTTTATAGTAGGTGTAACAGTATTTCAGAAAATTTGTTTTATAACTCATCAGGCTTGTAATTCCGAAATACAAATTTTCCATAGTGAGGGGGTTCACAATTCCAAATATGTGACGTATTTTTGTGAAGATTCGTTATTCAGAAGGTTCTTTAAGTATATTTCGGAAACGATGTAGGCTACATGGTAGGATTCGTAATTACGAAAATATAATAGAGCCCTATGACTATGTGACTTTTAGGAATAATTTAAGAACCTTCAGAAATATAAACATTTTTTTTCATTCCCGGAATTATGAACCCCACTTCATTTTCGGAATTATGAACCCAAATCTAGAAAATTGGTTCCGCGCATAAATTATAAAGAATCTACTGACCAAATTAAACAACAAATAAATTAGAACTATAAGACGCAAAGTACTATTTGAACTATAAGACGCAAAATATATTTAATTTCTTGGTACTGCTAAATTTCAATATGGCACGAAAAAGAGACCTGATAATGAAGCTTTTCGACCTGCACTCATCAGGTTATCACGCAGGTATATAACAAATTATTTGCGATTGTTCTGAAATTACGGCGTCTAGGTTGTGTCCGGGTTCACCGAGTATAATATAGGCCCTAGTTGATTTCAAGTAATTTGTTATATACCTGTGTGATAACCTGATGAGTGCAGGTCGAAAAGCTTCTTTATCATGTCTCTTTTTCATGCCATATCAAAATATATTTATCGAATCGAAAATTGATTTGACGCGTAACTAATGGATAATATTCAACCCAAATAAAACATCAAATGAATGAAGTATACAACGCAAAATGTTTATATCGGATAGAAAATTGGTTCGGCGCATAAATTACAGAGAATCTATTGACCAAATGAGACAACAAATAAATTTGAACTACGGTATAAGACGCAAAATACATTTATCGAATCGAAAATTGATTTGGCGCGTAACTAATGGATAATATTCAACCCAAATAAAACATTTAATGAATGAAGTATACAACGCAAAATGTTTTATCGAATAGAAAATTGGTTCGGCGTATAAATTACAGAGAATCTACTGACCAAATGAATTAGAACTATAAGACGGAAAATACAATATGTGGGCAGCGGAATTTTCTGTAAATTTTCACTACAAAATTAGAAGCTTGAAAGTTGTTTTTTGTGTGTCAAAGACATCGGAGCAATGAGACAAATGAGAAAATAAAGATGAAACACAAATCATAAGGATGTTTTGGTAACATCGGCAACACCTTGTCTTTAACGTCTTGAAAGAGAAGGGACATTACAGAATTACAAAATGGAATATAAACAAGAGAAAACAAAGATGAAACATAAATCAAAAAGATGCGGCTCATCTCAAACATCACGCTTGCACACAAACCCTCGTCCGGCCGTACTAGGGCATTTAGACTAGTCCGTTTACCCTAGTATGCCCGAACGCGTTTAGACAAAGTGCTGCCCGCAATGAGGATGCGTATATTTAGACGGACGCGTGACGTTTCCTGCGGGCGGGACTGTATAACCATGGTACTTCTCATCCCAAGATCAGAATAGCTTTTTCAAAGCTAAGTCTCTCTCTGGAGGTTTTGGCTGAGGATAGACGTTGAGGCAATGTCGGCGGCCAAGTCAGAGCCTGTATGTGCTTGGTCGCATTTCAAGTCTTTCTTTTCGACCTCAGATCCAGGGTGGAAGAGTGTCACCGTTGGTGATAAGCTGGTTATTGATGACCTGCTGTTTACTCTATCGGGTTTGCAGTGGTCACACTCTCCAGTGCGGCTGCTTTGGCTACGAACCGCCGTGGGGTTTTGGCCCTCTCCGCCCTCGAGGTTGAGGAAACTGACATATCGTCACTTCTAGGAGATGTCCCTTCTCGGGGCTCCTCACTCTTTGGCAAACAATTTGCTACAGTTTTTCAAAGGGAGATTGATGCACGGAAACAGATCACTGAGATGACTAAGCAGTTCTCCGCTCCCTACAAGCCGACGCGAGCTCCTTCCCGACAGAGGGTTGTTGTTCCCACTCCGGGACAACACCGTCAGGTTTCTGTGTCTTTATCTGCTGGTACTCCGTCATATCCCCCTCGCGGGAGAGACGGAAGTGGCAGGGCCTCTTCGAGAGGTAGACGTGGCTTTCTGCGGGGCAAAGCGCGACATGGTAGGTTGCCGACTTCATTATTTTCTCCTGGCTTCAATCCGCCCTGCTCTCACAGGAGGGGCTGTAAGATTTTGTTCACCTCCCATGTCTGCCCATTTTTGTTGTCACGCTTCAACGGGGAAAGGGTGAAAGACCAGACACGTCTTTCTCTTTCTCCGATTTTTGTTTTTCCCAAGCTCTCGGGAAAACTCTGTTACTGAATTTGAAAAGGATAAACAAATTGATTCCTCCGGTGCATTTTCGAATGGAAACTCTCGCCTCTATTCTCCCGCCGATCAAGAGGAACGATTACTCAATCTCTGTTAATCTCAAAGATGCATATTTCCATATCCCTATTCATCTCGCTTCACGCGACCTTCTGGCATTTTCCTTCCTTTCAGAGACTTTCCGCTTTTGCGCTCTTCCCCTTCGGGCTGCGCCCAGCCCCTTGGGTATTCACGCAGGTAGTGGCTGCCTCGGCAGCCTTGCTGAGGTGCCGCTGCCTTCGGTTTGCTATCTGGACGATTGGACGCGAGTCTTGCAGAAGATCAGGGAAGATCGGGCTCAGGTTCTTGTGATAGCTCCCTTTTGGCCCAGGAGGAATTGGTTCCTGGAGTTGGTGAGCCTTCTGGTGGCTTAACCGTTTCTCCTTCTGTTGAGGAAGGATCTGGTGTTGCAGCCCCTTTTGGGGATTCTTCACCACAGACCAACGTCCCTTCATTTGACTGTTTGGCCCCTTTCGGGGAATCTGCAAGACAGTCGGGTCTTTCTGAAAGGGCCGCAGTAATGTCCAGTCGTACTGTACTAGGGAAATTTACAATTCCTGTCTTTGGGGTTTTCCAATTCCCCGCTATCGAGTGGATTAATTCGGTCATTCTTTCTGAAACGTCCCTCTCTTTCTCAGTTCGTCCCGTCTTGGAGTTTGCCTTTGGTTCTAGAAGCCCTGGCTTAACCCCTTTTCGAATCGTTAGGTAAAGCTTCGCTCCACTATCTTACGGTGAAGACGCACTTTTTGGTAGCCTCTGTCTCTGGTCAGAGGCGCAGCACCCTTCACACCCTCCGTCTTATTCCCGGTCATGTTCGCTGGCAGAGAAAAGGTGTTAGTTTGAGTCCTCAAGCTTGTTTCTTTGCCAAGAACCAGATGCCTTCTTCTAGCCCTGATAAGGTTTTTATTTGTCCATTATCTGACATCTCGTCAGTACGCAAGGACAATTTGATGTCTTTTTAGAGCTAAGACTAAGACATGTCGCTAAAGATGAGCAGGTGTTTCTGATCACTTGAGAGCCTTTTTCTCCAGCTTCTCTTGATTTCTATTCTAGAATTGTTGAAGCTATTCGGGCCGCCAGCCTGGAGGCTCTCTTATCAGATAGTAAGCCTCATGCTCATGACACTCCTGGTGTTAGCACCAGGGCTGCCTATTGGCGTTCGCCCAGTTCCTTCATCTCATGCTACCTTAAGGATTTTCCTGCAGGAGCATAATTTTTTGCGTCAACCTCTTGAAAGGCGGCAGTGTCTTCCCTGTAACTCTGTTTTCCTTCCTCAAAACATGCCACCCGGTTTTGAATGGGTGTTAGTGTAGCATATTAGGTAGCTATATACATTTATGTAGTAAATAAGAGATCAGTGCTGATTTTACAAATATCTTGATGGATTCCTTTCAAATTTTGTATGGAGATGTATCTTGGTACAATCTACAAATTCATACTTTTTGATAATGCTGCCCTCATTGTTGCGTTCTTTATAGGGTCAAAGGTCATATGTCTTTTGTGTGCTATAACTGCCACATTTCTTGACAGATTTCTTTCAAATTTTTTATGGAGGTGTGTCTTAGAAAAATTGACACATCTTTAGTTTTTGCTGATGCTGCCCCCAGTGTTCCAATTTTTACAGGGTCAGATGTCATATTTTGGTTGCTGTCTTGCATGCAATTTGGAGGTCAACTGTCAATTGTCAACTGATTTCTTTCAGATTTTGTGTGGAGGTCCATCATAGATTACTCTAAACCTCTACAGTTTTTGTTGATGCTGCCCCCAGTCTTCCGTCTTTTATAGGGTCAAAGGTCATATTTTTGAGGGAGGGGAGGGGGGAGGTTCTTTGTCCCTCCGAACAAAAGGACGACACAAAAATTGTAGCCAATGGCTAGGAATACATTCGTATTGCGCAGCAATGGACATTTCTAGTTATTACCCTGGATTTAGCATTGCTGCACTTACAGCACTTCAGCATTTCAAGGAATTAATTCCTGCCAGGTAGCCATTTACCTCACCTGGGTCAAGTGCAGCAAATGTAGATTAATATCTTGCCAAAAGACATTGATGTTGGGCCAAGGATTCAAACCCTGTACCTTGTAGTTCACAGTCCAGGGATTTATCCACTAGACCACAACAAGATTGACTTAAGCGAAGTTGTCTGTACTTTTATTATGCAGTACTGTACACAACTATGATATAATATCATAGAAATGTTAATAATTGCTCTGTGTTTATCTTACAGGAACCATTGTTATTTCTAGTGAAGAAGGAGAGACGGAAGGTAACTCTTTTCATTGTAATTATTTATACATACATGTAGCTTCATTTTCTGTCAAGCCTAGAAATTCAGCCAAGAATCCTGTACCAAACTTGTAAAACTAGCAGTTGCTTGTGTTGAATATGCTATTAATGACTTGATTTAAATATCTGAAGATTCAAGCAAATTAATAGAAAAAGCAATTGCTGGGCTTTTTTGCTAGTTTTATGAATATGGCCCATTACCTCATATCAGACAATGCCATTTAGTTTATTTGAAGCTTCAGTTTATGTCAAGTAATCATATAACACAATGTCATCTAGCATATTATGTGGCTTTATTTCATGTTATGATGTTGTTTATTTTAAATGTATTTATTTTTTTCAGATAACATGCCTAAAATGCTGAGTGAGTTCGGCATTAATGGAGGGAGTCGTTTGAAAGCTGATGATTTCCTTCAGAACTATGAGCTTGTCGTCGACATCCAATTTGAGTGGGTTCATTTCCGTTTTGATAGAATTGACATTGTTTACAATGATTGTTATAATGATTACCAAAGATTAGCATTCAACCTTTAATATTTGAGTTCTTCTCATTATGCATACCTGCCAACCGTTCCGTTTTTAACAGAACTGTCCCGTTTTTTAAAGTCTTTATAACCATAAACCATTGGGGAAATAGTATTAATACCAATCGGCTTTCCATAGCATCCGAGTGCCGAAAGAAGGATTGCACTGCGCAACGCGCGTGCGGCGTGTTGCTGTGTGCCACGCTGTAATAATAAGCACGCTTGTTTCTATAGTGCTATGCATTATCCCTCAGCCATATGCACAGCATGCATGCATTCGCTACGTACATATACAGCATATAGTATACCGTTTACGTACGTTACACGTTAGCGCTATCTCGAGTCGCTCACCGCAAGTTGAGTCCGCAGTACTTGGTAGGTATCACGTAAATAGTCGAACATGATTTGCGAGTTGGTTCGGAAAATCTCTCAAAATAAAAGCAACCATGAGCGGGAGCCCCACCACCACCGCGGGCGCTGGCGAAGGTGGTGGAGGTGGCCGGCGGCGTACCGGTGGAGCTCCTGGAGTTACTGGACCCCCTGCCAATGTTTTCCGTTTTTCTGAATTCCAAATGTTGGCAAGTATGCATTATGCTTATCAAATGTTAGAATTAAAACTCTACTCATTCATTTCTTATCAGAATGATTATGAATGGTTAACATTCAAGCTCTACTTATTGAGATCATTTAATGATTATAATTATAAAACGGGTTCAAGAATGTAGCCATCTTGATTTGTCAAACAACACCATGTGACCGTGCAAAAAAACGCATGGCAAAAAGGCTCTAAAGCATGGCTGAGCTGCGCGTATGCGTACCTCTGGTGCGTGCAAACTTAAAACGCAATGAAATCGCATAATTTGTCATTTTAACGCAGGGATTACATGCGCGCACTGAAACACGCATGACTTTTGTTGGCTGCGCTTATGTGATGTCATCCAGGAAAGCAAATGGCAACCTCCATGACTGTGCGACTCTTGGCGTTTCTATGGGGTTCGTAACCATTTGTAAAGACTTCATAATCATATTGCCGACCCGTTTTATAAAACTATTAATACATGGTTGTGAGTTCGTGCATTAGTGCGATCCGCCAACACGCAGGTTTCTATTGTGTCCAACACACTCGGCTTGCGCCTTGTGCGTGTAGTACACCACTATAAAAACCTTTTTTGTTGCCAGATCGCACCAACGCACTTCCAACCATGTATTAACAGTATACTGAAGGTCAGTGTTCAAGCTCTACTCTTCAAGTTTTTATCTGAATGATTACTAAACGTAAGGATTCAAACCCTTTGCATCGAGTTCTTCTTATAAAGATTATCGAATGTTAGGCTTCCAAGTCTGTTCAGTGTGTTATTGTATTAAAGATAATTTCAAGGCATTCATATCAGCATGTCAGGTTATTCATATGGGAGGACAATATCAGGGAAAGTCCAAGATATTTTGTCCCGTACATGTATGTTACCCACCAGGGCAACATTTGCTAGTATATCTGATGATTTTATTAAATTAGAAGCCCTACGAGAGCTGGGTTCAGACAAAATGTGAAGGAAAATGGCATATTTGATGTCAATTTATGTTCATATGCCCACAATACTTGGTGACGTAAGAGACACCAAATGACCAAATACTTTGGACTTACCCATCAGTGATGACTTGAATGTAAAGCAATACTAACATAAGATAACTGTATTGACAGAGAGTCACTGGAGGAAGAGGCTGAGTTTGAGATTGTCGGTAAGCTTCCTGTTGTTCACAAGGAGGCAGAAGCGAAGTCTGATCAGAAGGAGAACCAATCAGCAGCACAGGCTGAATCACACGACCAGGTGTCATCGACCATTGGGAACGGAGAAGTAGCAGGCTCCTCTCAAGGTAAAGGTCATTTCATTAAGTATTCTACGTAGAACCAAACATAATTCTGAATAAAGGAGAAGTTAGGGGTCTTCATGTTGAGTACATAGCAAGTGATGTGTCATGTTATACTATTTTTGATAAGCACTCTGTTGATCGTACTTGAATTTTGTCAACCAATAATATGGTCTCAATATGTATATGATTCACTTCATCAGATCTGGACACTGCAAACTTGTACCCTTATTACACATTATACATTTGTATCCATTGTACACATTCACACATTTTGCACCCTTACAAAGGTGGGAATCATGCCCCTGCCCCATTAAGACAGGAAAAATATTATGCTCGGTATTGTGACTTTTTTGGCAAGTCTTACAAATTTTTTTGTACCAAATTTTCAAGAATTGGGCATACTGGAGGTGTCGTAAATGGTTCATAGTGGTAGTTCAGCTATAGTTGGGTAATAGTATGATTGCAGGGAGAACAGTATGTAATACTGATGAGGCTATTTTGGGTAAACGAGGTATATTATTATTGTATCCCCCGGCAGTATGCTGGAGGATACTTTAAAAGAAAAATTAATTGTGACGCAAAACTGACCTTTCGTTTCTGCGTATGAGGTCACCGAACATGGTGTCGAATTTCATTTTTGAAATTTTGGATGCATGTTTAGAGCCTCATATCTCTTAATACTGTATGAGATCAGGAACTAGCGTATTGTACAGTTAAAGACTTCGACTTGGGCTACAATCCAACAAAAAATCAGCGGAATAGGGCAAGTCGTTTTTGTGAAGGGCACCCTCAAAGTTGGAAAAAATGAAAAATGTTCCAAGTTCAAGGTCACAGATGACCCTTCGTCCCATCTAGAAATACCGTGAAATTTTCTGTATTAATAGACATTTACCAAAATTAATTCAATTCAATTCAATTCAATTCAATTTTATTTTCATTTCCAACAGAAAGGTTATCAGGGATTACCAAAGAAATTTTGGTACCGAAAGGTTTAACGGCTAATTTTCACCACCAAAAGTGGTCATAAACGATGAAAATGGGATTCGGGGGACGTTTCACATGACAACAGTTCCAAAATGGAGAGCCCCCGCCCTGTCATATTTGCTGTAGTAATAGTCTGTAATACATAATTTAATAAAATATTAAGCCTGAGTCGAATCGATTGGTTAGCCGGTGTTCGATCGAAGACATCGAATCCCGAATTCGTTTTGGCAAATTCGGTGCATCGATTTGTAGTCCGCCAGATTTTTGACTACTGTAGCCACCATGAAAAAAGCAAATAAAAAAAGAAACTCCGTAACGTACAGCATATATATACTAGCAGAGAACGTGAAGGCGACTTCCAAGTTCAAACTGTTGGCTAACTTTAGCTAATTCGCTCGCGGAGGACGTCGCGCATTACCTGTGCTTTCTCTATGGAAAATCGTTTTGTCGTTACGAACTGAAGTTTACGATAATATTCTTGCACTCTCTCTGCATTGTCAATTTGACAGTTGTATAATTGAACATGATAAATACGGGCATGAGTACGAGTGTTCCTACTTAATTCGCAATAACTAATATCACACTCTCATCAAATTGGCAATTACTTCTGAATGATATCTGAAGCTGAATGAAGTCGAGTCATATGAGCGACGAAAAGTTTATTTCGTAGATCTTTTTTTGCATCGAACAAACGTGTTCCATTCAGCTCTCCAAAGACAAAATAAGATTATTAATTCTTTGAATTTGAATCATTGTCGGGTGTGTCGACAATGAGCATCGCTTCGTGCGACACTAGAGTGATATTTTGGCTAGCCATACGGACTAGAAACTTAAGATTTTGGCTCGTCCGCTGTGATTATCGTTAATGTCGAGCAGCGAGAGCCTTACATATGCCCGCGATGCCAGCGGACCGGTCACCGGTGCATGCACTGCGTGCAACTGTGTGCAACTGTGTGCAACTGTGTTTTCACCGCCCATCATTTATCGATGCACCGGTATTCGATCGAATCAAAGCCTTCGAATCCCGGATTATGAAATATTCGATATGACTCAGGCTTATAAAATATACCACAAGACTGCCTATTTGCATGATTTAGGCCTTGAAATTTGATCCAAAATGTGATAAAAACAGTTGTCTTGCCATTTCCCGTGTGTCTTTGGGTGTATTGATTTTTTGATATTTTTACAAAAACAGAAGCTCCTCAAGGTGTATCTTTGCATATTGGATGTCTTTAATATGTACTTTGATAATATGTGACCCGCCGCCTCAAAACCTACAATAAGTCGCACGGACCACAATGTAGCAAACAGCCCAAAATAGTAAATTTGCTTGGATCAGTCGATTTTCTGTTTTTGATAGAAATGGGTAGTTTCATTATCATTCTATCATGTCTCAAATTTGTGACTCGTAATTCGACTTAGAAATATGTTTTGGGGGCATTTTAAAATGACTCCCTTTTTTCACCTGTCGAGCTAATGAATGTTTGGAGAGCTTTTGTAATACTTTCATTCAATGCCAAATTCCTACTTTACCCCCAAAGTTATTAAATTGATTTTTGGAGTGAGTAATAAATAGGTTCTCCTGAAGCAGCTTGCCAAAATTCAGCATAATCTGATAATCCCTTCATACCGGTTGCTATGGCCATTTGATTACACAGTTTTACTTGGGCGCACACAGAGAGCGAAGGTTTAGCACTCTTTTGTTCCGAACTTAAATGGCCATTTTCTCTGAATAGGAGTTATTGATTGCTGGTTACATACCAATTCTAAATGTGATATTTAAAGGTGTTATCATTAAGTAAACTAGACAAGTGATATACCATTGGAAAGCCGAGAATCTCTACTTTCAGAAGATGTATATGACAAAAAAAAATAATTTTGGCGACTTATTGTAGGATTTACTGCAATAAATCATATATACCTACCTATTATGCCAGTAGTCTTGACTACGGGACCCCTTCGAGAATTTAACACAAATGAGTCACAATATTGTGCGCACCCCCCGTAATCCTATTGTCCCCTTCGCCACTCACGCGCGTCAACACGCTACGGCCATCTTCCTCTTTCTTGCTCGCCCCCGACGAGATAGGACGTATAGTCACAGCGCTCCTGAAATCAGGTCGTATAGTATCTTTTAGGTGCGCTTTTTCGCACATTTAAAGCACTTTTAGGTACCTATATTCGCTTAGATTATAGTACTGTGTGTTTTAGTAGTCACTTTTGCCGATTGCAAGGGATTTTTGATATCCTTTTCTTGGCATTTATTTTTCCCTTTCACGGTCAGCCCCACGTAGATATTTCTGTGTGTTTGCGGGTGTTTCCGTTTGTCACCGAGCCTTTGGGTTCGGTGTTTGTTCTTACGGTTTTTTGGCTGTGAAAATCTTTTGTGCGTATCTCCCAAATAAATTTTACTCTTATTTTACTGCATTCAGTTGAAGTATTTCTTATTTCGAAAAGTATACTTTATTGTCTGTTTTATTGCAGTGGTATGAATTCGGAAGAAGAAGCAGCTAGGTCACGGAGACCTGCTTCTTCCGAAGAGTCGTCTAGCAAGACGACTCGACCTTCCAGAACTCTCCCGAGTACTTCGGTACATGGGGGAGGGAGGAGGGCTAAGGGTAAGTTGCCTAGTGGTGTTTCCTTGCAGAGTTTGCCAGTCTCGGAGCTTGCGGCCTCGGGACGGGTGGCGTTAACTGAGTCTGGATTGTCAACTCCGAAGCCCGTGGTTTCGGGGTGGGTGGCGTCAGATTCTAGTGGTTTGGATATCTCGAATCCAATCCCCCGGTCGTCAAGACCAGAGGGTGGGCGGTTGTTTCCCGTACGGTAGCGTTCACTCGCTCTGATCCGTTAGGGGAGACGCGCCCCACTACTGCAGGGCAACCCACGGGCTTTGTCCATGTTGGTCTGGGTTCTCAAACCCTAGCCCCCGGCAAACGCCAATGGGGGAACGAGTACTTCCTGGGCTGTCTACATTGCCAGCTAATGGGAATGCTCGAGCTAACAATTATGGACGCTCTTCGGAGCAACAGGTGTTTTCACCTGAGTGCGTGACTACTAGTGCTCCCCTATTGCCGCTCTCTAGCGGTCCAATAGCGGGTTCACACGCCTTTAGTAGTCATTGGGCACATACCGAGTCATCTCGGTCTGCCCCCGCACTGGGTGCTTTTAGCTCCCAACCCATGGCTACTGCATCTTTTTGCTTAGCCAATATGGGTGATTTGGGCGATTCTTTGGGCTTACGCCATGAGCGCTCTAATCCCTTTAAGGGAAGTGAACGTCCCTCCGCGGAGGGTTCGGTTCGTGTTTCCGAAGCGGCTTCGGAGATCCGAACGAATTCGATTAAGCGTTCTAAGAAAAGGGTTTCGGCTACGACTCTTGTCGAGCCAGCCAAGAAAAAGGCCAAGAAGAAGGCAAAAAGTGGCAAGGCTTTGCCGGCCTCTTGCCCGTCTGGCCTGGCTAACCCAGCTAGCTCCTCTCAAGCTGACATGTTCAGCATGATGCGGGCTTTTGCTCAGAATCAGGGTTGGTCCTTTGTACCGGCTACTTCAACCCTGACTTCTGTCCCTATTCAGGGGTCTGACTTTGAGACTAATCAGCCTTTTGTGATTGATTCGTCTTTGTCTGAGTCGGATTCGCATGTGCCTCCTATTCCCGCGGCCCTTGGGGCGCCGCCGGGCGAGGAGACTTTTGTTGAACCATGCGGGGCTCTGCCTGCTGAGTCCTTTGTTGGCGTTCCTTTGCCGGGTCATCCCGGTCCGCCCTTGCACTGGGCGCCTTGGCGCCCGGCCCATGGCTGTTGCATCTTCTTGCTCAGCCGATATGGGTAATTGGTGCGCGTCTTTGGGTTCAATACCCTCACCGCACTTCTCCCATAAAGGGAGGTGAGCGTCCCTCAGCGGAGGGTTCGGTTCGTGTTCCCAAAGGGCTTTGGGGATCCGAACGAAACCGAATAAACGCTCTGAAAAGCGGGTTTCGACTTAGGCTCTTTTTGGGTCAGTCAGAAGCCTAGGGAAGGGGCTAAAAGAGGCAAGGCTTTGCCTGCCTCTTGCCCATCGGGTTTAGCTAACCCTCCGGTCTCTCAAGCTGAGATGTTCGGTGTGAGATGGGCTTTGCCCAGACTCAGGGTTCCCTGCATTTGTCCCTTTTTTGGGTCGGACATCGAGACTAATTAGCCTTTTATGGTTTATTCTTCTTTGTCTGTGACGGGATCACATGCACCTCCTATTCTCGCAGCCTCGGGGCTCCGTCGGTGAGGAGGCTTATGGCGGTTCATGCGTGAATCCGACTGTTTCGGCCTTTGTTCGTGATCCTTTGTCACGATCATTTCAGGCGGAACCAGTTTTGGAAGCGGCCTCTCAAGCTTCGGTTTCCGAATCGCTGGGGCAGGCAGAGCCTTAGTCGCTCTCCCTTTGTGGGGTAGAAGCGATTGCTTTGTTCTTAACTTTCCCTGACTTTCAGTCAGCCCGCGCGCAGGGTTCGACTTTGCTTGGGTTCAGGCAGCGGGATTCCTCCGAGGGTATTTCTCTT
Organism: Heliocidaris erythrogramma; assembly: GCA_025617745.1. Lineage (NCBI taxonomy): Eukaryota > Metazoa > Echinodermata > Echinoidea > Camarodonta > Echinometridae > Heliocidaris > Heliocidaris erythrogramma. Next base: position 21,460,138 of record CM046866.1, read on the forward strand.
GCGGAGGATTTCAAGCTGGATTATGGACGCATTGAAGCGGCGCTTCTTTTAAGCGTCATGTTTGGTTTGCAGTGGTCATAGTTTTCCACTGCAGCTGCCTCGGTCATGTACCGTCGCAGAGTCTGGGTTCTTACGGCCCTTTGGGTTAAGGAGTCGGACATCGCACTGCTTCTCTCGGATGTTCCGTCTCGGGTCCTTTGCTTTTGGCGATGCGCGATAACAGGTCTCTGTCTTGTTTACATGCTCATCCTAAGTCGATGCGAGCCTCTGTCCGCGTCTTGGTTGGTGGCTGTCTTCGTTCCTTTCTCCCCGCTTGGGAGGCCATCCCCGGGGACGCTTTTGTTCTCTTTGACGGACGAGACGGATTCTTCATAGATCTGTCCGTCCCGCTCCCCGGAGGGGCTATAGGAACTCGGTCACCTCACAGGCCCTAGCTCGTTCTCGTGCCTCATCAGAGATCGAATCTCTGTTGAAAAAGTGGGCTATAGAAAGGGTAAGAGACTGGCTGTCTTTTTCCCTTTCTCCGACTTTTGTTATTCCCAAGCGCTCGGGAAAACTTCAGTACATTTTCGGATGGAGACTCTCGCCTCCATTCTCCCGTTGATCAAGAGGAAGGACTACGCGGTCTTGATAGTTTTCGAAGATGCGTATTTCCACTTTCCCATTCATCGCGCTTCGCGCGATCTTCTGGGGTTTTCCTTCCTCTCAGAGACTTGTCGCTTTCGCACTCTTCCCTTCGGGCTGCGCCCAGTCCCTCAGGTTTTTACTCAGGTTGTAGCCGTGCTGGCAGCCTCTCTGAGGCGACGCGGCCTTCGGCTATTTTTGCTACCTGGATGATTGGCTTCTCCTAGCGGAGAGGCTCAGTCGAGACAGGTTTCTCACCATTGTCTCGGCAGCTCGCAAGCTCATGCTGGCCAGAAAGGTTCTTGCGCGCAAGTCCTTCCGTACCCCCCCCCCCCTTCCGTTGATCTAGGTTTCGACGGACGCCTCTCGGTTGGGGTGGGGAGGACATTGCAATGGCAGCGCGGTCGCGGGGGATTGGTCTCATCTTGGGACTCTTCCCCATATTTAATGTCCTGGAGTTTATGGCAGTTCTTTTAACCCTGCTTCATTTCAGATGTCGTTCAGTTCTGATCCTCACGGACAATGTCACTGTGGCGGCTTATGTCAATCTGCAGGGAAGCACTCGTTCTGCTATCCTGAATGCCCTAGCAGCACAGCTGTGGAGGTGGTGTTGTCGCATGGCGATCACACCCGTGGCCTCTTTCATCCCCGGTCTGGAAAACCTCATTGCGGATTTTCTGTCTCGGGGCAGGTGTCTTCCATCGGAATGGATGCTCCATCCAGAGGTCTTTCGCCGCATTTGCAGTTACCTGGATCCACTGGAAGTGGATCTTTTTGCGTCGGTTCTAAACCACCTACTTCCGATATATTGCTCCTGTGCGCGCGATTGGGGAGCTTGGGCTCTCAATGCTTTCTCTCTCAGTTGGGAGAATCTTCAAGGATTTGCCTTTCCTCCCTTCCAGCTGATTCCGCGAGTCTTGCGGAAGATCAGGGAAGATTGGGCTCGGGTGCTTGTGATAGCTCCCTTTTGGCCCAGGAGGAGTTGTTTCCGGAGCTAATGAGCCTTCTGGCGGCTCAACCGTTCCTTCTTCCGTTAAGAGTGGGTCTGGTGTTGCAGCCCCTCTCGGGGATTCTTCACCACAATCCAGAGTCCCATCATTTGACTGCTTGGCCCTTGTCGGGGAATCTGCAAGACAGTCGGGTCTCTGTGATAGAGCCGCGGAATTTTTATTGTCCAGTCGTAGAGTTTCTACTAGGGAGATTTATAATTCCCGTCTTTCGGTCTTTTTCCTTTGGCGTAAAGAGCGAAATCAAACCCCTTATCGGCTCCTATTGGTTCAATTGCGGATTTTCTTATCTCGCTATTTGACAAAGGGAGATCCATCTCTACTATCCGAGGCTACCGTTCGGAACGATCGGGGCCATTCATTCGGGTTTCTCAGATGGTTCGGGGATTTCCAATTCCCCGCTGTTTAGTGGTGTGATTCGGTCGTTCTTTTTGAAGCGACCTCCTTGTTCTAGGTTAGTGCCGTCTTGGAGTCTGCCTAAGGTCCTGGAGGCCTTGGCGAAACCTCTTTTCGAACCGTTAGGTGAAGCTCGCTTCATCGTCTTACGGTTAAGACGCTCTTTTTGGTAGCTTTTGCCTCTGGGCAGAGGCGCAGTACTCTTCATGCTCTCTGCCTTACTCCTGGTCATGTTCGCTGGGAGAGAAAAGGCGTTAGATTGATTCCTAAGGCTTCTTTTATTGCCGAGAATCAGACAGCTGCCTCTGGCCCTGTTGAGATTTTTCTTTGTCTGCTTTCTGGGTTTTCGTCAGTGCGCGAGGACAAAGTTTGGTGTCCTGTTAGGGCTCTCAATTGGTATATTGATAAGACTAAGTCTTATCGTAAGGATGATCAGTTGTTCCTGATCACTAGAGAGCCTTTTTCTCCTGCTTCTCTTGATACCTTTTCTAGATGGATTGTCAAGGCTTTTAGGGCTGCTGGCACAGGGGCTCTTTTTTCCGACAGTAAGCCTCGTGCTCATGACACTCGTAGTGTCAGCACTTCTTGGGCTCTGTTTCAAGGTGTGGCGCTTGATGATATTTTGAAGGCTGCTTATTGGCGTTCGCCCAATTCCTTCATTTCTTGCTACCTTAGCGATGTTCCCGCAGGTGAGGCTATATTTGCGTCAGCCACCTTGAAGGCCGCTGTGTCTTTGTATTCTTCGCTGTAATCCTATTCCCTTCTGCTTGAAACATGCCTCCCGGTCTTTGAGTTGGCGCTGGTCTGGCATAATAGGTAGGTATATATGATTTATTGCAGTAAATTTGTAAAATCAGCACTGATTTTCTTATTTACCATATAAATCTATATACCTACCTATGACCCTCCCTCCTTCCCCTCACCTTGCAAGCAACATGTTTCTACTTGCTCGCAAAAGAGGAAGATGGCCGTAGCGTGTTGACGCGCGTGAGTGGCGAAGGGGACAATAGGATTACGGGGGGTGCGCACAATATTGTGACTCATTTGTGTTAAATTCTTGAAGGGGTCCCGTAGTCAAGACTACTGGCATAATAGGTAGGTATATAGATTTATATAGTAAATAAGAAAATCAGTGCTGATTTTACAATTTTGAGGCGTCGGGTCACATATGTAACATTCATATTATTGTTTCTCTCAACAATGACCTTGAACCAATGACCATGAAAATCATGATAACACTATACCTGACTATATCCTACCCATATACCTGAAAATCGATGCTTTAAGACCTAATTAATACTGGACCTTTTTTCATACATGTAAAAGTTTTTCTTGATGCAACTTTATATATTGATAGTATTCATTGAGTTATATGACATATATGAAAATTTCTTGCTCTCAAGGAACAGTGACCTTGAACTTTTGACCTTCAAAATCATGATTACACCTAATTTTGCCTAAACAACGTTTTAAGGCATGATTAATCCTGGATTTTTCATAAATGCAAAGGTTTTTCTTGGTGTTACTTTATATATTGTTAGTATTCATGGAGTACTTGGGAGATATATGAAAATTACTTGCTCTCAAGGATCACGATAACACATAATTTTACCTAATGACGACGTTTGAAGGTATGATTACTCCTGGATTTTTATGCCTCCGCCCACCGAAGGTGGGTGCCTGAGGCATTATTTTTTCGGGTTGCCGTCCGTCCATGCGTCCGTCCGTCCGTCCGTCCCACTTCTCGTTACCGTGATATCTGAAGAATCATTTGAGGTAGGAACCTCAAACTTGGTACTAGTATGTATTCCCATACGAAGATGAACTGATTAGATTTTGGGATGAGTAGGTCAAAGGTCAGAGGTCACAGAGGTCAATTTACATGAAATTACATAAAAATTCTTGGTTTTTAGCACCGTTACCACGATATCTCAAGAACTGTTTGAGATAAGAACTTCAAACTTGGTACTAGTATGTTTCCCTATATGAAGATGAACTGATTAGATTTTGGGGTAAGGAGGTCAAAGGTCAGAGGTCACATGTCAATTTACATGAAATTACATAAAAATTCTTGGTTTTTAGCACCGTTACCACGATATCTCAAGAACTGTTTGAGGTAAGAACTTCAAACTTGGTACTAGTATGTTTCCCTATATGAAGATGAACTGATTAGATTTTGGGGTAAGGAGGTCAAAGGTCAGAGGTCACAGAGGTCAATTTACATGAAATTACATGAAATTCTTGGTTTTTAGCACCGTTACCGCGATATCTCAAGAACTGTCTGAGGTGAGAACTTCAAACTTGGTACCAGTATGTATCCACATAGAAAGATGAACTGATTAGATTTTGGGGTTAGTAGGTCAAATGTCAGAGGTCACAGAGGTCAATTTACATGAAATTACATGAAATTCTTGGTTTTTAGCACCGTTACCGCGATATCTCAAGAACTGTTTGAGGTGAGAACTTCAAACTTGGTAACAGTATGAATCCCCATAGAAAGAGGAACTGATTAGATTTTGGGGTAGGTAGGTCAAAGTTCAGAGGTCAATTTACATGAAATTACGTGGAATTACTGGTTTTTAGCACCGTTACCGCGATATCTCAAGAACTGTTTGAGGTGAGAACTTCAAACTTGGTAACAGTATGAATCCCCATAGAAAGAGGAACCGATTAGATTTTGGGGTAGGTAGGTCAAAGTTCAGAGGTCAATTTACATGAAATTACGTGGAATTACTGGTTTTTAGCACCGTTACCGCGATATCTCAAGAACTATCTGAGGTGAGAACTTCAAACTTGGTACCAGTATGAATCCCCATAGAAAGAGGAACTGATTAGATTTTGGGGTAGGTAGGTCAAAGTTCAGAGGTCACAGAGGTCAATTTACATGAAATTACATGGAATTAGTGGTTTTTAGCACTGTTACCGCGATATCTCGAACTATCTGAGGTGAGAACTTCAAACTTGGTACCAGTATGCATACCCATAGAAAGATGAACTGATTAGATTTTGGGGTAAGTAGGTCAAAGGTCAGAGGTCACAGAGGTCAATTTACATAAAATGACATGAAATTACTGGTTTTTAGCTTCGTTATCAAATATTTCTAGAAGAGTTTGAGCCATCAACTGAATTTAGGCCGAGGCATATAGGAGACGCAGTCGCATTCATCTTGTTCATAAATGCAATGGTTTTTCTTGATGTAGCTTTAGATATTGGTAGTATTTAATAAGTTCTTGGGAGATATATGAAAATTACTTGCTCTCTATGAATAGTGACCTTGAACTTTCGACCTTCAAAATCATTATTACACCTAATTTTGCCTAAACGACGTTTGAAGGCATGATTACTCCTGGATTTTTCAAAAATGCAAAGGTTTTTCTTGGTGTTACTATATTATATTCATAGTATTCCAAAAGTTCTTGGGAGATATATGAAAATTACTTGCTCCCTATGAGCAGTGACCTTGAACTTTTGACCTTCAAAATCACTATAACACCTACTTTTGCCTAAACGACAATGTTTGAAGGCATGATTACTCCTGGATTTTTCATAAATGGAAAGGTGTTTCTTGGTGTTACTATATTATATTCGTAGTATTCAAAAGGTTCTTGGGAGATATATGAAAATTACTTGCTCTCTATATGAGTCCTTTAGGTAGAAACATGGGTCGATCTGAATGTTTACTTTGATTCAATTTTTGCGACACTGTTTTCATTTGCAGTAATTAAACCCATATTTTCAGGTGCCTCATGAGACTTACATCATCAGTTTCATTAACATTTGGAAAAAACTGTTCAAATTCATTTTCATTCATGGATGAATCGTATACACTACAGTAGTTAAATTCTCGTTCACACACAAAGACACATGGGAAATGGCAAGATAACTGTTATCACATTTTGGATCAAATTTCAAGGCCAAAATCATGCAAATAGGCAGTCTTGTGGTATGTTTTATTAAAATATATGTATTATAGACTATTACTACAGCAAATATGACAGGGCGGGGGCTCTCCATTTTGAAATTGTCGTCATGTTAAATTTTCATCGTTTACGACCAGTTTTGGTGGTGAAAATTAGCCGTTAAACCTTTCGGTACCAAAATTTCTTTGGTAACCCCCGATAATATTGGTAAATGTCTATTAATACAGAAAATTTCATGGTATTCCTAGATGGGACGAAGGGTCATCTGTGACCTTAACTTGGAACATTTTTCATTTTTTCCAATTTTGAGGGCGCCCTTCACAAAAACGGCTTGCCCAATTCCGCTGATTTTTTGTTGGATTGTAGCCCAAGTCAAAGTCTTTAACTGTACAAAACGCTAGTTCCTGATCTCATAAAGTATTAGAGATATGAGGCTCTAAACATGCATCCAAAATTTCAAAAATGAAATTCGACCCCATGTTCAGTGACCTCGTATGCAGAAACGAAAGGTCAGTTTTGCGTCACAATAATTTTTCTTTTAAAGAGCATAAAGTTCTTCCAATTTACAGATAATGAGCTGTACTGGATAAAAATTCTGGCTTCAATGGTCAATTAAAAAAACATAATTTTCATAAAACTCATTTCTTGGAACGTGCATTGGTTGCTATCCAAGGCTGTATCTTAGCAACCACTTGACCTAGGGGCAAAATATTTTTAGGTTTTCCGTCAGACACTCCGAGGAACATTTGGTGAGAGTTTAAAAAAAATTGAAGGGGGTCGGGTGACAAGCATTGGTTGATTTGACGTGGATTGACCCACAAAATATATCACATCTAAAGTACAATTATAAAATATCTAATATTCGTACATCATACAATACCTTACATTCTTTTTTAACAATAGTATTTTTTAACACAGCTAAATAATTTTATTATTTCATACATTATTTCATACGAAAATAATTCATTAATATACATGTAATATGAAAATTAATCAAATCACTATATATAAATTAGGTAATCTGAATGAAGATTTTCTTATAAAACAGAAAAGGTGAAGGTGCTGTTTTAGACCCCCTAAATAAATCAGTTTCAAAATTAAGAGAAAGAATGAAAAGGTGCATTTATTAAAAAATTTCAATCTTTGGTTATTTCTAAATTTTGTTGTCATGAATGTTATCACAAGATTCTTTTATTTTTTTAATCTCTATTCAGATTATCAATACAAAGAAATATACATTAAAATTTGCACAGAACTAAAAGTGTGACATTATTTTTCATACATCATAAACCAATAAATATTTTTCATTGAATATATTCAATCTAAAACAGATAACAGAATTATGTAAAACTGTACATTATATTCCCTTTCATTCACATTTCTTTTCCATTTTTAAAGCCATAATTGTATTTTTACTTAACTAAATTAAAGATCTTTAATTGTCACAACATCAAAGGAACATAATATTTTGTGCAGTATACCTTGTGTTACGCTCGTATTTCTATTTTTCTTTCCTTTTTACCCAGACAAATAATTATATTTGCATCCAATGTAGAAACAAAAATCATAGACAGCAAATATACAATATGTTATAACATTAATTAAATCAATACAGATTTGGCAGTCTGAATAAAGATTGATTTACTACAATAAATCAATGTACCTACCTATTTGCTAGTCTTCCGACTACGCAAGCCATTCGAGTAATTAAAGTCACGACAGTGCATATACCCCTCCTAGGATCACGCCTTCCTCTGTGCACGTATGCATGACGCGCGCACACAATCCTCCTCTTTCGTTCTCGCAGCCTAAAGAGTTGCAGCTAATTCAGCGTTTGCTACTCTTTTAGCGCGTTTTCTGGTGACTTTTGCCAATATTTTCGTCCTAGACTTTTTAATATCTGTTTAGTGTCGATTTATGTCTGTCACATATTTATTTGGGTGATATTTGAGCTTGAATTCATATCTCACTTTAAGTCATATCTCACTTTTCACCTCTTTCGTATAGTAGCCCAGGGCATTCGCTTTGGCGCTTTGCCGGGCGCTCAGCCCTGTAACGTTTCGTTGGTGTTTCGTGTGTGTGGCTGTTGTGTGCATATACCCTTACGGGAGAGTTCTTTTGTTCGTAGTGCGTGAATTTTCCACTCACTGTGCTGGAAAATTCCATTCCGTTTCACTCTCGCTTTGTACGCCCTTTTCTTTACAATTGTTTATTGTTTGACTCTTTTATATCTCCTTACAGGTGATAATGAGTTCTTCGGAGGAAGAGCAATCGAGGTCTTGGTTGCCTCCGTGCTCTTCCAATTCTTCTTCCCTCCCTTCCACTACTCTCACTTATAAGGGCGTCAGCCCAGTGAGTGTGTTGGAGACCTCTGTGTTTCGCTCGCCTACCAGCGAGTCAAACACGATGGTCAGGGGAGGTAAGGGCATCAGTCTGTCGGCTCGCTCTGGTATTTTTGTACCGGAAGCGTCGAGTAAGACAGGCTTTATAGGTAAGTTAGGTGTTCATAAGTCTTCGGACCGAACACCCGTCATTAGCAATTCTAGCTCCCTCCAACTCACGACCACCGCGTCTGCAGTTGGGGGGGGGCGGTAGCTAGTATTACCGGGTCCTCTCGACCCCCGACCACCGTCGGGAGCCTGGAGGGGGCATTAACTGGTAAGACCGCTAAGCGGTCAGCTAATGATGTTACTGGGTCTTGCCGACCACCGTCGGGGTGCCTAGGGAGATTTCACCCAGTGTTACTGGCTTCCCCCGACATCCGACCACCGTCGGTGTGTCTGGGGGAATTACAGCCGGTAACGCAAATCCGCATCCCGCTAAGAAGACCTCCTCGAGCAGGTTCTCGCAGCGGAAGACTGCTGGTTCCCGCCAGCCACTGACCAACGTCAGTGCTCCGGGTGCTATTTCCAGCAGTGCTGCAATGCAGCAGCCCGTCCACCCCCCCCCCCCCCCCCAGTCAATGCGAATCGGGGCTCTGGTCGGGGAAGCACAGTCCGTAGAGTTGCGGCCGAATTGCGGCCCGGACAATTTGGGTAGTGAGGCTTCTAAACTTCCCGTGCTTCTAAACGGCCTTCTATTGCGGTGGCTCACACCCCCGCTAAGAAGCTTAAAGGCAAGAAGGGTAAATCCAAGGATAAACCCAAGTCGGGTAAGAAGGCTCCGCCCTCTCCTCCCCCCGACTCTCAATCTGAGTTGCTCAGATTTACTGCAATAAATCATATATACCTACCTATTATGCCAGTAGTCTTGAATACGGGATCCCTTCGAGAATTTAACACAAATGAGTCACAATATTGTGCGCACCCCCGTAATCCTATTGTCCCCTTCGCCACTCACGCGCGTCAACATGCTACGGCCATCTTCCTCTTTCTTGCTCGCCCCCGACGAGTTAGGACGTCTAGTCACAGCGTTCCTGAAATCAGGTCTTTTTAGTATCTTTTAGGCGCGCTTTTTCGCATCTTTAAAGCACTTTTAGGTACCTATATTCTCTTAGATTATAGTACTTTGTGTTTTAGTAGTCACTTTTGCCGATTGAAAGGGATTTTGATTCCTTTTTCTTGGCAATTAATTTTCACTTTTACGGTTAGCCCCACGTAGTTATATCTGTGTGTTTATGGGTGTTTCCGTTTGGCACCGAGCCTTTGGGTGTTTGTTGTTATTTGCTGTGAAATTTGTTGTGCGTATCTCCAAATTTATTATTATTATTACCTGCACTCAGTCAAAGTATTTTGGTATATTTGTCTGTTTTATTGCAGTGTTATGAGTTCGGAAGAAGAAGCAGCTATGCGCGGAGACCTGCTTCTTCCGAAGAGTCATCTAGCAAGACGGCTCGGTCCTCCAGAACTCTCCCGAGTACTTCGGTACATGGGGGAGGAAGGAGGGCTGCAGGTAAGTTGCCTAGTGGTGTTTCCCTGCAGAGTTTGCCAGTCTCGGAGCTTGCGGCTTCGGGGCGGGTGGCGTTAACTGAGCTTGGGACGTCAACTCCGATGCCCGTGGCTTCGGGGTGGGTGGCGTCAGGTTCTAGTGGTGTGTTTCCCGCACGGTAGCGTTCACTCGCTTAAATCCGTTAGCGGAGACGCGTCCCACTAGTGGTTTGGATATCTCGAATCCAATCCCCCGATCGTTAAGATCAGAGGGGGAGATGTGTTTCCCGCACGGTAGCGTTCACTCGCTTAAATCCGTTAGGGGAGACGCGTCCCACAAGTGGTTTGGATATCTCGAATCCAATCCCCCGATCGTTAAGACCAGAGGGGGAGATGTGTTTCCCGTACGGTAGCGTCCGTTCGTTTAAACCCGTTATGGGAGATGCGTCCCACTACTGCAGGGCAGCTCACGGGCTCAGCCCATGTTGGTCTGGGTTCTCAAACCCTAGCCCCCGGCCGATGCCAATGGGGGAACGAGTACTTCCCGGGCTGTCTATATTGCCAGCTGATGGGAATGCTCGAGCTAACAATTATGGGCGCTCTTCGGAGGAACAGTGCGTGACTACTTAGTAGTCGATCGGCAAATACCGAGTCATCTCTGTTCGCCATTGCACTGAGTGCGAGACTACTAGTGCTCTCCTATTGCCGCTCTCTAGTGGTTCAATAGCGAGTTCACATGCCTTAGTAGTCTATGGGCACATACCGAGTCATCTCGGTCTGCCCTCGCACTGGGTGCTTTCAGCACCCGGCTCAGACTTTGGGTTCAATACCCATAAGTGCGGTCACCGGAGCGAGTGATTACTTCCGGTTTGACCTGAGGTCACGATTACTAGTGCTCTCCTATTGTTGCCCACGGGCGGAACAATAAAGAGTTCACATACTATTAGTAGTCAGTGGGCGTATACTGGGATCTTGTCCCAGTCTACCCTCGCACCTGGTTATTGAATAGCCCCTGGCCGACGTTGTATGGGGGAACGGGTGCTACCCGGGCTGTTGCTTGGCCAGCTGATGGGTAGACTTAAGCTCATTTTATGGGCGCTCTACGGAGCAACAGGTGTGCTGACCTGTATGTGTGACTGCTAGTGCTCTCCTATTGCCGCTCTCTAGTGGTTCAATAGGGAGTTCACATGCCTTTAGTAGTCGGTGGGCAAATGCCGGGTCATCCCGGTCCGCCCTTGCACTGGGCGCCTTGGCGCCCGGCCCATGGCTGTTGCATCTTCTTGCTCAGCCGATATGGGTAATTGGTGCGCGTCTTTGGGTTCAATACCCTCAGCGCACTTCTCCCATAAAGGGAGGTGAGCGTCCCTCAGCGGAGGGTTCGGTTCGTGTTCCCGAAGGGCTTCGGGGATCCGAACGAAACCGAATAAACGCTCTAAAAAGCGGGTTTCGACTTAGGCTCTTTTTGAGTCAATCAGAAGGAAGCCTAGGGAAGGGGCTAAAAGAGGCAAGGCTTTGCCTGCCTCTTGCCCGTCGGGTTTAGCTAACCCACCGGCCTCTCAAGCTGAGATGTTCGGTGTGAGATGGGCTTTGCCCAGACTCAGGGTTGGTCCCTTGTACCAGGCATCACATCCCCTGCTTTTGTCCCATTTTTGGGTCGGACATCGAGACTAATTAGCCTTTTATGGTTTATTCTTCTTTGTCTGTGACGGGATCACATGCGCCTCCTATTCTCGCAGCCTCGGGGCTCCGTCGGGTGAGGAGGCTTATGGCGGTTCATGGGTGAATCCGACTGTTTCGTCCTTTGTTCGTGATCCTTTGTCACGATCATTTCAGGCGGAACCAGTTTTAAAAGCTGCCTCTCAAGATTCGGTTTCCGAATCGCTGGGGCAGGCAGAGCCTCAGTCGCTCTCCCTTTGTGGGGTAGAAGCGATTGCTTTGTTCTAAACTTTCCCTGACTTTCAGTCAGCCCGCGCGCAGGGTTCGACATTGCTTGGGTTCAGGCAGCGGGATTCCTCCGAGGGTATTTCTCTTGCGGAGGATTTCAAGCTGGATTATGGACGCATTGAAGCGGCGCTTCTTTTAAGCGTCATGTTTGGTTTGCAGTGGTCAGTTTTCCACTGCAGCTGCCTCGGTCATGTACCGTCGCAGAGTCTTGGTTCTTACGGCCCTTTGGGTTAAGGAGTCGGACATCGCAATGCTTCTCTCGGATGTTCCGTCTCGGGTCCTTTGCTTTTGGCGATGCGCGATAACAGGTCTCTGTCTTGTTTACATGCTCATCCTAAGTCGATGCGAGCCTCTGTCCGCGTCTTGGTTGGTGGCTGTCTTCGTTCCTTTCTCCCCGCTTGGGAGGCCATCTCCGGGGACGCTTTTGTTCTCTTTGACGGACGAGACGGATTCTTCATAGATCTGTCCGCCCCGCTCCCCGGAGGGGCTATAGGAACTCGGTCACCTCACAGGCCCTAGCTCGTTCTCGTGCCTCATCGGAGATTGAATCTCTGTTGAAAAAGTGGGCTATAGAAAGGGTAAGAGACTGGCTGTCTTCAGTACATTTTCGGATGGAGACTCTCGCCTCCATTCTCCCGTTGATCAAGAGGAAGGACTACGCGATCTTCTGGGGTTTTCCTTCCTCTCAGAGACTTATCGCTTTCGCACTCTTCCCTTCGGGCTGCGCCCAGTCCCTCGGGTTTTTACTCTGAGGCGACGCGGCCTTCGGCTATTTTTGCTACCTGGACGATTGGCTTCTCCTAGCGGAGTCGCGCGATTGTTGGACGAGACTCGTTTGCTCGTCAATCTTACTCAAGACTTGGGTTTCCTAATATTTTGGGAAAAGTCAGAGTTGGTTCCTACTTGCAGCCCAGTTTTTCTGGGGGCTGTGTTGGACATTTGGAATCAGTTGGCTCGGCCCAGTCAAGACAGGTTTCTCACCATTGTCTCGGCAGCTCGCAAGCTCATGCTGGCCAGAAAGGTTCTTGCGCGAGGCAAGTCATTCCGTACCCCCCCCCCCCCCTTTCCGTTGATCTCGGTTTCGACGGACGCCTCTCGGTTGGGGTGGGGAGGACATTGCATGTGATCCTCACGGACAATGTCACTGTGGCGGCTTATGTCAATCGGCAGGGAAGCACTCGTTCTGCTATCCTGAATGCCCTAGCAGCACAGCTGTGGAGGTGGTGTTGTCGCATGGCGATCACACCCGTGGCCTCTTTCATCCCCGGTCTGGAAAACCTCATTGCGGATTTTCTGTCTCGGGGCAGGTGTCTTCCATCGGAATGGATGCTCCATCCAGAGGTCTTTTGCCGCATTTGCAGTTACCTGGATCCACTGGAAGTGGATCTTTTTGCGTCGGTTCTAAACCACCTACTTCCGATATATTGCTCCTGTGCGCGCGATTGGGGAGCTTGGGCTCTCAATGCTTTCTCTCTCAGTTGGGAGAATCTTCAAGGATTTGCCTTTCCTCCCTTCCAGCTGATTCCGCGAGTCTTGCGGAAGATCAGGGAAGATCGGGCTCGGGTGCTTGTGATAGCTCCCTTTTGGCCCAGGAGGAGTTGGTTCCGGAGCTAATGAGCCTTCTGGCGGCTCAACCGTTCCTTCTTCCGTTAAGAGTGGATCTGGTGTTGCAGCCCCTCTCAGGGATTCTTCACCACAATCCAGAGTCCCTTCATTTGACTTCTTGGCCCCTGTCGGGGAATCTGCAAGACAGTCGGGTCTCTGTGATAGAGCCGCAGAATTTTAATTGTCCAGTCGTAGAGTTTCTACTAGGGAAATTTATAATTCCCGTCTTTCGGTCTTTTTCCTTTGGCGTAAAGAGCGAAATCAAACCCCTTATAGGCTCCTATTGGTTCAATTGCGGATTTTCTAATCTCGCTATTTGATTAAGGGAGATCCATCTCTACTATCCGAGGCTACCGTTCGGTGATCGGGGCCATTCATTCGGGTTTCTCAGATGGTTCGGGGATTTCCAATTCCCCGCTGTTAAGTGGTTTGATTCGGTCGTTCTTTCTGAAGCGACCTCCTTGTTCTAGGTTAGTGCCGTCTTGGAGTCTGCCTAAGGTCCTGGAGGCCTTGGCGAAACCTCCTTTCGAACCGTTAAGTGAAGCTCGCTTCATCATCTTACGGTTAAGACGCTCTTTTTGGTAGCTATTGCCTCTGGGCAGAGGCGCAGTACTCTTCATGCTCTCTGCCTTACTCCTGGTCATGTTCGCTGGGAGAGAAAAGGCGTTAGATTGATTCCTAAGGCTTCTTTTATTGCCAAGAATCAGACAGCTGCCTCTGGCCCTGTTGAGATTTTTCTTTGTCAGCTTTCTGGGTTTTCGTCAGTGCGCGAGGACAAAGTTTGGTGTCCTGTTAGGGCTCTCAAATGGTATATTGGTAAGACTAAGTCTTATCGTAAGGATGATCAGTTGTTCCTGATCACTAGAGAGCCTTTTTCTCCTGCTTCTCTTGATTCCATTTCTAGATGGATTGTCGAGGCTATTAGGGCTGCTGGCACAGGGGCTCTTTTTTCTGACAGTAAGCCTCGTGCTCATGACACTCGTAGTGTCAGCACTTCTTGGGCTCTGTTTCAAGGTGTGGCGCTTGATGATATTTTGAAGGCTGCTTATTGGCGTTCGCCCAATTCCTTCATTTCTTGCTACCTTAGGGATGTTCCCGCAGGTGAGGCTATGTTTGCGTAAGCCACCTTGAAGGCCGCTGTGTCTTCTTGGTATTCTTCGGTGTAATCCTATTCCCTTCTGCTTGAGACATGCCTCCCGGTCTTTGAGTTGGCGCTGGTCTGGCATAATAGGTAGGTATATATGATTTATTGCAGAAAATTTGTAAAATCAGCACTGATTTTCTTATTTACTATATAAATCTATATACCTACCTATGACCCTCCCTCCTTCCCCTCACCTTGCAAGCAACATGTTTCTACTTGGGGTTGCTCGCAAAAGAGGAAGATGGCCGTAGCGTGTTGACGCGCGTGAGTGGCGAAGGGGACAATAGGATTACGGGGGGTGCGCACAATATTGTGACTCATTTGTGTTAAATTCTCGAAGGGGTCCCGTAGTCAAGACTACTGGCATAATAGGTAGGTATATAGATTTATATAGTAAATAAGAAAATCAGTGCTGATTTTACAAATTAATGAGACTCTTTGCTGAGCAGCATGGTTGGGATACTAATCCCCCGACGCTGCCGGCTACTGAGACGGGTTCTCCCCAGTCAGTTGTCACTGTGATGGAGGATGTTCCCGAGTCGGACCCCAGTGTTTTCCCGGTCTCCGATATTCATGAGAACCTGGGACAATTTTGTCCGAATGCGGTATCTCGACCTACTCCTCCCGTGCCTGCGGCTCTCTGAGCCCCGCCGGGGGAGGAGTCTGTCACCCGTCCGTGGGCATATCCACCCCCATGGGATTTTCCCCACCGGACTACTTCTTCCGAATTTGATTCTGTCTCGCAGGTTTCTACCCCGTCTGTTTCAGAATCTCAGGCCGGCTACGACCCCAGCCTTGTCAGGCTATGGCGGCAGATGCCAAGGCCCGGTTAGAGAAGTATATGCCAGAAATTTTTCCCTAAGTCCAGTCGGACAGTGATCAGCCATCGCTGTTATTCAGACAGCATGGCCCGTCTCCTGGTATTCCTCTTACAGAGGACTTCAAACAGGAGTATGGGGATAGGGAGGCACTCTCTGCGGGTCGGGCTACCGGATGTCCCTTTGATAGTGCCTTCTCTTTCTATCGGGATGATACCCAGGGCTTCTTTTCAGCCAAGGGTTTATCCCAGGAAATTTTTTGGTATGGGACAACGTTTGAATATCAATTTCAAGTCTCAGTCCTATAGATCAGGTCGGGCTTAAGACTTTCGTCGTACCTGGTTTCACTGTTACGCCTTCGGGCCAGATCAGTTGAACTGAATGTGACCGAGGGGGACTCCAATTTGTTGGATGAACTCCTGCTTTTGTTAGCTGGACTTCAGTGGTCTCGGCTCTCATCAGCGGCGATTGACATTACGCATCAACGCCGCATGTTGGCGCTCTCCACACTGGGAGTGCTAGAGAAAGACATCCCGCCTCTCTTGTGGGGTATCCCTTCCTCGCATCCCAAACTCTTTGGGGGCCAGTTTAATGAGGTCTTCCACAAAGAGATAGAGGGTCGCAAACAGGCAAAGGAGATGGCTAGACAATTCTTGCCCACTCAGCCTGCTCGGTCCTTTCCGAAGTCTAAGTCGGTCTCGACAGGCGCTAACCGCTCAAATCGTCGAGTGACTATGACTATCCCTCGGGTTGAGACCCCTACCATGGGCAACCGTGGTAGAGGCTCGGCGAGAGGAGGAGTGGGGCGTAAGACCGCCGCCAAGGGCCCGGTCAGGCCCAAGTCGGCATTTTGATGCCTTACCCCGAGTGCTTGTGGACAGTGTAGGCGGGCGGCTCCAGAGATTCCTCCCAGTTTGGGAGGCAATCTCCGTCGACGCCTTTGTGCTATCCGTCGTGCGCGACGGCTTTTACATAGATCTGATAAAGCTAATTCCGCCTTTTTGCAGCAGCACATCTCCTCAGAGATCGCCTCTCTGCTGGGAAAGGGCGCTGTAGAAAGGGTGAGAGATCCTCATCTCTGTCTCTCCCCAATATTTGTCATTCCCAAGCGCTCGGGAAGTTTACGTATGATTCTAAATATGAAAAGAATCAGCAGGTTTATACCTCCAGTGCATTTTCACATGGAGACCTTGACATCTATTCTGCCCTTGATCAAGCGGGACGACCTTGCGATCTCCCTCGATTTCAAAGACGCGTATTTTCACATTCCCATTCACTCTGTCGAGATATTTGCTGGGATTCGCGTTCCAGGGCGAAACGTTTCGATTTCGTGCCCTGCCCTTCGGGCTGAGGCCGGCCCCTCGAGTCTTTACCCGAATAGTGTCGGCCCTGGCCGCGTTTCTACGGAATCGCGGCCTCCGATTATTTGTCTATCTAGATGATTGGCTCCTAGTTGCAAACTCGGAGTCCCTCCTGTTGGATCAGTTATGCCTTTTACTGCGGCTAACGCAAGACTTAGGCTTTCTGATAAACTGGGAAAAATTGGAATTATCTCCCACACGTACCCTGATGTACTTGGGTGCGGAGATAGATATCCCGAATCAGCTTGCCCGCCCCAGTCGGGACAGAATTCGGACTATCGCCATGACCGCACGGTCATTGCGAGTGGCCCGCAGGGTCAGAGCCAGACAATGGCTTCAATTCCTGGGCTATCTGGCCAGTCTAGTCGACGTCTTGCCAGACTGCAGGCTGTTGATGAGGCCCTTTCAGAGCCACCTCCTCAAGATTTTCAGACCGGGCAAAGATTCTCTTTTGGGGTGGATTCCACTCCCAAGAGATATCAAGCTCCTTCTCGCCCCCTGGACGAACAGTTCGTTTCTCAGGGAGGATTTGATAATTCAACCCCTCTTGGGGGATTGTTCATCAACGCCCGACCCTAAAAATGTCGCCGACCCTAGGTTTTTTTTTTTTTTTTTGACTATCGATATCGCGTATTGTGCTGCCTTTGCGATCGCGATCACGATCGAAAAACCCGGAAGTGCTGCGGACAGAACTAGCTGCGTGTATTTACTGCAATAAATCATATATACCAACCTATTATGCCAGTAGTCTTGACCACGGGACCCCTTCGAGAATTTAACACAAATGAGTCACAATATTGTGCGCACCCCCCGTAATCCTATTGTCCCCTTCGCCACTCACGCGCGTCAACACGCCACGGCCATCTTCCTCTTTCTTGATCGCCCCCGACGAGTTAGGATGTCAAGTCACAGCGCTCCTGAAATCAGGTCTTTTTAGTATCTTTTAGGCGCGCTTTTTCGCATCTTTAAAGCACTTTTAGGTACCTATATTCTCTTAGATTATAGTACTTTTGTGTTTTAGTAGTCACTCTTGCCGATTGCAAGGGATTTTTGATTCCTTTTCTTGGCATTTATTTTTCGCTTTCACGGTCAGCCCCACGTAGATATATCTGTGTGTTTGCGGGTGTTTCCGTTTGTCACCGGAGCGGTGTTTGTTCGGTGTTTGTTCTTACGGTTTTTGGCTGTGAAAATTTTTTGTGTGCGTATCTCCCAAATAAACTTTAGTTTTATTACCTGCATTCAGTTAAAGTATTTCATATTTGAAAAGTATACTTTATTTGTCTGTTTTATTGCAGTGTTATGAATTCGGAAGAAGAAGCAGTTAGGTCGCGGAGACCTGCTTCTTCGGAAGAGTCGTCTAGGAAGACGACTCGGCCCTCCAGAACTCTCCCGAGTACTTCGGTACATGGGGGAGGGAGGAGGGCTACGGGTAAGTTGCCTAGTGGTGTTTCCCTGCAGAGTTTGCCAGTCTCGGAGCTTGCGGCTTCGGGGCGGGTGGCGTTAACTGAATCTGGAATGTCAACTCCGAGGCCCGTGGCTTTGGGGTGGGTGGCGTCAGATTCTAGTGGTTTGGATATCTCGAATCTCAAATATGGGGGAACGAGTACTTCCCGGGCTGTGTACATTGCCAGCTGATGGGAATGCTCGAGCTAACAATTATGGACGCTCTTCGGAGCAACAGGTGTTTTCACCTGAGTGCGTGATTACTAGTGCTCTCCTATTGCCGCTCCCTAGCGGTTCAATAGCGGGTTCACACGCCTTTAGTAGTCAACGGGCACATACCGAATCATCTCGGTCCGCCCCCGCACTGGGTGCTTGCAGCACCCAGCCCATGGCTATCGCATCTTTTTTGCTCAGCCAATATGGGTAATTTGTGCGAGACTTTGGGTTCATACCCTCAGCGCACTACTCCCTTTGAGGGAGGTGAGCGTCCCTCCACGGAGGGTTCGGTTCGTGTTTCCGAATCGGCTTTGGGGATCTGAACGAATTCGAATAAGCGCTCTAAGAAAAGGGTTTCGGCTACGACTCTTGTCGAGCCAGCCAAGAAGAAGGCCAAGAAAAAGGCAAAAAGGGGCAAGGTTTTGCCGGCCTCTTGCCCTTCTGGCCTGGCTAACCCGGCTAGTTCCTCTCAAGCTGAAATGTTCAGCATGATGCGGGCTTTCGCTCAGAATCAGGGTTGGTCCCTTGTACCGGCTACTTCAACCCTTGCTTCTGTCCCTATTCCGGGGTCTGACTTTGGGACTAATCAACCTTTTGTGATTGAGTCTTCTTTGTCTGAGTCGGGTTCGCATGCGCCTCCTATTCCCGCGGCCCTCGGGGCTCCGCCGGGCGAGGAGACTTATGTTGAACCATGGGAGGGTCCGCCTGCTGCGTCCTTTGTTGGCGGTCCTTTGTCCCAATCCACTCGGGTAGAACCAGAGTTAGAGGCGGCCTCTCAAGCTTCGGTTTCTGAATCGCTTGGGCAGGCGGAGCCTTAATCGCTCGCCCTGTGCGGGGTGAAAGCGATTGCTTTGTTGTCTAAATATCTCCCTGAATTTCAGTCAACCCGCGCACAGGGTTCGACTTCGCGTTGGTTCAGGCAGCAGGATTCCTCCGATTCCTTCTCTCGAGGAGGATTTTAAGCTGGAGTATGACCGCATCGAGGCTGCGCTTTTGGTTAAGCGCCCTGTTACGGTTAAGGGTAAGGCCTTTGCCTTCGGTTCCCAAGATCAAGACAGCTTTTTCAAAGCTAAGACTCTCTCTCCGGAGATTTTAGAGGTTGGTCGTCGCTTGCGGGCGACTAATCCGCTAACCTCCATTGCTTATAAGACGGAGGATAAGCGTTGGTATAATGTGGAAAACCAGGTTAGGGCAGGTATGCATTTGGCGGCTTTTCAAGGGTTTCTCTCCGACCTTAGGTCCAGGGCGGAGGAGTTGAACGTTACTGATGGTGACAAACTGGTTATCGATGACCTGCTGCATACTCTTTTTTGTTTGCAGTGGTCACAGCTTTCCACTGCAGCTGCTTCGGTTACGTTCCATCGCAGGAGCCTGGCTCTTTCGGCACTAGGTGTTGAGGAGTCGGGCATTGCTCAACTTCTCCGAGATGTTCCGTCTCGGGGTCCTTCGCTTTTTGGTGGTCAATTTGCTACGGTTTTTCAGAGAGAGATTGATGCGCGAAAGCAGGTCTCGGATATGACTAAGCAGTTTCACACTCACTCTAAGTCGACGCGGGCCCCTGTTCGGGTCAACAGTCGTGTGTCTGGGGTCCCGCCTTCTGAGCCGCAGCCAGCTCCTTCTCGCGGGAGAGGGGGATGTGGCAGGGGCTATTCGAGAGGTTCTCGTAAGGCGACGGCTTCGCTTAAGGCCAAGCCTAGGTTTTGATGGTCTTCCCCGAGCGTTCTTCCAGTCATGGTAGGTGGCCGACTTCATTCCTTTCTCCCCGCTTGGGAGGCCATCTCCAGGGACGCGTTTGTTCTCTCCGTCCTGCGAGACGGATTCTTCATAGATCTTTCCGCTTCGCTCCCCGGAGGGGCTATAAGAACTCGGTCACCTCCCATGTCTGCCCTGGCTCGATCTCATGCTTCAAAGGAGATCGAGTCTCTGTTAGAAAAGAGGGCTATAGAGAGGGTAAGAGACAGGCCGTCTCTTTCCCTTTCTCCAATTTTTGTTATTCCCAAGCGCTCGGGAAAACTTTGTTTGATACTGAACCTGAAAAGAATAAACAAATTCATTCCTTCAGTACATTTTCGGATGGAGACTCTCGCCTTCATTCTCCCGTTGATCAAGAGGAAGGACTACGCGGTCTCAGTAGGTCTCAAGGACGCGTATTTTCACATTCCCATTCATCTTCTGGGGTTGTCCTTCCTCACAGAGACTTATCGTTTTCGCACTCTTCCCTTCGGGCTGCGTCCGGCCCCTCGGGTTTTTACTCGAGTTGTAGCTGTGCTGGCGGCCTCTCTGAGGCGACGCGGCCTTCAGCTATTTTGCTACCTGGACGATTGGCTTCTTCTTGCGGAGTCGCGCGATCGTTTGTTAGACGAGACTCGTTTGCTCGTCTTAATCAAGACTTAGGTTTCCTAATAAATTGGGAAAAGTCAGAGTTAGTTCCTACTCGCAGCCTAGTTTTTGTGGGGACGGTGTTAGACATACGGAATCAGTTGGCTCTGCCCTGTCGAGACAGGATTCTCATCATTGTCTCTGCGGCTCGCAAGCTCTTGCTGGCCAGAAGGGTCAAGGCCAGACAGTGGCTTCAGTTTCTGGGTTATCTAGCCAGTCTAGTCGATGTTCTAGAGGACTGCCGGCTCCTCATGAGACCTTTTCAGAGACATCTCCTCAGGTTTTTCAAGCCGGGAAAAGATTCTCTGTTGGTCTGGATTCCATTACCAATAAGAATCAAGTCTCTTCTCTCTTGTTGGACGAGCGAGGAGTTTCTCGCGCGAGGCAAGTCCGTCAGTACACCTCTTCTGTCGATCTCGGTTTCGACGGACGCCTCTCGGTTGGGGTGGGGAGGACACTGCAATGGCAGCACGGTCGCGGGGGATTGGTCTCATCTTGGGACTCTTCCCCATATCAATGTCCTGGAGTTTATGGCAGTTCTGTTGACCCTGCTCCATTCCAGAAGTCGACTTCTCAGTCGTTCAGTTCTGATCCTCACGGACAATGTCACTGTGGCGGCATATATCAATCGGAAGGGAGGCACTCGTTCGGCTGCCCTGAATGCCTTAGCAGCTCAGCTGTGGAGGTGGTGTCGTCGCATGGCGATCACACCCGTGGCCTCTTTCATTCCCGGTCGGGAAAACCTCATTGCGGATTTTCTGTCTCTGGGCAGGTGTCTTCCATCAGAATGGATGTTCCATCCGGAGGTCTTTTGCCGCATTCGCAGTTGCCTAGGTCCACTGGAAGTGGATCTATTTGCGTCGGTGCTAAACCACCAGCTGCCGAACTATTGCTCCCGTGTTCGCGATCAGGGAGCATGGGCTCTCGATGCTTTCTCCCTCAGCTGGGAGAACCTTCAAGGATTCGCCTTTCCTCCCTTCCAACTGATTCCGCGAGTCTTGCGGAAAATCAGGGAAGATCGGGGTCGGGTGCTTGTGATAGCTCCCTTTTGGCCCAGGAGGAATTGGTTTCCGGAGCTAATGAGCCTCCTGAGGGCTCAACCGTTCCTTCTCCCGCTAAGAGCAGATCTGGTGTGGCAGCCCCTCTCGGGGATTCTTCACCACAGTCCGGAGTCCCTTCATTTGACTGCTTGGCCCCTGTCAGGGAATCTGCACGGCAGTCGGGTCTCTCTGATAGAGCCGCGGACTTTTTAATGTCCAGTCGTAGGGTTTCTACTAGGGAAATTTATAATTCCCGTCTCTCGGTCTTTTTCCTTTGGTGTAAAGAGCGAAATCAAACCCCTTCTAAGGCTCCTATTGGTTCAATTGCGGATTTCCTAATCTCGTTATTTGACAAAGGGAGATCCATCTCTACTATCCGAGGCTACCGTTCGGCGATTGGGGCCATTCATTCGGGTTTCTCAGATGGTTCGGGGATTTCCAATTCCCCGCTATTGAGTGGTTTGATTCGGTCGTTCTTTCTGAAACGTCCTCCTTGTTCTAGGTTAGTACCGTCTTGGAGTCTGCCTAAGGTCCTGGAGGCCTTGGCGAAACATCCTTTTGAACCGTTAGGTGAAGCTTCGCTTCATCATCTTACGGTTAAGATGCTCTTTTTGGTAGCTATTGCCTCTGGGCAGAGGCGCAGTACTCTTCATGCTCTCTGTCTTACTCCTGGTCATGTTCGCTGGGAGAGGAAAGGCGTTAGATTGATTCCTAAGGCTTCTTTTATTGCCAAGAATCAAACGGCTGCCTCTGGCCCTGTTGAGATTTTTCTCTGTCCGCTTTCTGGGTTTTCGTCAGTGCGCGAGGACAAAGTTTGGTGTCCTGTTAGGGCTCTCAAATGGTATATTGATAAGACTAAGTCTTATCGTAAGGATGATCAGTTGTTCCTGATCACTAGATAGCCTTTTTCTCCTGCTTCTCTTGATTCCATTTCTAGATGGATTGTAGAGGCTATTAGGGCTGCTGGCACAGGGGCTCTTTTTTCTGACAGTAAGCCTCGTGCTCATGACACTCGTAGTGTCAGCACTTCTTGGGCTCTGTTTCAAGGTGTGGCGCTTGATGATATTTTGAAGCCTGCTTATTGGCGTTCGTCCAATTCCTTCATTTCTTGCTACCTTAGGGATGTTCCCGCAGGTGAGGCTATGTTTGCGTCAGCCACCTTGAAGCCCGCTGTGTCTTCTTTGTATTCTTCGGTGTAATCCTATTCCCTTCTGCTTGAGACATGCCTCCCGGTCTTTGAGTTGGCGCTGGTCTGGCATAATAGGTAGGTATATATGATTTATTGCAGTAAATTTGTAAAATCAGCACTGATTTTCTTATTTACTATATAAATCTATATACCTACCTATGACCCTCCCTCCTTCCCCTCTCCTTGCAAGCAACATGTTTCTACTTGGGGTTGCTCGCAAAAGAGGAAGATGGCCGTGGCGTGTTGACGCGCGTGAGTGGCGAAGGGGACAATAGGATTACGGGGGTGCGCATAATATTGTGACTCATTTGTGTTAAATTCTCGAAGGGGTCCCATAGTCAAGACTACTGGCATAATAGGTAGGTATATAGATTTATATAGTAAATAAGAAAATCAATGCTGATTTTACAATTTTTATTCATTGCTGGCGTGGGGGAGGTGTTTTTCGTCTTCCGCTTTTTATACCCCCGCCAAACGAAGTTTGAAGGGGGTATATAGGAATCAGTCGATGGTTGGGCGGTCGGGCGGGCGGGCGGGTGGGCGGGCGGTCGGGCGGTAGGTCCGTTGCAAATCTTGCGGATTGAACTACTTCCTCAGTTTTTGACCGAAAGTCATGAAATTTGTTACACACATTGGTCTTGGTGGGAAGATGTGCAAGACTTATTTTTTGGATGAGTCGGAATCTGCGTTGCCATGGTAATGGCATATTTATGGCAGAAAATCAAGGAAACACCTTGCGGATCGAACTACTTCCTCAGTTTTTGACCGAAAGTCATGAAATTTGGTACACACATTGGTCTTGATGGGAAGATGTGCAAGACATATTTTTCGGATGAGCCGGAATCTGCGTGGCCATGGTAACGGCATATTTATGGCAGAAAAATCAAGGAAACACATTGGAGATCGAACTACTTCCTCAGTTTTCGACCAAAAGTCAAGAAAGGCTGTTGTCACGGGGCGGGGGTATTAATCATCATCTTCAGTGATACTTCTAGTTGAAGATGGCAATTAAAACCATAATATCCTATCGTGACGCTAAATTTTCCCTTTAACAGTGGCGTAGCTAGAGTCTAGCCATTGTGGGAGCACTGGCACCATTGGAGGCACAAGTCTTTCGGAATAATTAACCTTCGGAATAATGCGACAAATGATCGCAATTACGAACCCTTTTTCATTTTCGGAATTATGAACCCCCAGGCATGGGAAATTAGTGTTTCGGAAATACGAACCTTCGAAAATACGAACCTTCGGAAAAACGAACCTTCGGGAAAACGAGATGCCCCCACAACAACCCCTCCGGCTCTGAGGCTCAGTCCCGAGTTACGGAAACGTAAGCGCCTGAGTACTGCCCAGCCAGCCGGCGGGGCGGACTCTCTCCCCTTGACATCGACTGTGTGTTCACCTCATGTGTCAGGGGGGGCCAAGAAGAAGAGGGTTAGCCCCATTGGGGCGACTACTTCTTCTGAGTCGGGCGTCTCCCATGAATTTCTGAATTATCCGAAGATCATTGTGGAGAGGAGTGGTTGGTCAGACTCTGTGTCCGTACCCCCCACCACGCCTGACTCCAACCCCTCCCCCCATGGGGGAAGGGGGGATACCTGTACCCGCCCGGGGCCGGATCCGGTTCGGATATCGATTTTTCGGTTCCCTGATCCGGTTCCGGTTCGGATATCGATTTTTCGGTTCCCCTTCCAGCGGCACTTTGTGTTACGCCTGGGGAGGAATCTCGGGACTTCCTAAACCGCCCTTTTGGGATCAGGCTTCGCAGTCGAGATTCTCGGAGGATGATGCCTCTTCACAGGCTGTGGTTACACCCCAGACCTTTCGGTCCCTGGAGGTAGATACTCAGTCCTGCTGGAGAAATATCTTCCTGACACCTTTTGCCGTGTCGGGTCGATTTGGGACTTTCGTCTTTCCCCTTTTCAAAGGTGAGCGTCCCTCCAAGGGCATCCCTCTTACAGAGGGCTTTAAGCGAGTCTACAATGACTTGCTTCTCAGCCTCCTTCCCTTCTTGGTAAGGCTTGACCCAAGACCAGGGTTCTCATCTTCTCGCAACAAGACACTCTCGATTCCTTACGAGACAGTCTCGTTCCAGTGACCTCATTCTTGAGGTGGAAGGCTTGGTGTCAACTTCGAGTAAAAGTTACACCAAAGTGGAGAATTCCTCGAACCTGAAGGAAGTTCTTTCCAGGTCAACCTACTTGGGTACGCTCCTTCCCTTCGGGCTAGGGGCTAGGAACTCCAGATGTCTGAGTCAGACATTCTGTTGTTAGAGGGTCATAACTACCCTGTTGGTCAGTGTTCCCCTCTCCAGTCAACACCTCTTTGGAGGTAGGGTGACTGAAGAGATCCAACTTGAAGTTGCATCACGCACGGAACTTCCATACGCCTTAAGTCCTATAACGGCTCCGAAGTCGCAGGCTCAGGCTAACGTTCCACCTCCTTGGAGGTGTCACTTCCGGCTTTTCAGCCCACTCGTACACCGCTAGTTCAGCCTAGTACTCCACTTTCGTTTGGAGCCAAGGCGGGGCCTTCTCGTAGTAGGAAGAAGGCCCGGGGTCGCGTTCGGGGCCGTGTTTTTCGGCCCACGATTCACAACCCTCCTACACTCTCGCCCCCTTTTTTCTAGAGCTCATCTCCACAGAGACTCAGGAGCTGCTGGTAAAGGGCGCGGTTGACAGGGTACAAGACACCCTCATCGGTGTCTCTCCCCATCCTTGTTTTTCCCCCAACACTCGGGGAGACTCAGTTTGGTCTGGATATGACGGTCATGAATACCTTCATACCTAGGGAGCTTTTCCGCTTGGAAACCTATACATGTAAATTTTTGCCTTTTAAGGCGAAACTTTCCGGTTCAGAGCCTTACTTTTCGGCCTGGAACCCTCACCTCAAGTTTTTACTTGAGTAGTCTCTGCCCTAGCCGCTTTCCTCAGGTATCGCGGTCTGAGACTTTTACACCCTTCTTCAAGGGACCTACCAGGTTTCTCCTTCAAGCCGAAATTTTTCCGGTTCAGAGCCTTACTTTCGGCCTGAAACCCCCACCTCGAGTCTTTACTCGAGTAGTCTCTGCCCTAACCGCTTCCTCAGGTATCGCGGTCTGAGACTTTTTCAATACGCCCATCTCAAGGGACCTGTTAGGTTCTCGTTCATGGCGAAACTTTCTGGTTCAAAGCCTTACCTTTCAGCCTGATACCAGCACCTCGAATTTTACTCAAGTAGTCTCTGTCCTAGCCGCTTTCCTCGGGATCGCGGTCTGAGACTTTGCACTATCTGGACGACTGGCTCCTGGTGGCGAGCTCTGTGTCCGTTCCTCAGTCTCACATGGACCTACTTCTTTGTACCCACAGAGAGTAGGTTTCATAGTCCATTGGGATAAGTCGGAGTTGACTCCTACCTGCAGGCCCAATTACCTGGGTGAGGAAATAGACATCGTGAACCAAGTTGCCCGCCCTAGCGGGAGAGGTTTCAAGCGATTGTCTTCCTAGCTCGATCTCTTCGTCTCTTACGTTGAGTTCGGGCAGGCCGGTGGCTCCATTTCTTGGGCCACTTATCGAGCCTTGTGGATGTCCTCCAAGACTGTCGGCTTCATATGAGGCCATTCCAACTTCATCTGAAGTTTATCAAAGCCCAGTGTAGACTCTCTCGCGGTGTGGATTCCTCTCACGAGGGAATCAAACGCCGGTTTTTCCCCCTGGCCAAAAGAGTGGTTCCTTCTTCAAGGCAAGTCTCTTCGCACGCCCCTTCCGTCAGTCACCGGCTAGACGGATGCCTCACTTCTGGGGTGGGGCGGCCCTTGTTCGGGCCAGGTTGGTCTCGGGGCTCTGGTCACACCTGTGCACCTTGCCTCACATCAGTGGAGTTCATGGCAGTCTTCATGTCTCCCGCTTTTCGGAAACATGTTTGTAGGTCGCTCCGTCCTGTTTTGGACGGACAACACCTCTGTTGCTGCCTACTCCAACCGAAAAGGCGGGTCTCGTTCCGTTCGCTGAACGATCTGACCGCTAAGCTTGGAGGTGGTGTCGGTCTCTCCGAGTATTTCCGATCGCCTCTTATGCTCCCGGCCAGGACAATCCTATTGCATTTTTTCTGTCCCGGGGCATGTGTCTCCCCTCTGAGTGGACACTGAATCAAGAGCTCTTCGACTACCTCAGTTCAGTCTGCGCCCCTCTAGAGATAGACCTGTTTGCAGCTCTCGAGGGTGAGATCCGGAAGCTTGGGCCCTCGATGCGTTCTCCCTTCAGTGGAAGAACTTCCGGGGTTACGTTTTTCCGCCGGTCTCCTTAATTCCTCAGGTCCTGGGGAAGATTCAGGGGGATCAGGCGTGGTTTCTGCTCATAGCACCTTGCTGGCCGAGGAGACCTTGGTTTTCCTCTTCTTCTGTCTCTGCTGGACGGTCGGCCTCTCTCCCTTCACCGGAGAGCAGACCTCATAGCTCAGCCCCTATTAGGGATCCTCCACCATCGCCAGGCGGCTCTACATTTGACCGCCTGGCCTCTATCGGGGAGGATGCGAGGACGGCAGGACTCTCAGAGAGAGCCTCCCATTTCATAGTCCAGAGCAGAAGAGATTCTACCCGAGCTGTTTACAACTCGAAATTAGAAGCCTTCCATGCTTGGTGTGGGGAGAAGGGATTTGCTTCCCGTTCTGCCCCGGTGGGTGCTATTGCAGATTTCCTTATCGCCCTTTTCGATAAGGGCAAGTCCCTCTCTACCATTTGTGGTTACCGGTCCGCTATTGCTCCGGTTCATCTTGGTTTTTCTGATGGTTCGGGAGTTTCAAACTCTCCCTTCTTGACTCATTTGCTGAGGTCTTTCTTTGAAACGACCAGCAAATCGCCAGTTGACTCCTGCGGGGAGCCTTCCTTTGGTTTTGGACGCCTTGGCCAAACCGCCCTTTGAGCCGTTGTGCAAAGCGTCTTTACACCATCTCTCGATTAAGACCGCCTTTCTCGTCGCTATTGCTTCTGGGCAGAGGAGAAGCACTATTCAGGCTCTCTCTACGGCGCCCGGGCATATCAGATGGGAAAGGCAATGTGTACGTCTTGTCCCTCGACCTTCGTTTATTGCCAAGAATCAGACAGATTCTTCTGGCTCAATCGAAGTGTCAATCGTGAGTCCTCTGTCAGAATTCTCTTCTGTCAAGGAGGATAAATCTTGGTGCCCTGTTAGGGCTCTCAAATGGTACTTGGATAGGACTAAGGTTTTTCGTAAGGATGATCAGCTCTTTCTCTTTCCCGTCACCCTTATTCCCCAGCATCACGGGAGACTATCTCCCGTTGGATTGTCGAGGCTATCCAAGCTGCGGGTTCGGAGGCTCTCCTGTCTGAGAATCCTCCAAGAGCGCATGATACTAGGAGTGTTTCTACCTCCTGGGCGCTTTTTCAGGGTCTTCCTTTAAAGATGCCACCCGGGTTTTTATCCGTGCTATTCTAGCAAATAGGTAGATACATCGATTTATTGCTGTAAATCAAGAAAATTATAACTAATTTTGTTATTTACTAGATAAATCTATGTATCTACCTATGTCCCTCCCTCCAGCCCCTCTCCTTGTCTGACATCATGTCCTAGATCTGTCTCTGACTGCTCGGAAGAGGAAGAGTATGGCGGTGGCGCGATTGGATTGGTGGACGGGGAGTGCGCGCGCGCAGGCAGGGGCTGCGCGTTTTAGACTTAGTTTTTCACGAATGACGGCATAGTTTGGGAAACTAGCAAATAGGTAGATACATAGATTTACAGTTAACAACAAAATTATTCATACCCCTTTTTTGCATTTTTCCTAAAAATGAATGGTTAACTGAATTTAATTACACATCACTTGAATACATTTAGTTATCATCTGCAAATGAATGCTGTTTCTGGTTTCACCTCATTTGCATAACAATAGAAAAGGTGAATTATCCAAACTGGGTGATGTTCAAAATTATTCATACCCTTGGTGATCTATTGACTTTGTCAATCAGTATGAATCCAGTCCTTGTGATTAATGCTCGTAACACTTTCTTCACACTGTCACAATGCTTCTGGAGGTCTCTACTGAGATATCAGGCCAATACCTGGTCTCCAAAGGCCCAATCTCCTTGAGGATGTTGTCCACACATGCCATCACCTGGTCTTCAGGGGATTTGGTGGATTTAAAGCAGATTTTGTGTTTGCAGGTGGTGTAGTTTTAGACGTCATGAGGATAGAACTATGATATTGATATTTCGTTAATATTCCTTACATTTTAATGACAATTCTGTATTTCTAAGTTGAAACAAAGCACTCTTCCTGGAGGGACTTCCCTAGAGGCCTTCACTGTTGCACTGTCAAGGGAAGGTATTTCCTGATACTTTTGTTCCATTATTATTAAGAATGTTTAGGGAGGCCATGGTAGTTGTCTAAAGGTTGGATGGTGCCAATTTTATCAGTTTATTCAGTTACACTGATTGACACATTTTTGATATGGACACCTGCAAGTGGGTACTCTAGTGAAGCTTAAAATACTGATCTTTATGTTCCAGTGCACTGTCAAAGTGGTAGCATTTTGTGCACTGCAGCTGGTAACATGGAGGGCATATGGTATAAATTTGGTTTACATTCATTTTGATATCAAGGATTGTAGCTTTCATACCAAAGATACAAAGAATATACCATATGAAGAATAATATACAGTAACAGTCAATGTGGGATGTGTATGGTACTCAAAGGTTACATACAGTTATTCATGGTGACCTGACGTTAGAGTCATGCAATGACTTTAATATCACCAACATGGCCTTCCTGACCACTCTGATTAAGAATGGGGCCAATGAATAAAGGTGAACCCTCCCACAGGCAGTGCAAAATGGAAGGGCTCTTCAGGAATGGTGCTTTGCTTCATAAGTAGATACAGAATTTTCATTAAAATACATGGAATAAATGACCGAAAATTTCAATATCATAGTCCTCTCATCATGAAGTCGATAACTGCATCACCTGTAGGACACGAAATCTAATGAACTCCCCGAAGGTCAGGTGAAGGCATGTGTGGACAACATCCTCAAGGAGATTGAGCCATTTGAGAACAGGTACTGGCCTGATATCCCAGCAGAGACCCCTCCCCGGAAGCCTTGTGACGGTGTATTAAAATAAAGTGAATTACAAGCATTAATCACAACGATCGGATTCATACTGATTGACAAAGTCAATAAATCACCAATGGTATGAATAATTTTGAACATCGCCCATTTTGGATAACTCACCTTTTCTATTGTTATGCAAATGAGGTGAAACCGGAAACGGCATTCATTTGCAGATGATAACTAAATGTATTCAAGTGAAGTACAAGTAACTTCATTTAACCATTCATTTTTAGGAAAAATGCAAAAAACTAGAATTTTCCAAGGGGTATGAATAATTTTGTTGTTAACTGTATCTAGTAAATAACAAAATTAGTTATAATTTTCTTGGTTTCGGAGGTGACAACAATGTTAACACTCACTTCTGCTGTAAATAAGTGACAATAAGACAAAACATTTTCATTTTTATCAATGTTTTTAATAACTACAATTCAAGAACAGGAAATTAACTCCATTTCAAGTAGAAAAATCACACAGAACCAGTATTTTTGAAACTTGATAATTCGCATGAGTAGTTTGCCTATCGTATGGGTGAAGGACATGAGCTAAATATTGTCATCTGAAGAAACATGCCCACTCCACATTCTAACTTAAATTGAGATGAGGGTGTAAGATCATTTTAATCATGCTTCTTTGCTCTCAGTACATTTCATCCCACAGCACCAGGAAAGAACTGCTTTGTTTCGGAGGTGACATTCAATTGTTAACATGGTGTTGAAATATTCATATATGAATAACAAAAGCAAAAGATCTTGTTTAATTTGAGGATATTATTTTTTTGCACTTGGTCAAATGTATAAATTTATTTTAGTATGTTGATGAATTCTTTATCATACTTGATAGCCACTATACAAATATTTCAATACTGCTGCAAGGAATTTGGTTCAGAGTAAATTTTCTACACAAGATTCATTTAAACTATTGACATTAATAAGATACATGTACATTTTGATTATCTTTCTAAATTGCTTGAAAATTACCTGCCATTAATGTGTGTTAGTCATTTTGAGAGTAATCAGTATAAGATTAGAAAGACCCAATTGTTTCGGAGGTGACATTTAATGTTAACAACACAGCTACTGGGATGTTAACTATTTGCGAACATTCATGTGTTTCCCCAAGGCTATAACTTTAAAATGTGAGCTTTTTCTTTCAGTTCTTACTTTTCATTTCATTTAGTTATTCGCTTTCACCATAATGGATGATTCATAGTTTGCTTTACATTGTAATTTGTTCTAATCACAACATTTTTTTACAGTTTTGTTGAGACAACGCAGTTTGTGTTTCCGAGCTGAAGAGAGCTGAAGAGAGCGTCATGCTTGTCTGTGAAATTGAGGGGAAAATTTTGATTACTTATGTTTGTTTTTTGTTTCAATGGGCAATTCCATGATTAAGTGGACATCAGGCCAAACTTTATTTTTGCTCTTTCTCAAATTCAGGTCGATTTTGGGGGTTTAAATAAATACAGGAATTGTTTTTACAAATGGGTTTCACACTCGCTAAAAACAATTTATTTAATATTACCCCTTATAGAAGAATCCGAACCATACTCAAATTTATACAGATGGAACTTCACACAGTTTTTTAGTCATGGACAAAAATATACTGCATATTTTGTGAATTTTTCAATTAGATACATGTATTTGCGAACAAATTGAATAAATTTATTTATGACATTATATCACCCGACGGATTAATTCAATACCTTTGACTTGATAGTCCCCCATATTGGGATAGTTTGAACCTGATCACTCAGGGCACTCCGGTGGTCTAGTGGTTATGACACTGGTCTAGTAATCCAGAGGTCGCGGGTTCGAATCCCGCCCGGTTCCGCCTGTGATTTTTTTCACAGCACCCGGGCAACCTATCACACAGCAGTAGCGTGTGTCACCCCCTTGTGGGCCGTTGGAGACAAATTGAATAAATTTATTTATGACATTATATCACCCGACGGATTAATTCAATACCTTTGACTTGATAGTCCCCCATATTGGGATAGTTTGAACCTGATCACTCAGGGCACTCCGGTGGTCTAGTGGTTATGACACTGGTCTAGTAATCCAGAGGTCGCGGGTTCGAATCCCGCCCGGTTCCGCCTGTGATTTTTTTCACAGCACCCGGGCAACCTATCACACAGCAGTAGCGTGTGTCACCCCCTTGTGGGCCGTTGGAGACAAATTGAATAAATTTATTTATGACATTATATCACCCGACGGATTAATTCAATACCTTTGACTTGATAGTCCCCCATATTGGGATAGTTTGAACCTGATCACTCAGGGCACTCCGGTGGTCTAGTGGTTATGACACTGGTCTAGTAATCCAGAGGTCGCGGGTTCGAATCCCGCCCGGTTCCGCCTGTGATTTTTTTCACAGCACCCGGGCAACCTATCACACAGCAGTAGCGTGTGTCACCCCCTTGTGGGCCGTTGGAGACAAATTGAATAAATTTATTTATGACATTATATCACCCGACGGATTAATTCAATACCTTTGACTTGATAGTCCCCCATATTGGGATAGTTTGAACCTGATCACTCAGGGCACTCCGGTGGTCTAGTGGTTATGACACTGATCTAGTAATCCAGAGGTCGCGGGTTCGAATCCCGCCCGGTTCCGCCTGTGATTTTTTTCACAGCACCCGGGCAACCTATCACACAGCAGTAGCGTGTGTCACCCCCTTGTGGGCCGTTGGAGACAAATTGAATAAATTTATTTATGACATAGATACATGTAATTTGTAGGGCATTTAGTATCACCAATTTAAAAGAAAGTAGGCAATAATAAGTTGTTGAAAATGTATAAAAATCTCAAATATGTAGTACTGGACAATACAATACAATCAGGAGGAATATTTTTTCAAAAACTTTGGTTTGTTTCTCATGTCCTTTTTTTGTAATGTTACTGTCATCAAACGTTCTCATTACAGCTCTTATTTTATTTATTTACTTTTGGTTTCTTTATGTACTGTAGACCTTTGGTAGGTGAATATATATTTGCAATATTTAAAATTTGATAAAGTGTAAAGTTACTAATCATGAAATTGCCCCAATAATTTTGCCCATAAATTTCACAGACGGTCCGGACACAAACTGGTCTCAAATATCCTTAATATAACTAAGGGACTGAAACTGGGAAAGGGAAATTAAGGAAGCATATTATTTCCTTGAAATTTGAGTGCTGATAACCAAATTATGTGATTAAACATTGTAATAACGAAACACCTCACCAAAATTATACTGAGATAGAAAGTCTAGAAATCTTGTTTTGGACCTCTCCAGTACTGGGGACTTTATTCCTCTGTTTACTTAAGTTGTTATTGTTACATAACCACAACAATTTTAAAAATAATGTCATAAACAGTCCATCTTTTATGTGAATAAATAAAAACAAATAAAAATTCAAGAAGAAGTTTATCATGTTATTGTTTTCCAATAACATTACATGGTTATAACATGACTTTGTGTATATGTATAAAAAATGACATTCAAGTGAATACATTTTGCCAAGTTTTGTGCAAAATGGACCTTTGACAAGATGTTGCACCAAATATTGTTGTCAATGCAATATCAAACTCCTTCCAAGAGAATGCTAATGCCCAACTAATGGATTACTGAGTTCAGTCATTATATTGACTGATATCAACATTAAAACTCATTTAAAATTAAAATTCCAAGTGAATGCCAATGCCGAGTTGATTGATTAGTCATTTCAATCTTAAACATGAACAGTTGTCAACAACAAACTCATTTAATATTCAACTTCCAATTGAATGTTAATTTCCCTCTGAATGATTTCTTTCCCTTCAGTCATGTTCTTCATTTCAAAGGGACTTACAAAACAACAAGTTCAATGGACTAATTATTGCTACTTTCAAAACAGAAAATATCCCATAAATCATTCAAAAGGTTGCAGACATAGCTCGTCTCAAAAACCCTATAAAGAGACCAAAATGGATCAGGAAATAAAGATATTGTATTAAAAGAAAATATTGTTATCATATTGGGTATTAAAGTAAAAAATCATAATGAACCAGAGCAGTTACACGAGCCATCTTTGATTTGAAATGTCAATTTAAAACGTTGATTATACTAGTCTGCCTTAAGTTTATGCCTCTAAATGGTTGACCTCGATGGACCACTGGGTGTTGCAGGCATGCCACTGAATAGCTTCACTTGCAGTTTTTGTTTAGTCTTCCCCATGGTTATAATGCTGATTTATCATTCTGTTGATTAATAAGAAGGAATTGTAGTCGCCAGCTCATAAGATTTAGGCCTGGATATTTTCCATGTGCTGGTAAGGTACATGTACACGTGTAGGAGCTTTTTAGCTCACCTGAGCCTAAGGCTCGAGTGAGCTATTGCGATGGAAATTTGTCCGTCGTGCGTCGTCCGTTAACTTTTTACATTTTCATCTTCTTCTCCAAAACCCATGATCGGAATTCAACCAAACTTGGTAGGAATCATCCTTAGGGGTAGGGGACCCAAAGTTGCTAAAATGGTACATGTGGCCCCCAGGGGGGCCCAGGGGGAGGGCCCCCAATTGTAAAAGCTATGTAAATTTCAAACATCTTCTTCTCCAGAACCAGGCATAGCTCAGACTTGGTATTGTGTATGGAGATACCTCTATAGATGAAGCATGAATGTTGTTCATGAAATTTCTCTGAGTGGCCCTATAGGGGCCCTGTGGGGGTAACATATTGGAGGGGGGGGGGGGGGGGGGGGGGGGGGGGCGCTGCCAGGCAAAATGTACATTCTGATCTTCTTCTCCAAAACACATGATCGGAATTCAACCAAACTTGGTAGGAATCATCTTTAGGGGTAGGGGACCCAAAGTTGCTAAAATGGTACATGTGGCCCCCAGGGGGCCCAGGGGGAGGGCCCCCAATTGTAAAAGCTATGTAAATTTCAAACATCTTCTTCTCCAGAACCAGGCATAGCTCAGACTTGGTATTGTGTATGGAGATACCTCTATAGATGAAGAATGAATGTTGTTCATGAAATTTCTCTGAGTGGCCCTATAGGGGCCCTGTGGGGGTAACATATTGGAGGGTGGGGGGGTGCTGCCAGGCAAAATGTACATTCTGATCTTCTTCTCCAAAACACATGATCGGAATTCAACCAAACTTGGTAGGAATCATCCTTAGGGGTAGGGGACCCAAAGTTGCCAAAATGGTACATGTGGCCCCCAGGGGGGCCCAGGGGGAGGGCCCCCAATTGTAAAAGCTATGTAAATTTCAAACATCTTCTTCTCCAGAACCAGGCATAGCTCAGACTTGGTACTGTGTATGGAGATACCACTATAGATGAAGAATGAATGTTGTTCATGAAATTTCTCTGAGTGGCCCTATAGGGGCCCTGTGGGGGTAACATATTGGAGGGTGGGGGGGGGGGGGGGCGCTGCCAGGCAAAATGTACATTCTGATCTTCTCCAAAACCCATGATTGGAATTTAACCAAACTTGGTAGGAAGCTCAGACTTGGTATTGTGTATAGAGATACCTCTATAGATGAAGAATGAAAGTTGTTCATGTGCTAGAGAGAACATGCACCAGATGTGAATTGATCCACCTCAGGTGAGCGTCGTGCCCCCGGGGCTCTTGTTTTTGTTACATCATAAGATTGTAGAATAGGACATAAACCGTCCCATGTATTACCATGGTATCCAGATAATTATGGTGAGCTAGGACTACAAAAAGCTCTTCTGTTCTATTGATTGAGTAGATATTTAATGTGTTAGAAAATGTTACCTAAATAGTGAAAAGAAATTGAAGTTTTGCCTTGCACTTCCATGTAACAATATGGTGTTAACAAACAATGTCACCTCCGAAACACAAGGAAAAGCAATCTACGTGGAAAGCTGTTTTGCTAAATCTGCACAATTAAATTGTTAGTTGGAAATCATGTATTTGAGGTTAAAGCATTTAGATGTTTACTGAACTGGAACAGGAAAATTGATCTTGATTACAATATCATGTATAAAACGGATAGATGCATTTTGTGCATGCTCTTTGTTAAAAAAGTGGAAAAAATGTAAATTTGCAGTAAAACATGCAGTGAATTAATCAAAAAGAAAGTTAGAGTGTGGTAGTTAATATCTCCACTTTGAGACGTAAGTTACCAAAATAAATGAAACTATTTGTGAACATAATATGGTTTCCTTTCAATAGAAATGAGTAAAAAGTCTTGTTAACAGTATTTTGTCACCTCCGAGACAGTAATTTTTCGTTTTTATTATATCTTACACTGTACATTAATCTATTGGAAATTGTCACTTTCTGTTGTAATATTAGGATTCTCATCCAAAGGGGATTGCTGTCAATTGGACAATATCTAACAAAAGTGTTTCGTCTGAAAGAAATTATCAGATATTATACACTTGTTGTTTCGGAGGTGACAGTTGTTTCGGAGGTGACAAGTGTTAACGGAAATGTGTAAATTGCCCCAAAATGAAAACAAATGGCTCTCTTTCTACTTCTTTCCTTCATAGATAGTGTTAAGGGAATATGTTACATTTTTTATAAATGTAATGTATAATTGATGTCAAGAATATAAAATCAAATGTATAAACCTGTTGTTTCGGAGGTGACAAAACAGTTAACGGAAAAGTTAACATAAATTTATAAATGCTAACAACAAAATAAACCAACTTATTTAAATGAAATAATCTTGTGACCAAAGTAAAGTTAGATCGATTACTTTTCTGTTTTGATAGTAATTAACAAAGTTCAATGTTATTAATTATGAACAACAGCTTACTCAATAGAGGGGTTAATTGTTAACGGAAAATGTCACCTCCGAAAAGTAAAGTTTGAACAATTTCAGTCTTGAAAGAAGACAAAGCAGAACCTGGAAAACATAATGGCATTTAATATTGGATACTTGTCTATCACAACAACAACAAAAATAATGGAAAGGAATAAACAATTTAAAATGCTGGTTTTGACAAAAAAACTATGTCAGAGCGAGTACACCAAAAGTGTCTGATTTCAAGCACATAAGTGTCCGTCACATCTGAAAGAAAAACAGAGAACTTTCTTAAGGTACCCAAGGTAGACACTGGGGGGGGGGGGGGGGGGGTAGGTTTATGGAAAAAAATAGTGCACATCTTTCAATGTATATGAAAGTTCTACACCAATTAGTGCCAATACTGTGTTTTACACCACTGATTGTAAAAATGGCCATATACAAATGCAGAGTGACCTTTATTTTGCTCCCATAAAACATAAATACTAGTACAATGGAAGATATGCAATCTAAATTTGATATTCAAATATTCAAACACAACTTTACATTTTGTTGATGCTGCCCTCATTGTTCTGTTCTTTATAGGGTCAAAGGTCATTTGTCCATTTCTTGCACTCTTCTGCATTTCTTGACGGATTTAGTTCAAATTTTGCATGAAGGTGTCTCTTGGTGCAATCTAAAAATCTACAGTTTTTGGTGATGCTGCCACTAGTGTCCCGTCTTTTATAGGGTCAAAGGTCATACTTCAGAGCATGGTGTGAATGCAGTCTGCAGGCCACATTTCTGGATGGATTTCTTTCAAGTTTTGTATGGGGATGTATCTTGTTTTAATCTACATAGCTTTACTTTTTGGTGATGCTGCCCTCATTGTTCTGTTCTTTATAGGGTCAAAGGTCATTTGTCCATTTCTTGCACTCTTCTGCATTTCTTGACGGATTTAGTTCAAATTTTGCATGAAGGTGTCTCTTGGTGCAATCTAAAAATCTACAGTTTTTGGTTATGCTGCCACCAGTGTCCCATCTTTGATAATGTCAAAGGTCATATTTTGGTTGCATGCATTCTGGAGGACACATTTGATTTCTTTCAGATTTTGTTTGGAGGTCCATCATAGATTACTCTAGACCTCTACATTTTTTGGTGATGCTGCCCTCAGTGTTCCGTCTTTCATAGGGTCAAAGGTCATATTTTAGTGGATATCTTGTGTGCGCTCTGAGATCACATTTCTTTACAGATTTCTTTTGAATTTTGCATTATACTCTAATCTGCACACATTGTTTCGGTGATGCTGCTCCTAGTGTTGACAATAGTCCGGGCCACTGGCAGCAATCTCTACGCCATCTTTTTGTTTGAGGAAGGGGAGGGGGGAGGTTCTTTGTCCCTCCTTCGAATTGCTGCCAGTGCCAGGGGATACATTTCGCATTGTGCGGCAATGGACATTTCTAGTTATCAGTATTATTCACTTAACTCTCAATCCAGGGGTTGAGGGTTTGAATCTCTGCCCGACACTAGCAAGACATTATTCCACATTTGTCACTCTCCACCCAGGGAAAATAATATCCAAATCCTTTGGAAAGCACATAGGGACGTGTTATTATAACGTGATAATGCGCTATACAAGAATGGTTTATTGTCTTACCTGCGGAGCGAGACTATAGGCACCACTATTTCTGTCGCCTTGGGCGTTGTCAACAATCATGCTGTAATCACAATAACTTTCTATGGAATTGAGATAGAAGCACATCTCTTAGAAGCGCAGTTACTGTTGATGCGTTCAGTGTATGTTAATGTGTACACTACTAGAGTTGCCCTTGTTATTATTACAGTTACCAATTCACACAACCCTTTGTGACCGCATGTTAACCCAAAAATAGTGAATGGAAAGTAGGGTAAACTTTACCACTATCTGTACCTAATATTTACTTCAATAAATCATATATACCTACCTATTATGCTAGTCGCTTGACTACGCTAACCGTTCGAGAATTTTAACACAAATGAGTCACAATAGGCTCGAGTGAGCTATTGCGATGGAAATTTGTCCGTCGTGCGTCGTGCGTCGTCTGTTAACTTTTTACATTTTCATCTTCTCCAAAACCCATGATCGGAATTCAACCAAACTTGGTAGGAATCATCCTTAGGGGTAGGGGACCCAAAGTTGCTAAAATGGTACATGTGGCCCACGGGGAGGGCCCCCAATTGTAAAAGCTATGTAAATTTCAAACATCTTCTTCTCCAGAACCAGGCATAGCACAGACTTGGTATTGTGTATGGAGATACCTCTATAGATGAAGAATGAATGTTGTTCATGAAATTTCTCTGAGTGGCCCTATAGGGGCCCTGTGGGGGTAACATACTGGATGTGGGGGGGGGGGCACTGCCAGGCAAAATGTACCTTCTGATGTTCTTCTCCAAAACACATGATCGGAATTCAACCAAACTTGGTAGGAATTATCCTTAGGGGTAGGGGAATTTTTTCTGGGTGGCCCTATAGGGGGTCTGTGGGGGTAACATAATCTCATGTACATCCTCCTAGTTGTTTCAATTTCTAACATATCTCCTGGTGGTGCCA
Organism: Heliocidaris erythrogramma; assembly: GCA_025617745.1. NCBI lineage: Eukaryota > Metazoa > Echinodermata > Echinoidea > Camarodonta > Echinometridae > Heliocidaris > Heliocidaris erythrogramma. The sequence goes on from CM046866.1 coordinate 21,499,500, forward strand.
GAGAGAACATGAACCGTATGTGAATTCATCCACCTCAGGTGAGCGTCGTGGCCCCTGGGGCTCTTGTTTATTTGTACAGGATGGAAATGAAATGAAATAAATTTTCTGTCTCCTGTGCTTTTTAAGTGAAAAGATTTGTAATTTTGTTTGACCAATCCTTTTTAGAGTGTACATGTATGCCATACATTTCCAATTTTGGTGATGGCGGAGGCATAAATTCCGACCGTGTGCATTCATCTAGTTATTGTCTGTTTTATTGCAGCAGTATAAGTTCGGAAGAAGCAGTTAGGTCACAGAGACCTGCTTCTTCCGAAGAGTCGTCTAGCAAGACGACTCGTCCCTCCAGAACTCTCCCGAGTACTCTCGTACATGGGGAGGGAGGAGGGCTGCATGTAAGTTGCCCTGTGGTGTTACCCCGCAGAGTTTGCCAGCCTCAGAGCACGCGGCTTCGGGGCGGGTGGCGTCAAATTCTAGTGGTTTGGATATTATAAATTCAATCCCCCGGTCGTACCGACCAGAAGGGGGGACGTCTTTTTCCTGCATCGTTTGCGACGACTCGCATAAATCCGCTAGGGAAGATTAGTGCCACTACTGCGGGGCAGCTCGCGGGCACCGCCCATGTTGGTCTGGGTTTTGATACCCTAGCCCCCGGCCGATGCCATGTGGGGGAACGATTGCTTACCCGGGCTGTTGCATTTGCCAGCTGATGGGAGGACTTGAACCAATAATTATGGGCGCTCAACGCATTGTGCGGCAATGCATCAGGTGCTGTCACCTGAGGGTGCGACTACTGGTGGTCTCCTATTGCCGCCCACAGGCAGAACAATAGTGATTCCACATACTATGAGTAGTTCATGGGCGAATACTGGGACCTCGTCCCAGTCTCCCTCGCACTTGGCTAAGGAATAGCCACCGGCCGATGCCGTATGGGGGAACGAGTGCTACCCGGGCTGTTGCTTTTTGACAGCTGAAGGGAAAACTCGAGCCAACTATTATGGGTGCTCCACGGAGCATTAGGTGCTGTCCCCGGAGTGCGCGACTACTAGTGGTCTCCTATTGCCGCCCATAGCTACTCAGCATGATGTGGGTTTTCGCTCAGCGGCAAGGCTGGTCACTCTCTTGCAGATACCGCAGCCCCTGCTTCTTTTCCTCTTCGGGGATCTGACAATGGGACTATTCGGCCGTGGGTGCTCGATATCCCATTGTCCAAGCTGGGCTCTCTCGCGTCTCCTCCACCCGCAGCCCTTGGGGCTCTGCTGGGCGAAGAGACCTATAGTGACCCATGGGAGTATCCGCCTGATTCGTTCATTGTTTGCGGGCCTTTGTCCCAAACTAATCAAGCGGTACCAGAATTTGAGTCTGCTTCTCAATTTTCGGTTTCTGAATCGACATTGTTGCAGGCAGAGCCTCAATCGCTTTCCCTTTGCGGGGCGGAGGGTGCTGCCTTGTTGGCCAAATATCTCCCTGATTCCAGTCAACCCGCGTGCAGGGTTTAACTTTTCGATTGTTCAGGCAATGGGTTCCCTCTGAGGGTTTCATCCCGGAGTATGACCACATCGAGACAGGGCTTCCCTTTAGGTGCTGTGGTCTGATTAAGGGTAAGGCTTTTGCCTTTACATCCCAAGATCAGGATAGTCTATCTCTTGGCGGTGGGTCGATGTTTGCGTACGCCCAAGGCTCAAAGGCCCAAAAATCTCATGTCTGCCCAGGCTCGCTGTCACGCTTCAACGGAGATCAGATCTCTGTTGAACAAAATAGCTATAGGAGAGGTGAAAGACCAGTCGCGTCTTTCTCTTACTCCAATTTTTGTCTCGCCCACCGGAGGTGAAGGCGAGACTAAGGGATCCAAATGGCGTCTGTCCGTCGTCCGTCCGTCCGTCACATACGTTAAAGTTTACCTGCAAGACTCTATTATGATGCATTACTTGGCAACTGTTACTGCATTGGCAGCCACACTTGGGTGATAGAAGCACTAGGGGCACATCCATGTTATTGTGTTGTCGGAGGTCACATGATGATGTCAAAGGTCATTTGAGGTCATATGTTAAAGTTTACCTGCAAGACTCTCTTATGACAGATAACTTTGCAACCGTCACTCACTTTTCAACCAAACTTGGGTTGTAGATGCACTAAGGGGACCTGCATGTTATGGTGCCGTTGGAGGTCACATAAGGTCAAAGGTCATTTCAGGTCAAACATTACAGTTTACCCGCAAGACTCTCTTATGACATAACTTTGTAAATGTCACTTTCCAAACAGTAATGTAGATGTATGCACTTTGGGGACCTGTTGCATGGCAACAGAGATCACGATATTTCTAGTTATCGCATGTGGGCGACACACATTATCGCTAATGCCTTGTTGTTATTCCCAAGCGCTCGGGAAAACTCTGTGAATAAACAAATTCCTTCCTCCAGTGCATTTTCGGATTGGAACTCTCACCTCAATTCTCCCGTTGATCAAGAGGAAGGATTACGCGATCTCGATAGATCTCAAAGATGCGTATTTCCATATCCCTATTCATCGCGCTTCACGCGACATTCTGGGATTTTCCTTCTTTTCAGAGACTTTCCGCTTTTGCGCTCTTCCCTTTGGGCTGCGCCCAGCCCCCTCGGGTGTTCACGCGGGTAGTGGCTGTCTTGGCAGACTCGCTGAGGCGCCGCGGCCTTCGGCTGTTTTGATATCTGGACGATTGGCTCCTCTTAGCGGAGTCGCAAGATCGTCTTTTAGACCAGGCACGCATACTCGTCAAAGTCACTCGAGACTTAGGTTTCCTATAATAAATTGGGAAAAGTCAGAGATGATTCCTACACGCTGACCAGTTTTTCTGGGGGCAGTGTTAGATATTCAGAATCAATTGGCTTGGCCCAGTCGAGACAAAATACTCACTATTGTCTCAGCGGCTCGCAGTCTGATGCTGGCCAGAAGGGTCAGGGCCAGGCAGTGGCTTCAGTTCTTACGTTATCTAGCCAGTCTGGTTGATGTTCTAGAAGATTGTCAGCTCCTTATGAGACCTTTTCAAAGGCTCCTCAGGTTTTACAAACCGTGCAGGGATTCTCTCTTGGTCTGGATTCCAGTACCAGTAGAAATCATATCCCTTCTCTCCCGATGGACGAATGCGGAGTTTCTCGCGCGAGGCAAACCCTTCCGTACCCCCCTTCCGTACCCCCTTCCGTACCCCCCGTCCGTACCCCCCGTCCGTACCCCCCTTCCGTCGATCTCAGTCTCGACAGATGCCTCTCGGCTAAGGTGGAGTGGACATTGCAACGGCAGTACGGTTTTGGGGGATTGGTCTCATCTTGGGACTCTACCCCATATCAATGTCCTGGAATTCATGGCAGTTTTCTTAACTCTGCTTCACTTCAGAAGACGACTTTTCAGTCGTTCAGTTCTGATTCTTACAGTTGCAGCTTATATTAATCGGCAGGGAGGCACTCGTTCTGCGACCCTGGATGCCTTAGCAGCGCAACTGTGGAAGTGGTGTCGTCACATGGCGATCATGCCTGTTGCCTCTTTCATCCCCGGTCAGGAAAACCTCATTGCGGACTTCCTATCCCGGGGCAGGTGTCTTCCATCAGAATGGAAGCTCCATCCAGAGGTCTTTTCCCTTATTTTCAATTGCTGGGGTCCGCTAGAGGTGGACCTATTTGCGTCAGCTCTCAACCACCAGCTTCCGAGGTACTGCTCCCGTGTTCGCAACCGGGATGCTTGGGCCCTGGATGCATTCTCTCTCAGTTGGGAGAATCTTCGAGCGTTTGCCTTTCCTCCCTTCCAGCTGATTCTGCGGGTCTTGCAGAAGATCAGGGAAGATCGGGCTCGGGTGCTTGTAATAGCTCCCTTTTGGCCCAGGACGAATTGGTTGCCAGAGTTAGTGAGCCTTCTGGTGGCTCAACTGTTTCTTCTTCCATTGAGACCGGATCTGGTGTCGCAACCCCTTTTGGGATTCTTCACCACAGTCCAGCGTCCCTTTTATTTGACTGCCTGACCCCTTTCGGGGAATCTGCGAGACAGTCGGGTCTTTCTGAAAGGGCCGCAGATTTTGTAATGTCCAGTCGTAGGGTTTCTACGAGGGAAATTTAAAATTCCCGTCTTTCAGCTTTTTCACAATGGTGTAAGGCACAGAATCAAACCCCGTCCAAAGCTCCTATTGGTTCAATTGCAGATTTTTCTAATCTCGCTGTTTGACAAAGGAAGGTCTATCTCTACTATCCGAGGCTACCGTCTGCGATCGGTGCCATTCATTTGGTGTTTCCGGATGGCTCGGGGATTTCTAACTCCCTGCTTTTGAGTGGATTAATTCGGTCTTTCTTTCTGAAACGTCCCCCTCGGACTCAATTAGTCCCGTCTTGGAGTTTGCCTCGGGTTCTAGAAGCCCTGGCTAAGCCTCCATTCGAACCGTTGGGTGAAGCTTTGCTTCACCATCTGACGGTGAAGACACTCTTTTTGGTAGCCATTGCCTCTGGTCAGTACCCTTCATGCCCTCTGTCTTACTCCCGGTCATGTTCGTTGGGAGAGAAAATGTGTTAGATTGATTCCTAAAGCCCTGTTGAAGTTTTTCTTTGTCCACTATCTGCCTTCTCGTCAGTGCGCGAGGACAAGGTTTGGTGTCCTGTTAGAGCTCTTAAATGGTATATTAATAATACTAAGACACATCGCAAAGATGATCAGTTGTTTCTGATCACTCTAGAGCCCTTTTCTCCTGCTTCTCTTGATTCCATTTCTAGATGGATTATTGAAGCTGTTCGGGCCGCTGGCTCAGAGGCTCTCTTATCAGATAGTAAGCCCCATGCTCATGACACTCGTAGTGTTAGCACTTCTTGGGCCCTTTTTCAGGGCGTGATGCTTAATGATATTTTGAGGGCTGCCTATTGGCGTTAGCCCAATTTCTTCTTTTCTTGCTACCTTAGGGATGTCCCTGCAGGTGAGGAATTATTTGCATCAGCCACCTTGAAGGCAGCGGTGTCTTCTCTGTAATCCTGTTCCCTTCTTCACTTAAAACATGCCACCCGGTTTGAATGGGTGCTAGTCTAGCATAATAGGTAGGTATATATGATTTATTGAAGTAAATTTGTAAAATCAGCACTGATTTTCTTATTTACTAGATTAATCTATATACCTACCTATCTATGACCCTCCCTCCTTCCCCTCGCCTTGGAAGCAACGTTTTATTACTTGGGGTTGCTCGCAATAGAGGAAGATGCGGGTGAGTGGCGAAGGGGATAACAATGGGATTACAGGGGGTGTTCACAATATTGTGACTCATTTGTGTTAAAATTCTTGAACGGTTAGCGTAGTCAAGCGACTAGCATAATACGTAGGTATATAGATTTATCTAGTAAATAAGAAAATTAGTGCTGATTTTACAAGTTCATTGTGATCATTTCTTTTAATTGTTCAGATTCTAACATTTTGTGATGTTTTTATACATTGTCTTTCATTGTTGTGATTTCATTAATAAGCCATGAATAAAATGAAATGAATGAAATTAGTGCCACGGCACTAATGTCCTTTGGCAAGACATTAATCTACATTTGCCACACTGCACCCAGGTGAAGTAAATGGGTACCTGGTAGGAAGAAATTCCTTTAAATGCTTGAGCACCTTATCATGGTCGCTCGGCTAAAGCCGGGTAATAATATGATTGCAGGGCCCTCGGGGAGAACAGTATATAATACTGACGAGGCTGCCCTGGGTAAACAAGACATATTATTATTATTATTATTATTATTATTATTATTATTATTATTATCATTATTATAGCCTTTCAATTTTTGTTCTCAGAGAGTCCAAATGATGTTGATGATGATGATGACTTCATGATTCTAGAAGATGAGGATGAAGAAGAAGAAGGAGTTGTCGAGGATAAGAAGATGGAGATTAGTAATGATGGCGATTCAAGGAAGAGGAAGTTATCTGAGGAAGTAGGATCTACCACCGGGGATGATGATACACCCATTATCAAGAAACCTAGAGTAACCAACCAGGAAGAACCAGAGCAAGACTATGATCATAGTGAGGACATTGTCATTTTAGATGATTAATCTTACGCAGAAATAGTCAGCATGGTTAGTGCTTGCAGCCTACTTTGAGGTACGGGGGAGGAGATATTTGATAAAATACTGCTGTATGAATTATTGTAACATGTCATGTGTATCTTTTAACACCAAATTGATGAAAATCGCACATAGTCATTGTAACATGACCTTTTCATGACCTCTTTTTGGTCTAACAATTGAGAATATATGTTGTACAAAAGTAATGAAAAACATGTTTCGTAATTTATTTGTAAAAACCAGTTGTTTAGTCCGTTAAGTCAATTTAAATATCTTTTTCGATAATGAAAGTAAAAGGCAATAAAAAGTAGTGATAGAAGACAAAGAATGCACTAAAAATTGAAACAATAGAATACCAAACTTTATGAACTTAATTTCTTTAACTGAGATAAGGCATCTAAGAAAGTTTTTACACAAAATCACATTTCCATTCTTTTTTAAATGTGAGTCTTGCATTTCTGTTCAGACTTAAGGCATGAAATATATAATATTGATTGGCCTTAAAGGGGTATCAGAATATATTGCCCGCAATAGAATCATATTGCCCAGAGTCGAAGACGAGGGCAATCTGGTTCTTTTATCATTACCTATATCATTTATGTGCCTATTTTGTTGCAATTACAAACATACCGTCTGTTTGCCTGTCAGTCCCTCTGATTTTAGGTATCAAAGGTAATCTGGGCCAAGCAATTGTGATGTAAAATCTTACTGTGTGTAGCCATTATTTAAGCCTCTGTACACTTTAACGCATACACAATACTCTGCGTGTGCAAAGCGCATTGACAAGAAAGGGTGGAATATGGCAAATTGTTGCCCTCTTTTTTAGTACAGTGGTCTATGTTGAAGACCTGGAAGATGGCAACATGGCATATATTGCCCGCTCCCGGTTACACATTTGGAGTAGCGTGCAAAATACGCCTTTTTATTTTGCAGCTATAATGCCTTGTATAGGTAATAATGATTGACTGATTTAGTTATTTGTACCCCCCTCCAAAAAAAAAAAATATATATATATAAAATTAAAAAAGATTAAAAACTGACCCAGTGCAGTGAGCTTAGAGAACCAACTCAGGACTGTGTGAAGTTTTTTGATTTGTTTAAACAACAAACTGTACTGCACTTACTGTTCATACTAAGTTGAGCAAACTTCGTCCTTCTTCGTGAAAGGGAAATCCAACCTCAATAGCAAGTTGCTTTGAAAGAAAGAGGAAATATCAGAGAAGCAGATTGGTGAAAGTTTGAACGAAATCAGACAAGCAATAAGAAAGTTGTGAATTTTTGAAAGTTGTAATCACTATACATATGGGGAAATACGTTCCTTCACGTACCCTATGCTCATGTGATACAAATTTACTGCAGGTTCCATTGTGTAGGAAAAAGTGGGGGGATCGGGCCTGTGCTCATGCGGGGCCCGTCCTGTGGAACGCTCTTCCTAATACTATCAAAAATTCAAATTCTTTGAGCTCCTTCAAGGGCAACCTAAAGACATATTTATTCAATGGTGCTTATTGAACACAGACATCTCACTTTTTGTCTCGTCAACTTCTTTTCAATTCATTGCTCTGAAGCGCCTTGAGCATTTAACTAAAATGGTATTTCTAAAGCGCCATTATCCATGTATTATTATTATTATTATTTCAAATTGGCCGAATAGGTAATGTCACTGATGTAGCTACGGACAACTCCCCCATTCGTCCAACACACAAAATGACTAAAATGTCACCTTTTTTCAAGATATATTACTCAGGATAGTTTTCTTTCCTGAGGACCTGTAACAATATGCTATATATTTCGAATACTGCCCCGCGGTAAAAGCGCCTCAAAGAAAACCGCAAATTAATGATATTTTTGTGTATGACAAATGGGAGAGTTGTCCACAAAAATGTCACAATTCACCAAATTGCCAATTTGAGATTCTCATAGATGTAGTGATCATTTTTCAAACTTCCATATAACTTTCGTAGTCCTTGTCTGATTTCTTTCAAACTTTCACCATCCTGTTTTTATTTTTCTGCTTTCACCCAAACCATCTTATTACCGAGGTTGGATTGCCCTTTAATATGTATGTCAATGAAGAAGTTTGATGGGAGGAATTTTAATTTGTAAAAAAATTTTTAGGCATTTTACTCCCAGTATTAAAGATCGTATGCTCGATCTGTAATGAAAAAAAAAAGCAGATGACAGGTTCAAATCCCGTTGGTTCCAATTTTTCTGACTTGTATTTTTCATTACAGATCGAGCATACGATCTTTAATACTGGGAGTAAAATGCCTAAAAATTTGTTTACAAATATGTATGTCATTGAAATATTTGTAGTGTATCTTAAAGCGTGCTTTAAATAAAAGCAAAATGTTTAGAGTCGTATAAGTTTTATAAAGACTTACAATCATAAGGGATTCGGTAACTTTGTGAAGGCTTGATTTAATAAATTGTTGAATTTTGTTATCTGTCTTGTATAATGATGTTCAGAAGGATAAATAAATAGCCAGGCATATAAAGGTTTTCAAATATATATGCTTTTATTAAGATATGACTGAATACTCCCATTTACGAAAGCGTATGGCCATACGCTTTAGTCTAACACTGAGTCTATGGGGGAAAATGAGTCTGCCATTTCCGGTCACTTGCATATGTTTCAGTTTGTGAAGCACATAATGATTTTGAAATGCAGTTTTTCCCCTGGGCTTCATTTTTACACCATATTACATACACTGATAGCCTGGGCGTCAATCCGAGTAGAGAATCTATTGTTCATGGGGGGACGGCTATTGTGTCGTCCCCCCATGATGAATAGAGTGACGTCACGATTTCCACCCATGACTGATAGCATGTAAGGCCAGGCAGCTCAGATTTTATCAAGCCTCTACAAACATAATTTACCAAATCACTTTAATAGGATTTCCTGAGAACCGTTTTGCTTCATGCTTGGCCCCTTCAAAGCCCATACACAAGTTTTGGTTAGCCCCAAATAATTGCCTGATTTACTACAATAAATCAATGTACCTACCTATTTGCTAGTCTTCCGACTACGCAAGCCATTCGAGTAATTAAAGTCACGACAGTGCATATACCCCCCTAGGATCACGCCTTCCTCTGTGCACGTACGCATGACGCGCGCACACAATCCTCCTCTTTCCTTCTCGCAGCCTAAAGAGTTGCAACTCAGTCACTATCTTGCGCAAAAAAATCAGAGTTTACTACTCTTTTAGCGCGTTTTTGGGTGACTTTTGCCAATATTTCCGTCCTAGACTTGTTTAATATCTGTTTAGTGTCGGTTTATGTCTGTCACGTATTTATTTTGGTGATATTTGAGCTTAAATTCATACCTCACTTTTCACCTCTTTCGTATAGTAGCCCAGGGCATTCGCTTTGGCGTTTTGCCGGGCGCTCAGCCCTGTAACGTTTCGTTGGTGTTTCGTGTGTGTGGCTGTTGTGTGCATATACCCTTACGAGAGTGTTCTTTTGTTCGTAGTGCGTGAATGGAATTTTCCACACATTGCGCGGGAAAATTCCATTCCGTTTCACTCTCGCTTTGTACGCCCTTTTCTTTACAATTGTTTATTGTTTGACTCTTTTTATATCTCCTTACAGGTGATAATGAGTTCTTCGGAGGAAGAGCAATCGAGGTCTTGGTTGCCTCCGTGCTCTTCCAATTCTTCTTCCCTCCCTTCCACTACTCTCACTTATAAGGGCGTCAGCTCAGTGAGTGTGTTGGAGACCTCTGTGTTTCGCTCGCCTAACAGCGAGTCAAACACGATGGTCAGGGGAGGTAAGGGCGTCAGTCTGTCGGCTCGCTATGGTATTTTTGTACCGGGAGCGTCGAGCAAGACAGGCTATATAGGTAAGTTAGGTGTTCATAAGTCTTCGGACCGAACACCCGTCATTAGCAATTCTAGCTCCCTCCAACTCACGACCACCGCGTCTGTGCAGTTGGTGGGGCGGTAGCTAGTATTACCGGGTCCTCTCGACCCCCGACCACCGTCGGGAGCCTGGAGGGGGCATTAACTGGTAAGACCGCTAAGCGGTCAGCTAATGATGTTACTGGGTCTTGCCGACCACCGTCGGGGTGCCTAGGGAGATTTCACCCAGTGTTACTGGCTTCCCCCGACATCCGACCACCGTCGGTGTGTCTGGGGGAATTACAGCCGGTAACGCAAATCCGCATCCCGCTAAGAAGACCTCCTCTTCGAGCAGGTTCTCGCAGCGGAAGACTGCTGGTTCCCGCCAGCCACTGACCAACGTCAGTGCTCCGGGTGCTTTTCCCAGCAGTGCTGCAATGCAGCAGCCCGTCCACCCCGGCAGTCAATGCGAATCGGGGCTCTGGTCGGGGAAGCACAGTCCCTAGAGTTGCGGCCGAATTGCTTCTCCCCACTGGGGAGCCCGGCCCGGACAATTTGGGTAGTGAGGCTTCTATACTGCAGCCTAACACTTCCCGTGCTTCTAAACGGCCTTCTATTACGGTGGCTCACACCCCCGCTAAGAAGCTTAAAGCCAAGAAGGGTAAATCCAAGGATAAACCCAAGTCGGGTAAGAAGGCTCAGCCCTCTCTTCCCCCCGACTCTCAATCTGAGTTGCTCAGATTATTGACTCTTTGCTGAGCGGCATGGTTCGGATACTAATCCCCCGACGCTGCCGGCTATTGAGAAGGGTTCTCCCCAGTCAGTTGTCACTGTGATGGAGGATGTTCCCGAGTCGGACCCCGGTGTTTTCCCGGTCTCCGATATTCATGAGAACCTGGGACAATTTTGTCCGAATGCGGTATCTCGACCTACTCCTCCCGTGCCTGCGGCTCTCGGAGCCCTGCCGGGGAGGAGTCTGTCACTGGTCCGTGGTCATATCCACCCCCATGGGATTTTACCCACCGGACTACTTCTCCCGAATTTGATTCTGTCTCGCAGGTTTCTACCCCGTCTGTTTCAGAATCTCAGGCCGGCTACGACCCCCAGCCTTGTCAGGCTATGGCGGCAGATGCCAAGGCCCTGTTAGAGAAGTATATGCCAGAAATTTTTCCCCAAGTCCAGTCGGACAGTGATCAGCCATCGCTGTTATTCAGACAGCATGGCCCGTCTCCTGGTATTCCTCTTACAGAGGACTTCAAACAGGAGTATGGGGATAGGGAGGCACTCTCCGATGCGGGTCGGGCTACCCGACTTCCCTTTGAAAGTGCCTTCTCTTTCTATCGGGATGATACCCAGGGCTTCTTTTCAGCCAAGGGTTTATGCCAGGAAATTTTGGGTATGGGACAACGTTTGAATATCAATTTCAAGTCTCAGTCCGATAGATCCGCCGAGAAGCCCCTAGTGAACTTTGAAACCAAAGTCAGTTCGGGCTTAAAGCTTTCGGCGTACCTGGGTTCACTGTTACGCCTTCGGGCCAGGTCAGTTGAACTGAATGTGACCGAGGGGGACTCCAATTTGTTGGATGAACTCCTGCTTTTGTTAGCTGGACTTCAGTGGTCTCAGCTCTCATCAGCGGCGATTGACATTGTGCATCAACGCCGCAAGTTGGCGCTCTCCACACTGGGAGTGCTAGAGAAAGACATCCCGCCTCTCTTGCGGGGTATCCCTTCCTCTCATCCCAAACTCTTTGGGGGCCAGTTTAACGAGGTCTTTCTCAAAGAGATAGAGGGTCGCAAAGAGGCAAAGGAGATGGCCAGACAATTCCTGCCCACTCAGCCTGCTCGGTCCTTTCCGAATCTAAGTCGGTCTCGACAGGCGCTAACCGCTCAAATCGTCGAGTGACTGTGACTATCCCTCGGGTTGAGACCCCTACCCTGGGCAACCGTGGTAGAGGCTCGGCGAGAGGAAGAGGGGGGCGTAAGACCGCCGCCAAGGGCCCCGGTCAGGCCCAAGTCGGCCTTTTGATACCTTACCTCGGGTGTTTGTGGACAGTGTAGGCGGGCGGCTCCAGAGATTCCTCCCAGTTTGGGAGGCAATCTCCGGCGACGCCTTCGTACTATCCGTCGTGCGCGACGGCTTTTACATAGATCTGATAAAGCCGATTCCAAACGGCGCCATCAGAATCCGCCCGCCTCAAATGTCAGCCCTTTTCCAGCAGCACATCTCCTCAGAGATCGCCACACTGCTGGGAAAGGGCGCTGTAGAGAGGGCGAGAGATCATCCTCATCTCTGTCTCTCCCCAATTTTGTCATTCCCAAGCGCTCGGGAAGTTTACGAATGATTCTAAACATGAAAAGAATCAACAGGTTTATACCTCCAGTGCATTTTCGCATGGAGACCTTGGCATCTATTCTGCCCTTGATCAAACGGGACGACCTTGCGATCTCCCTCGATCTCAAATACGCGTACTTTCACATTCCCATTCACTCTCTGTCGAGAAATTTGCTGGGATTCGCGTTCCAGGGCGAAACGTTTCGATTTCGTGCCCTGCCCTTTGGGCTGAGGCCGGCCCCTCGAGTCTTTACCCGAATAGTGTCGGCCCTGGCCGCGTTTCTACGGAATCGCGGCCTCCGATTATTCGTCTATCTAGACGATTGGCTCCTAGTTGCAAACTCAGAGTCCCTCCTGTTGGATCAGTTATGCCTTTACTGCGACTAACGCAAGACTTAGGCTTTCTGATAAACTGGGAAAAATCGGAATTATCTCCCACACGTACCCCGGTGTACTTGGGTGCGGAGATAGATATCCCGAATCAGCTTGCCCGCCCCAGTCGGGACAGAATTCGGACTATCACCATGACCGCACGGTCATTGCGAGTAGCCCGCAGGGTCAGAGCCAGACAATGGCTTCAATTCCTGGGCTATCTGGCCAGTCTAGTCGACGTCTTACCAGACTGCAGGCTGTTGAGGAGGCCCTTTCAGAGGCACCTCAAGTTTTACAGACCGGGCAAAGATTCTCCTTTGGGGTGGATTCCACTCCCAAGAGATATCAAGCTCTTCTCGCCCCCTGGTCGAACAGTTCGTTTCTTGCCCAAGGCAAGCCTCTCTGTTTCCCCTCTTCCGTCAGAGTCTCTGGCGACAGACGCCTCCCTTCTCGGTTGGGTCATTGCCGGGGCCGAGATGATTTCAGGGGACTGGTCTCACTTGTTATGCCCCATGTCAATGTTTTGGAAATGATGACGGTCAGCCTGTTTCTTCATCATTTCAGGCCTGGTCTTGTTGGTCGCACTGTACTCGTTCTTACGGACAATGTCACAGTAGCTGCCTATATCAATCGCCAAGGCGGCACTCGGTCTTCCTCTCTGAACACCTTAGCTGCCCAGTTGTGGAGGTGGTGCCGGTCTATGAACATTATTCCGGTAGCCTCCTACATTACCGGTCAGGAAAATCTGATCGCGGATTTTCTGTCGCGGGGCAAATGCCTCCCGTCAGAGTGGACTCTTCATCCGGAGGTGTTTGCTCTTCTCCAAGAGGTGTGGGGTCCTCTGGAGATCGATCTGTTCGCCTCCACCCTCAATCACCGACTCCCGAGGTATTGCTCGCGGGTTCGGGATCAGGAGGCGTGGGCGATGGATGCCTTTTCCCTCCATTGGAGAGCTATCCGGGGGTACGCTTTTCCCCCCATTCCTCTGATCCCTCAGGTCTTGAGGAAGGTCAAGGAGGACAGGGCTTGGCTCTTGTTGATAGCCCCACATTGGCCAGTGAGACATTGGTTTCCAGACCTGCTGAGTCTCCTGGCCGGCCAGCCGTTTCCCCTTCCTCTCAGGGAGGATTTGTTAATTCAACCCCTCTCGGGGATTGTTCATCAACGCCCAGCGGTCCTCCACTTGACTGCCTGGCCGTTGTTGGGGAAGACGCCAGAAACTCGGGGCTCTCCGAAAGGGCCTCCCAGTTTGTAATGAGAATCCATAGAGACTCCACCAGAGATCTCTACAACTCTCGTCTAGGGGCCTTCTTTTCTTGGTGCGAGAAATCTGGATCGTCTCGCCACGTGAAGCCCCTATTGGTGTTATTGCCGATTTTTAGATCTCCCTTTTCGATAAGGGTAGATCGATTTCAACC